>JBAMBE010000748.1:442500-817500 GCA_037043585.1 Drosophila mimica
AATATTTATTTATTTTATTGGAGTTTGCAACTGCTTTCAGTATAAAGAAAAATGTAATTTCTGAACTAACTAAAGAATTCTGTGTGTGTGTTGTGTTTATTGCGTGTGTGGTTGCTGTGTGTGTGTGTGTTTGTGTGTGTGATTATTTGTTTAATTAATTTTGAATGACATGGCACTTAGGCACATTTACTTGGCGATGGTGCGGGGCTTAATCAAATGTCTCTCTGCATATTAATTAGTTGCTGCTACGCAAGTGGCAGGCTGCCGACCGCAAGTACAAAATGGAATTAATTCTGCGACAGCTGCAACAACTACAACAACAGCAACAACAACTGCAACAAGATTAACGAAAGCAATAACAATAACAATAACAAGAATATCATTATTATGAACCGGCTCCAGCAGCAGCATCAGAATTATTGTGTTTCCTGTCGATTTGGCCTCTGCCCTGCGGCGACTCATTTGCCAAAACCCTTGGCAAAGCCAAGCTTGTTGCGGTTTCGTTAACACGCGGTTGAACTTAATTGCCAAACACACACCAGCACACGCACACACACACACACACACACGCACACTCGGAAAGCATGCAATAAAACTTAATGAGTGCGAAAATTCGAATTGACGCGTTTTCTGCAATGCATAAATAAATAATAGAATTCGGCGAATGGCAACATAATGAAACACTGGGCTAAGCTGCGCTACGCCTGCCACGCCCACAACAAAATATAAAAATGGGTCATCATCAGCATCAGCATCAGCATCAACATCAACATCAGGATAAACATCAACATCGGCTTCATCCACCGGTTCATTTTGGAGTAGTTTATGAGGCAGTTGCCCGAGAGACTTGTTTGCTGGTCGAATTGAATTTGATTCGAGTTTGTTCCATTGCCCTCTACTAAACTCAAATGTGGCCCGTTGCGGAATTTGTTTGCACACAAATGTTGTTCGTCCCTTAACTGATTTGGTTGGTTGGTTGGCCACTAAAAGCCGCTCTGACATCACCCAAGGACGTGGCCCTGGCAAATGCTTGATTGAAAACACGTGTGCGTCTTCAGGCGCCGTGCCTCAATCATATTTGCTACAGTCAGCGAATTATATAAAGTATTTTATTTCTTAAAGTAAGAAATTTGTTTCTAAGGAAAATTAATAGAAAATATTTGTTATAATCACAATGATTTTATTTATTTACTGTTCTCGCTGAAATTGATTTATTACTTTTTGCTGAATTATATAAAGTATTTTTTCCCTCAATTTTTACAAAGGGAAATAATCTTTGCTAAATTTAAGACATTTTTTTAATTTTTGCAAAAACTAGTGCAATTTCTAAGACATATTTTTCTCCGAGTGTATACACACGTTCAACTAAATCATTCACAGCCATCGGGAGGAAAACGAGAGCCTTGCCACAATAATTGCATTTGGCCCGTAAACAGAAGTGTCAACAATGCCACGTGGTTGCAGTTAGCTCTAAGTGATATATGGCCCCAAGGCTGCTGTTGCTGTTGCCATTGTGGCAACAGTAAGGGTATCAATCCGGCGTATGTGCTGATTAACTGTTTGTTCGACTCATTAGGTGTCCTCCTTCAGGAGCAAGCTCAGTTGAGCTAAGCAGGTGCAAGGACGTCTTAATTCCCTGCCAAAAATGTAAAAGATGCCCGGCACGTGATGCAGACACCTGTGCAACCCCACCTTGCCACGTGTGTGTGTGTGTGTGTGTGTGTGTGTGTGTGTGTGCGTGTGCGTGTGTGTGTGTATATGTATATGTGACTCCAGTCAGCACCTGACAAACATTATAAGTAAGCAGCAAAGAGTCTGTTTGTTTGTTCAGTTTTGTTGTTTGTTGGCTACTTCTGCAGGATGTGTATGAATATTTTGAAATAATTTCCTCCGTCTAACAACTAGAATATACACGTAATAAAATCTATATATTCTATATATCTATATTTTATATATTATGTCTTAAATTCATTTGCTTACGTTCACTTTAATATTAAAATTTATTTTATAGATATATTTATATTTAATTGCTTAACACATTCATGAACTTTTTTTTTTTTAAACTTATATTATGTTAATATTTATTTTTCTGTTTTTTTTTTGGTAGTATTTTTGTACAGCTCCAACTTTATTTTAAAACCCTTTTTATTTTTTTAATTTGTCCGTTTCAAAAAAGAAGAAGAATGTATTTTGTGATTTTTTACTGCGCAGCTTTCTTTAAATTTTATTGGTCTACCGTCATTTATATTTAATTAAATTGTGATAGACCTAAAAAAGTAATATCTCGTAACAATTTATACAAATCTTATATACTGCCAAGACTTTTTATCGCACTTGCAATCATCATTTAAGCCTTTTTTTTGTTGTAAGTAAGTTGAAAATATACAAAACGAGAATTGTATCTAAAAATGTGGACTGAGAATGGGGATCAAATGGACGGCGTCAATTTGGGTCACGAGCGCTGATGGGCTGCGTGTACGGAATTATTTTGTCATGCGTCCGGCCAGCCGTGAAGGATACGAATGCCACTTGCCACTTGGCAATGCGGAGCGTGCTGACTCCTCCGTTGCGTGGCAATGCCAGTTGCATGCATGTGATGTGTCCCGGCTCAGGTTCTCTTTCGGTTGCCGAGTGTTGAGCTATTGGCTTTTGGGCACGAAATGTCTTCCCCACCCCCACCCCCACCTGCACACACACACACACACTCTCAAAGGGCTTGCCACACGTACCACCAGCTAGGCAGTTAACATAGAAAAATGTGCTGCAAACAATTTTGTGCACTTGGCTTTTGTGATTTTGTGAATGGCAACCGACTCAAAAAAAAAACAGTCACAGCCCAAAAGTTGAAGCTGTGCAGCACCTGCCACAAATTGAGGTGCCGCCATCGTTTGGCAAAATTTCAAGGCGTTGTCACGTTTCAAAATGTTTTGCAGTTTTCCAACAGTCAACAATCTTCACTCCCTCTCTATCTCTGTCTCTGTCTCTGTCTCTGTCTCTCTCACGCACTCTGATTGTTCAGTTAAGGTTTCTGTTCTCCTTTTTGGTACTTTAGTTTGTGTCTTCGTTGTGTTTGCTTTAACTGCAACAATGACGACAACAATGTTGTAAGTTATGAGACGAGGCGAGTTTGTGAAGCATGTTGCAGCATCGCGACATTTTATACTCGATTCATGCTATCGTCTTTGTAAATTGTACAAATGAATTGGGTTGATTGCGGTCCCTTTTTGTTTGTTAAATATACTTAATTATTTCTATTAAATATGAGAGCAAATAAGAGTCTCGAATTATGCATTCTAGTTTGGCAAGGGACACTTGCAACGCCTTGACACAGGCTGCAACTTGAGCATTTCAAATGGCATTGCAAATGAGCCGCAGACAGCTCAGTGGCACGGGGCTTGTGTTGCACATGGGCGGGGGGAGGATTGTTGAACTTAAGCTTTCGCAGATATTCCCCAAAGTATGCAATAAACTATTTAACTTTATGAACCTGGTCCGGAGCCAAAGAGAAACTGCACGGAAATAATATCAAATAGCATACGTGGAGGGGAGTGGAGCAGAGGCAAAGAATAGTAGAAATATTAGAAACTAACCCAAAGAAACGTTCACAAATGGCATAAGGCAAAACAATAAATTGGGCCAAGAGTGGACTGTTAAGTGGCCTGGCCTATGCCAAAGAACAGCTTTGGGCCAGACTCGAACTCAAAGCGGAGAAAACTCGAGGGAGCCGCCAGAGGGGACATGAATATTAGCGAACAAAATAAGCGTACATTTTAAAACGGAATATATAAACGGAATAACAGCAAATTGGCATCAGTAAAGTGGAAAGTGGAAAGTGAAAAGTGAAAAGTGGAAACAGAGCGGAAGCTTTTGAATTAGAAAAACTACTGCAGCAAAAAAGAAAAGCAAAGTTACCGGAAAACACAGAACACAAACTGGAAAAGCTATCTGAAGCACGTCAAAGAATAAATGCCTATGTGGACCGGAGACAAACAAATATTATATTTTTATATTAAAATAATAATAATATATTTTTATTTAAACTATTCCACATTTGCGTCGGAGAGTGTGATGTGGTTGTCCCTGGATAACTTTGTGCCACAACTTTTCTACTGCCTTTCATTCTTCCACCGATCTTTGCTTTTATTAACACTTAATGATCTATATTTTATAATTTGTGGAAATTTATGTTTTTTATTCGAGTGATTCCATGTCAGCGATATAATATAGTATTAGAATATAGCAAAATTGTAATACCCTCTCCAGGGGTACACAAAACTAGACAAATTACAAATTCGAACTGCCCTTTTGCAGCAGCAGTTAAGGAAAAGTAATGTAATAATAGTACACAAAGTGCTATCTCTTTATTTTAATTACGCAATTACTTATTCATATTCATTCAATTACTTATTCATATCTTCATATTTATAAAGGTGAAATAAAACAACAGCCAGCGGAATTTTAGTATTTCATAATGCGAGCATCGTCGCATTATTCGCGAAAACACTCCCACATTTATATGTATGTATATGTGTATCTATGTGTATATACACACACCATCACACACACAGGCATATTTACATATTCATTGTTGTTGTTATTGTTGTTGTTGTGCTTATTATTACCACTAAAAATGAGTCTGGCTGTGATTTTATGCGCTTCGCATGGATGGATTCCCATTATGCTTTTTATGACCGAGTGTCGCGAAGTGCGGGGCGTGCCACTCATTAATTGAAGCACTCACATATGCCTGACGCCTCTCGGTCTCAGCTCCCCCATCCCCCATCCCCAATCCCCAACATGAAAACCCTTGAAAGTAGGCCACGAGTACTGCCACTATTCGCTTGTGGTTGTTTGTGGAAATCGTCTTCACATTTCCACTTGATTATAACAAATTTATTCGACTCTTTCGTCGAGTGGCCATGCAAAGTGACTGTTACTCCGTTATGACAGTGTGTGTGTGTGTGTGTGTGTGTGTGTGTGTGTAAGTTTGTGTGTAATATTTAGCATATGCACATAGATCGTGTATTTGAGTTGAGTGCCTGCTAATGGAAGTCGCCCGCCACCCTCTCTTTCTCTTCCTCTATCTCTCTCCCTCCCTCTCTCTCTCTCTCTCTCTCTCTCTCTCTCTCTGTGCGCTAAGTGATTGCGAAATGTGCCCGCAAATGTGAACCAATAAGGCTATAAAGATACCAAATTGTTAAATCCATCTATGTATGACCCAACTGCGAGCGTAGACATCTGTTCGATCCGAAATATACATATGTTTAAGCATAAATTTGTTTCGAGTTAACTTTCTCAAAAAAGGGCTATTTGCTGCTATAAATACTTCCGGAATATTTTCATTTCCTATACCCATTGGAAAGGGGTAGAATGGGTATAATCATTTCTTGCAAATTTGTGTAACAGGCGGCCTTCTGAATAAGAACATGTCCTGCATTGCGATTAACAACTACGTTCAGGGTATTCCGTAGTCGAGCTCACTCGACTACAGCCATCTTAATAAATTCAATTATTCTTCATGATTGGAAACATGTTTTGAGATGCATAAAATATTAAATTATACACATTGTTACCTGTATTCAGACATTGTAAATATGCAACATTTAATGGAGATAAATGCGCCTAAAATAGTATAATAAAACTGTTATCAAGTATTTAAACAGCCTAAACAAATAACAGAGAGAGGGAGTGAGAGAGAAAGATAGAGAGAGAGAGAGGCAGAGAAAAGTGCGCTTATGGATGGAAACATGTGGACAGCTTAATCAATTCAGTAGCCTGCCAAGGAGGCGATAACGCATCAGGCGACTCCTCCAAATCGGTCACGCACAAAAAACCATTCAACAGCATCAGAGCAAGCCAGACCAGATCAGATCAGACCAGACCAGACCAGACCGGACACTGGCCAAGCAGCTGGTCAGAAGTGCTAATGAGCTGGACATGTTCAGTGCAAAGGCGCCCAAAGAGTGTTTCTGGCTGTCAATTTTCCATGGAAACGTCTATAATAAATTGGTTTGCCAGTTTTGTGGCGATTTTGCACACATGCATAAATACACACACACACACACACACACACACACACAAACACACAGTTGGGGTTAAAATAATAGTAGTAATGTTTTGGGAAATGTTAAACACAAGCATTCAATACGGAAAATAAGAAAACATTAAAATTTGGTATAGTTGTAAAATGTATCAACAAACAAAATTAAAGTACTAAAATTGATTATTCTTATACCTTTTTTTTAAATTGTTATTCAAATTTATTATATAATTGTAGTGAAAGGAAAGTAACGTTTTCACAGCTTTCCCAGCGGCTTAATAATTTTCTTAGAAATAGAATGCTTAGTATTTGATTATTGTTGGCAGCAGCAGCAAATTAGTTGCAATTTTGTTATAAATAATTAATTGATTTAATAAATAATAATTTGAATTTGGAGTCCTGCGTGGCTCAACATATGTAAATGGAGAATTCTTAGTCGCATTTTCAAATGCAAATTATGTTAAGTGCAGCTTGAGCTGCAGCAGCCAGTGTCAGCAGCGCTCTCCCTCTCTCTCTCTCTCTCTATCGAGAAAAGAACGCTCGCTGATTGGCCGGCTGCTGCAGCTAATGAGCAGCTGGTTCGCATAACTGTTGTTGTTGAAAGACTAAGCAAAATACTTATCGTCAGTAAACTTTATAACGTTAATGAAAATAGCTTTGTGTCAAAAGAAAGCTATTAAAAATCTGATAGCCACAACAATTATACATTAAACATTCCCAGAGGAGATCACCATTAAATGAGTTATATTTTAATGAAATGCAGCAGTACTATTATTTTGGCCACGACTGTAGCCACATGGGATACGTGGCGTATGCAAATTCGTTTAAATATGCATTTCGTTTGTTTTCGACACGTCTCGTCCATTTGGCACGTAGGTGGCACAGTGATCAATTGGTGGCATTGAATGGCCGAATAAGTGAAAAATAATGCAAAATACGACAGTGGCTGCAATTAAAACAGGGCGACAAACAGTGGGGCAAGCAGTACTCCAAATACTCTTTCCAATGGTTTGCTTGGCGTGCAGGCAACATTATGTGAAATTACAGTTATATTTATGCGCTTAGGCTAAGTTCCCTTTAAGTAGGTCATGCCCAATTGCCAAAATTCCCCCGAATTGGCCAGATTGCTACAGTTGAATTTCGTCAAATAATTCAATTAGTCTTAGTAAATGTTTGTGTTTAATGCACAGTTAGCTTGTTGTGTTGAATTAAGCTAACTAACCGAATTCAAATGCAGCTTGCCAAAGTTGACTCTGGAATTGCGTTGAAAGCATTTCTCGTTAAGTGTGAGTAATTTGTGTGGTTGGATCTTGACGGGTTTCACGTGGCCACCAAATAATGCCACTGAATGAAACGAGTTTCCGCTTGTGCGACTTTAAATGCAATTAAATGTAAAATGTCGTGGTTTGGGTGGGGCAGGGAGCCTTGGCTGTCCACTCGCCCCCCTCGTCCCTCCCTCTCCCACTTGAGCAAATGGAAGAAAAATCAATCACTTTTGCAGCACAGCTGCCAAACACAAAATGCTTTGTCATTTATACCGTTAACCACTTTGCTTTTCAACCGTTTGCACTATAGGAAAAGCATAGAATTTTCTGCAGCTTTCTGCAAAAGGAAATTTCGAAAGTACTTCTCCAAGTTGATAACATGAATTGAATTTATGCTTTGTGCCTAAAACGAAAAGTATTTGGCATTCAATCAAATGGAAATGAAAACTTTTCGCATAGATGTGTTTTTCTATTGAGTTTGATAACCGGAACCGAAAACTCAACATTATTTTAAGAATCCGAATTTTTAGTTCAGAAGAGACCACATATTTTTTGAAGCTCTTCTTTCGTACTAATAACAAATCAATGCATCAAATCGGAACTGAAAACAAATTTGGAACCAATTCATAATTCTCAGCGGAACCGGAAACGGAAACTAAATCAGTTTGTATCTCGAACAAAGTTCGCTATCGTTTTTTCAGATATGTCCGAAAATCTAACATTTTTCTCAACAGTGCAGCAACAGTGCGGCGAAGGCAAAGAAAATCATGAAAACGAGAAAAACAAGAAAAACAGGAAGAACACTTGGCCACCGCTGAAAAGCAGCTTGATGGCCATTGAATCAATCAAATGCCGGCACGCTCGAGCGACTCTTGAAAAATTGTCGAACATGTACAATAATAATGTTTATCGGATGCCATATCCTCTGCTTTAGCCGGGGACGGGGGCGGGTGTTGTGGAAGGGGGCGTGACGATGTCTCTTGCCATTCCTCATGTAATTTCTCTTGTTATGCTGCCTGTCATTGTACTCGGTGTTATCTGCCTGCCTGCCTGCCTGTGTGTGTGTGTGTGTGTGTGTGTGTGTGTGTGTGTGTGTGTGTGTGTGTGTGTGTGTGTGTGTTTATATATATAGCATACCTATGGGCGCGGATGTTTCCCGGATATCGGTGGGACTTTGCAGTCGTTATTTGACATTGGTTTTATAACAAGCGCACAACTGGGACAAATTGACAGTTGGAGCAGTAAACAAGACAAAAGACAAACAAGACTTCGATATACAAATCTGTAGATGGGACAGTTATCGATAAATACATATATAGATGATATAAATTGGACAGGCGCGGATATGCGAGAATATGTATTGTGTGAAGTGTGAAGTGTGTTTAGATCGGCAGACGGACATGGCCAGATCGACTCAGCCTTGCTGCTGTTCATAAAAATATATAATCTGTGGATTTGGAAATGATAGCAATGTTTTGTATATATTTTTTAATTTTTTGACTCTCATTACATTTAATTTAAAAAAAAAACCTTTAAAAAGTGCTTTTAGTAACGGGTCACAATATTCAGTAAACATAGCATTGTCAAAGTGATCTGATGATCAAAACCCAGGGTTTGCTGCTTATGGCCTAAGCCCATCTTTAAATACTGCATTTAAAGTGAAAAATTGGAATCTAGCTCGAAATTTCCAATTTCCAATTTCCCAATAAAATAAGTTATGGGGTCAGAGGTGCACCTCTTTTCCTGTTGCATAGTTTTGCACAACATCGCTATACCCAATCCCCAATTTTATTGGGTATTATGGAGTCGAGGATGGGGAAGGGGAGGGGGAAAGGGATGGGGAAAGGGAACTGTCAAACGTCAATGTGCATTTCTAAGGGCTTCACACAACAGATAAAAAGCAGCTGAGAAAACTGAAAGTGTTTTGATTTATGTTAACAATTTATTTTTCGCCTTAAAATTGCTGACGCTAGTGGAAAAGTTGGCAACTTCTTTGCTGAAGCAGCAGCAGCAGCAAAGTTTTAAGCCAACTGTGTGGATAAATTGTTAATGGCTGGGTAAATTGCTAAATTGTATAAAAATTGATTGTCATTGGTATGTTTTGTACGTGCCACGCGTGTCCTCCATCATCGAAGAATGTTCACTTTATTTTGCTGAAGAAAAAGTTTACTTTCACGAGGATGGCATATTTGGAAAAAAAAACAGGCAGATGACAAACTATAAAAGTCAAAATCAGTTTAAGTAATTCTTTAAGGGTCACCTTATGTGCTAGAAAAATTGGTAAGAAGGGTGCGGGGCACCAAGGATATACAAATTACTGGCATTAAGCATAAATGGAAAACTGTGAGAAAGAAAATCAGTAAAAGCTGAATTTTGTAGAATTGGCAACTACATTTGTTATTTGAATCTTAACAAGCTCAATTAATGCGAAATTGAGCAAATAATTTTGGTAATTGACTCTTAAATGGCCCAAGTCGAAGTTGATCGAATTGCAATTATTCAATTATCCGCAAATCTCGTTCACATGTTGCCTAATGATGTGGCAATTGTGCTGCTGTTGCAACTTGAAGTGCACATATGCCTGCCAACAACTGAATCAAAGTATCGGGGTTGAAATGCTTGGCAAATGGGAATAGGAACTGGAAGCATCCAACGAGGATTTCGAGCTTCGTTTCAGACTCTGATTTGATTTAAAAACGCCTCATGGCTAGATGACTAGATGACTGGATGACTGGATGACGCCTGGCTGGCGCCACTTGGGCGACTGCCACTTGACTTTGGCGCCCGTCCGCATGCCGCACTCAAATGATAACCGGGTGGGGTGGCCTGTGGCATGTGGCATGTGGCGTGTAGAGAGTGTGATTGCTGCAGGTGGCTGGGCTGTGCTGGGCTGGGCTGGGCTCTTACGACATAAGCCGCCTCCGACTGCGACTCTGTTTGCATTTGGGCTACGGAGCGCACTTCATTGCGTTTGCTTTCCTGCGAAGAGTGCTTGGAATGTGTCTCTGCCAAAGGCACGTCTTCCACACCAACGAGACCCCGGCTCCAGCTAAGCTCAAATATTGACTGGCGCACTGCATTTGACAGGCTCACAAACTGACTGACTGACTGACTGACTGACTGACTGACTGACTGACTGACTGACTGACTGACTGACTGGATCTGACTGGATGTGGCATTAAAGTCAACTTCGAATATCGATGTGCCACATTTAATATGCGAGACGCAAAGCTGTTTGCCTCTTTGTCTCTTTGCCTCTTTGGCTGTCTGCCACAAATAAAGTACTTGCTGCAAGCATCGTTTCCAATTAACTGTTCCAAGAGTTTGTACCCTTCAATTAATTCAATTAAAGCATCAGTTTACGTAAGCACACACACGCATGTGTGTGTGTGTGCGTGTGTGTGTGTGTGTGTGTGAGTGTGTATAAGCCGTTATTTGTTGCCAACAGTTCACAGTTGAAAACTTGGCTAGAAGCTCATCAGCGCACGTTGGCCTAAAATGTTTGTCTGTCTGCGCAAATTGTGGCATGTGAAAAGTACAAAAAATATATAGAAAATAATATAAAATATCTGATTCAACATTTAATGCAACAGCAACTGCAACAACTGCTGGAAAAATAAAAATCTATATTAAAATTATATATCTAGAAATGTGAATAAATTGAGGCATGCTCCACTGTGCAACTGATATGTGCAAGAGGTGAAAGGTCTCAACAAAGCCATTAAATTGCAAACGCTCTGTTGCAACCCACACACACACACACAGAGAGAGTGTTGCCCCAGGGCGCACAGCGTGGCGCATACGTGTTAATTTGTATATGCACCTGTGCTGCATGCAACTTGAGGAAAATTGGAGAAACAGGCAAAAAGATTGCCAAGTCTATTATAAGTTAAGCTTCTCAACAATATTTGGCATGAATGTGTCTGTGTGTATGTGTGTGTGTGTGTGTGTGTGTGTGTGTGTGTGTGTTGTGTGTGTTTGAGGAGCTCTTAAGTACTACAATATGCATATTTCAATTATTCTTAAAGGCACTCAAACGAAATCTCGGCAATTTGATAACCTCGTAAGCTAAGGCAACACAGTCTGTGCAACTTGTGGATGGGAGTTGAATGCGTCTAAAGTAATTATATATAAAAACATACGAAAAGCGAAGAGATTTGGACTCAAGTCAAAATTTTGCAAAGCTGCACAAATAGGAAAGCAAGAGGAATGTTGGAAAACCCATGTGGAATAAACTGAAAATCCATTTAGCAAAACGAAAGACTAGTTTAGAAAAACATAATTCAATCCAAGAGTAAAAATGTGCCACAATTAGAAAATGCCTTTTCTTATTGGGAAATTGAAATACCAATCAAGGATCAGGGATTAGCCAATGCATGAACTGCGCACTTGACACTAAACACTCAACACTGGGGCATGTTGCACACATTTGAATGTTTGTCACTTAGTTCAATGCTCAGCTTGCCACACATGCAACATGCAACATGCAACACATTGTGCAAATTGAAAACTAACAAGCATATCTATATCAATCATCTCAAATGCACATGTGTGTGTGCGTGTGTGTGTAAGTGTGTGTGTAAGTGTGTGTGTAAGTGTGTGTTGCAAGCTGCTCTCAGAACAACGGTGTGAAACGAGAAGATGTCAGCCTAACCAAGCATCACATGACACAACAAGTAGACACACCCCACACACACACACACACACAGAGACACATATGTAAGTTGCAGGTTCAACACTTTGAGAGCAGTGAAAATCTGTTTTCACTTTAACACATTTTACTCCTTCGCCTGCAATTGGCAACTTTTTGCATGCTCTTTTTTTGTTGTTTCTTTTTTTTGTTCTTTGTTTGATGTTAGCACATAAATCATGCATCAATCATTCATCATCAATCATGGAACAGAGAGACAGTGGAGCCATTAGTGCTACTTTCCCAACCGGTAACATTCCAGCCCAGAGTCCGCACCCGACTCTGTGTTCTTCTTCTGTGCTCTCGTTAGCCAGCAGCTTGTTATATGATATTTACGAGTAATTTGAATTGCCATGTCACTGAGGAGGCAACTTCTAATCCTATGGATCCCTTGCTGTCTCTCTGTGTGTGTGTGTGTATGTGTGTGTGTGTGTGCTTTGTGGCGTATGCGTAACACGAGGCGCTCATTTGCTTTAGCCCGGCAATTGTGGCAGGCGACGCCTGATGGGCTTCAGCTTCAGCAGCAGCATTAGCTGCTTGCCGCTTGCTGCTTGCCGCTTGTTGCCATAAATAACGCAGACACATCGCTGACATCGCTGACAACAAATACAGCTCCGGTTTCATGAGTTTAGCACAATGCAGAATGCAGAATGCGCAATGCGCAATGCCATCGCCACATCAGCACCCAAGCCCAATTCCAAGCCATAATCCATTGCCAAATCCAGTCGGAGTCCCAATTCCATACCCACACCCACACCCATACCCATTCCCATACCCATTCTCATGCCAATTCTCATCCAGAATTCTTGATTTTTTCCAGCACACTCAGCGTTGGCGCAAAAAGAAAAAACGCGTCGAGCAACTGAACTAAGTGCATAATAAAATTCTATTATTTTTGAGCTTAAAGCGGCAACGAATGTCGAGCAAATGTGCAGCACACACACACACACACACGCAAATATTAGAGATGGACAAAATGACAAGAATTGTGACAAGGTGTCCAAAATACTTTTACTTATTTATGTGATCAATTATCCTTATTCTCCTTAATCATAATATAAAATTGGATAGTCAAATTAAATTCACTCCCAACAAAGTTTCTTTAGTTTTTGGTCAATAATCCCTAGACGACCAAGATACTTTGCACAATTCCAATCCTGGAATAAGGATTCACAGTCAGTAACCGATTCACCAAATCGGCTTGGAATCTGTGCAGAATAATTTAACCAAAACATATTTTTCTGTTCCCTCGGTTGCTTCTTGCGCCTTTCTCTTAATCGCTGCTCTACTAATTATTAAATTAACATTTTTTATAGACTCTTTCATGTTATTAATTCAATTTTAATTTAAATGGAATTTTCAATTTTATTTTTAACTTACTTAAACTGATTTTGACATAAAAATAAATAAATAGTTAAATAAAATACTAATTATTAGGCCCTTCTGCGTTCTCTGTTCATTCGTGTCACGATCAAATCATCGCTGAAAGCACGAGGCGCAAGACACACACACACACACACACACACACACACACACACACACACACACACACACCACACACACACACACACACTGAGGCATGGGTTCAGCTGCTGTTAGTGTTTCAGTGTCATTTTTTTCTCTCAAGTAAATTGCAGCAAATTGCATTTGAATCACGTTGTTTTCCTGTTGTGGGAGCAGACATCTGGAGCCGGAGACGGAGCCGGAGACGGAGCCTTCAAACTATCGTATGAGGTGTGTCACTTTGATGGGGGGAGAGGAGGAGAGGGGCAGTGGGTTGCAGTTACTTCAATTACAGGACACGAATGTTGACTGTTGCTCTCTCTCTCTGTCTCTCTCTTCCCCCCTCTCTCTCTTGCTCTATCTATGTGAAGTACTGCTTAGGATATCAGAGCTCTGCTTCAAGACTTAACCAGTCAACAAAGTTGTCCTGTTCTCTTCAACAATGCATCCTTGAGCTGTGAGTGGAATGTCAAGTGCTGGCTGTATGTGTAAGGATTCACACATACACACAGACACACACACACACACACACACTCTCACACACACGCACACTCTCACACACAACACTGCACATTGAATTATTTGCTTTTAAAATATTTGCCTGGACAAACGAATCCATTCAAGATGAAAGGCAACGATATATTTAAGTACTTTACTCCTTCACATATTACTGATACTGATGCATATAGTTATATACATATATATATATATATATATATACACAAGTATATGATATGTATATAACCTGCAAGAGTTTGAGTTTTAAGCTGGTCAATCAATTCAAAATTTGAAATACAATTTTACGGTTTCAAATTCTGAATCGGAATTCGCAATTCAACAAGTTTTTAAGAAATTATATTTTTTGCAAAAGTGGAAGTGAAACTACTGATTTATTGGACAATCAAATGTATGTTTATATGATTCATATAGGGATAATCTCTCTTTAAAAGAAGTCTGGTGTTATTTGAACGCCTGATGTGCTTAATTGGACTTTGGGCTAATGGGTTTGCTGCCAGTTTCAAAATGAACACAACTAGTTGCAAGAAATATATATAAGCTGTCAAATGCATATATCACACACACACACACACACCACACACACACACACACACACACACACACACACACACACACACACACACACACACACACACACACTCGATCAGAATAGTTGCAATGACAGCGAATGCAGATTAGTTTCAGCTGCTTTCATGGCGCACATTGCGTATATGACACGTGGCACGTTGCACGCTGCACGCTGCACGCTGCACATTGCTCGCTTTTACATTTTAATTTAAAACAGAGGCAAGCACACACACACACACACCAATGAGTGCATTGCATATCTGTATGTGTGTGTGAGGTTAGCTGAATAAGCAAAAAACCGCTGGCGGTGTTCGTTGCACACAAAAAATTATAATAAATATGTTTTAAGCTTGGTGGTGACTAGGTCCATAAACCGGACACAGCTAGAGTCGCATAGGGCTACGCAATCTCAGGGACACCCTCACCCACCCCCCCCCCCCTCCCTCTCCGCTTCCCACTCATCTAGTCCCTCTCGTGTAGCTGCCTTCTAAATGCTGTTTCTTTTATTATTTTTTGATAAAAGATATATATATATATATATATATATAGAAAACTTTGCCGCACAGTTTTCTTTTTTTTCTTTCTTTGTTTTTCCAACTGGATCTAGCTGGTTTGTGTGGGCGGTTCTGTAAGGGGGAGCAGGATGGGGGCAGGGGGAGGCGGAGGCGGAGGAGGCATCATCGCAACCCCAAGCGGATTTGTAGCATTTTATTTTGGCGCTGGCTTTATATAAGCCACCAAGCCATGTCGCTCCAGCTACACTGAGAAAAAAAAATATATGCCCTGCACTGCAATTAAATGTACAAAACAAAAATAAAAAATATTCAATTACATTATGGTAAAATTTAAAGATAAATGACAAGATTTTTTTTTAAGAAGTAAAGTGTAAAACAAAAATGTGTAAACTATTTGAGGTAAGTGGAAATAAGAGATGTTTAAAAAATATTAGATTTTCTTACTCTTAATTTATAAATAATAAGTGAATATTCCTGAAAAGATTATTTAGAATATCAACAAATAAATTTGAGACAAAATATTCTCATTCGACTTTTCAGAATATAAAAAAGTAGGCGGAGAACTTAAGCAGATAAAAAAGAGACGTTTAACTTTGAATTTTTTTGAGTGTAGCTGCTAACTCAAAGCAGCAGCAAAGGGATGGGGAAGGGGGTGGTTTGGTTGTGTGTTGCTCCTGGTTACATGTGCGCTGCCAGAGATTAGCTAAGCAGAATTGACGGCCAAAGCGTGCAGCATCTCAATGCGTGTGCGTGTGTGTGTGTGTGGGTGTGTGTGTGTGTGTGTGTGTGTGTGGGTGGGTGTGTTGTGGTGTGGCGAGTGTGTGGCCTGATTGACACCGCTGGACATACAGTCGAACAAATGTTGCCAAAGATCGCTTTGCAGGCAACAACATGAAATTAGCCTCGTTAATAAAAAGGCCAGCGACTGCGGCGGCCAAAGTGGCATTTAGCCACTTTTATGGCCCACTGTCTGCTGGCCAACTCCGAAAGTTTGACTCGTTAAAATACACTTTTTTTGTTGCTGTTCTTCTTTGTTGGTGCCCCACCCATCCAAGACCATCCAATCTCTGCACCTTCCCCCCTCCCCAACGATAACTTTGGCTTTTGCGCGCTTTTCGCTTTCCGCTTCTCGCATTTTCGCCTCGAAATTTACGCTTCTTGGCCACATTTACAGCACATTTGGGTGCGACTCCCCCGATGGTGTGTGTGTGTGTGTGTGCGTGTGTTTGTGTTTCACGCTATCTATCTGGCCAAGTATTGTTGCAATGCTGAGCAGCTAACTGAGTTAGTGTAAGTTACTGTCCTTTTGGCCAAGTTGGTCGCCGCTCGCAATTAAATGCCAGCCAAGTTAAATCCTTTTTTCGGGTGCGGGTAAGGGGGGTGTGGGGGGTTGTAAGGAAATGCCCGCTGATTGAGTTGCACTTGCGTTGAAAGTTAGCTTGAGTCATATTTCCTAGATGGCAACACGAACGAGGCAACAACATTGAGGGGGTGGCAAGCCAATCAGGCAATCAGCTGCAGCATCCGTTGCAAGTGCAGCTGCTGCGCTGCACTCCTGGGAGCCATGGGCTAAAAGTTGCCGCTTTTGCGCAACTTATAAATTGTTTTTATTATTATCAGCGGCATTCTTTAGTTGTGCCCCTGGGTGGATGCTTCCATAAATATCTGAACAATCAGAGCACTTCTTTGCCACATCTTTATGGAAGAAGTTCGAAAGCCAGTTTCAACCGAATATTCCACGAAGTTTCAATTGATTTGTGGCAGCTTATCTAAAGTGCCACTGATATAAAAGTGTTTTTCAAGTGGCTTCTCAGTCTGCCATGCAAAACCGCAGCTTTCCTCGTCTGCGGACCACTTATCGAAACTTTACTGTTGTTGGCCAACTGACATCCGATCTGATCTCTTCCCCCCAACTGCTGTTGAGGACATTATGAAGTGAACAAATATTTGTCTATCTGCGGCAAAGTCGTTTGCTTGAAAACTGACCTCTTGCCACATGCCACACGCCACACGCCACATTTACTTTTCACAATGTAATCCAGCTCTCTTTCAGTTTTTATACAAAACTAATTTGTTAATTGTTGAAAGCTTGACAAACAGCACAGATTTCTCTTTGTCAGTTTGCCAATATTCGAACAACTTTTCAAACTTATTTATTATTATTATTATTTTTATATTATTATTTATATAAATGGTTTCCTTATGGATGTGTTAATAAACAATAAACTTGAAATTATATTCATCTGCGCTTGTTTGCCACGCAGAATTGGACTGTCTTCAAGTGCTTTTGCTCTACTCATGCAAATATGTTATTCCATGCCACACATCATACACACACACACACACACACAGAGGCACACACAGGGTGTAGGTGGCAAGGTCAATTGTAGACCCATTTATTTTGCTTTGTTTTTGGTCTCGTGTTTTGAGATTTGCGCGATGTGCTTGGAAAATAAATTCAAATTAAAGTGAAATAAATTACAAAAAATACGCTTTGCAGACCCCAAGTGGGGGGTGGCATTGAGCTTGAAAGGGCAGAGGGCGGGGGAGAGCGGACGGCGGACAGCGGACGGAGACAGAGGCAGTGTTGAAAAAGCAACTTTTGTCACGTACAACAATCGCAGTCGCAGCCGCAGTCGCAGTCGCAGTCGACGTCAGCGTTGGCATTTTTACATCTTTTGTTTTAAGCATAAATCGTGGACGAGTCCAGCGACAACCGCATTTGGAGACCCCCCCCTCCCTTAGCCAGCAGCCTGCCCCACCTGCCCCGCAACATTCGAGGGGCACTCCACAATTGCCACAATGTGTCTGTCCAGTTGTGTCTTGTCTGTATTTCACAATAAATTCAACAATAACAGCCAACATTTTCCATTTCACATTTTCCATTTTCCATTTTACATTTTGCATTAATTTTGCGATTCGGTTGCTTTTGTTTCGCTTCGCCGATAAAGCGAAAGTGCGACACTCAATTGGAGAGGCGGAAGTGGAGCCCCCGACCCCCCCTCCAGCAACCGATGACAGATGCAGAAGCCACCAAGCAAATGACAAACTGACAGTCAGACATTCAGGCAGACAGACATCCAGGCAGACAGACAGACAGACAACTCTCCTGACAGTCCAGTTCAGTAATCATGTCACTAGGCAGCCTCCCAGTTCCTGACCAGAAAAAACAGCAACTAAAAATGCTGCTGTTGAAAGAGATCGACTTGGGGATGCCCTAAATTATACACTTAAAAAAATTATGTATGTGTGTGTGTGTGCATTTATGTGTATATGCAGAAATGTAATTTAATTTAATTAATTCAATTTAAATAAGTTTGGTAAACATTAAGTTTGTGGTTTCTATAGTTTGCAGTCTATTGCTATCGTCAATCGATTTATATCAATATTTGCAAAACGGTAAATATAAATAAAATATTCGGGATGCAGAGAAAACATTGGAAAGAGTATTTAATATTCGTATTGATGAATGCCAGAAGGAGACCACAAGGATGAGCGGTTAGACAAATGATTCGAGAGGGAACATTTTTATGCTCCGTTTGCAGTGGCCACATTTGAATAATACTCACAATGGACAGTAAACTGTTTCCATATATTATTTTGTTGTTTGTTGTTTGTTGTTTGTCTTATTATTATTTTTATTGTAAATATTATTGTTGCTCTTCTGGGTCGTTTTTCTTTGGCTTGATAAATTGTGGACAATCAAAGTTGTGCCACTTGAATTGAATGTTAATGTTATGCGCCTCAAATATGGAGTGGGAGGCAAATAAAAAGAGAGAGAGAAAAAGAGAGAGAGAGAGAGAGAGAGAGGGAGTCTTCCATCAAATTGGAAATGCTGCTTGGTTACCATTGAGGTAATAATAATCGAAATTGGCTTTGAATTGGAATTGAACAGGATTTGTTTTCAGAGCCACGATAAACCAAGCGGAACACCACAGTGAAACCAGAATAAAGTATACGCTTCAATTAACGAAGAGACGATTGTGACAATATTGAGAGTGTTTTTAGAGTGCGGTTCACAAATAGAGAACAAAAAGTTGGACAAGCAAACAAACAAACTGCAAACAAAATGCATTCTTTTTTCCAAAGAAGAAAACTTTAATTATGGAAATGCTTTCAATGCAAACAAGTGACGGAGTGAAAGAGAGAGAGAGAGAGAGAAATATACATATATACAATTGTAATCCGATGGGATTCGTTGAGAATCTTATATATATATGAGTCCGACTCAGAGATTGACCATTTCAAATAAACTTGTGCTCATCTGCAACAAAAATTTTGCCACTCATCTGTGATGCGACAAAATTTCAAATTTAATTCAATTAGTTGTCAGTTTTTTCCTGTTTGCTTCCTCAACGGTTGGGGCAAGCAAATGACATATTTAGTGGCACATTGTAGGTACATACATATATGCCCAAAAGACCGTTTTGTGGCCTTCCCCGAGCCGGCTCCTCCCATAAAAAAGGAAACAGACAAAGAGATGCAGGGGCAGTAAAAAGAAGAAAAACATAAAAGATGGAGAAGAAAATCGGTGCTCGTAAAGGAAAATTTAACATGTGTTTGACGAGAGGTCGTCGGCCAGACATTTGCCAGATTGAAGGACGGCCCCAGCCTGGACATATCTTGACGAGCTCATCTTGTGCCTTTTAAGTGCTCGTTCCACAAACCTGCCCATGCCCATGCCCATGCCCCGCCACTGTTACTGCCACTGCCACTGCCACTGCCACTGCCACGTAAACGTTTGGCATTTCTTTGTGTCGGTCGGTTTCCTTTCTCTTATTCTTATTTATGTACTTTTTTTGCTCGTTGTAAAATTTTTGGTGATTTAACAAAATTGATGGCTCGCTTGTGGCATGCCTCGACGAGGCGGCAGGCGACAAGAAGCAGCGACGCTTGTTGTATTCAAAATGCACAGTTGCCTCGATTTCCGAAGAGGCAGGCAAAAAATGAAAGAAAGGATTACACAGACAAATTTGTAGAATATTTGGAAGCCGTGGGATCCATATCGATGCAGGCACAAATAAAAGTCGGATTCTGTCAAGTTGAGTTGAGTTGAGTTGAGTTGAGTTGAGTGAAAGCTGCCACGAATCTGGCATCTGGAGTGGTACGTGTCGAAACCCACTTTTATTGCTTCCACGCACTGCGCATAGGTGAATCTGACAGGACTCGTGAATGTGATAAATGGCAGCTCGGAGCTCCGTGTATCTAAGCCACATTTTACACGAGTATCTCAAACACTTATCGAACCGTAGCAATGAGCAACATTCGCTGCAAATGATTACTTACTGACTTGGCCTAAATAAATGCTGTCAACCTTCAATTCGATTCGACAACAACTCTTAAATGATGCTGAGTTTTGAGCCTCTTCACAAGCAGATACATTAATCCTAATCTTATGCTGATGGCATCTTTTGGAATAACTATTCACTTTCAGTCTGGTTATTGAAAGCAGATTTGATAATTATGATAGCCTTTGTATTTTACAGTTGCTGTCACAATTATATTAGCCAAGTCGAGTCCCTACAAAATCTTCAAAATGAGGGCAATATTCGATTCGGCAAAAAATCTTTTTGAATTCTATTTCCAGTATTTCTTTAACAATTTGCAAAGCGAAATTTGTGCGCTTTGAATACGCTGTATCCATTTCCATTTAAAGATACTTTATTACCAAGTCTTATGTAAATACAGTATAAATATATCTAACTGAATTAATCTGTTTTTCAAGCACTCAAAAGGGAGTTGGCAACGGTGCTTTAAGTGGTAATTACAGATGCGCCTTGCTGGAGCTGCCGAGAATTGCAAATGAAATCTCAGACTTCGACTCAGGCCATCTTCCATCTTCCATCGTCCATCGTCCGGCGTCCATCGTCCATTGTTCATCGCCGAACATCAACGACCCTTTTGGAAACACTCCGAGAGCGGAAATGAACTGCCGGCCAGGGGATTCCTTGATTGCGATTGCGAATCCGCATCCGAATCCGAATGCTGAATGAATGATGACTGCCGAATTGTGGTTTACGACATCCTCACAGAATGGGAGCCTTTGGCCAATGCACATTTGACTTCCCTACTTCCCTTGCAGTCATCTCGTTCCATTGATGTCTCATTGGTTTGCCTTCTGTTTTTGGTCATGAGCCACACTTGGTTGCCTTTGGGTTGTGCCACCTGCAGAAGGATCCTTGAAAAGTTATGCGGACCTCGTTTGACATGACTTATTTGGCCCATCCCACTTTTATGTGGTATGCAAAATCGGAATTTATCTATTAATTGAATATCGGAGCTGCGGATTTGCAAATCCAATTAAGATTAAAATACTAACTTGGAGAGAAAAGAGACCACGTGTGCCAGATACTTGCGGTCAACATAATAATAATAATAATATTAATAATAATATTAATAATAATATTAATAATAATATTAATAATAATAAAAATAATAATAATAATAATAATAAATTATAAATAGTAAAATATAACAACCCAATTTTAAGGACTTTATTTTCTTTTTATAGATTTTGCCAACTTGCCAACTTTTAATGTTTTGCATCGAGTGGCTTTGGCTTAAATAAAATGTTCATCATTTTCTTAAACTATATTTTAAGTCTGTGCATTACTATTATTCTGACCGCAGCTGTGCCTCTGTGCATGTGTGTGTGTGTGTGTGTATGCTTATGTTTGGGTGTATTTAGGTGAGGAGTGTCACACCTTGGGGCACGCACCACATGGCGTTTGGGCGACGTGAAAAATCGGTGTCATGCTAATGACAGATTAGCGCTGCGTGTGTGCCCCATGTGGCAGAAGGTGTGCTTAAGAGCCGAATACTTGCCACTTGCCACTTGCCATTGCGGCCATGTTTGCATGCCAAAACTATGCCCAGGGCTGCAACACAAATTAGTTGACGAAAAACACTAAATGCAAATATAAAAATCTCAAAAATCTTAACGATTTTATCGATTCAAAATTAAAGCAAAGATAAGCGACGTATTTTTTGAAGAAATACCACCAAATGACTAACTGTTAATAGTTGAACGTAAAAAAACACACCCCACTATTTCGTGCTGGTCACTCTTGACCGCTTCTGCTTTCGGCCAAATGTGGCGCGATGGCTCAACTCGATTTGGCCTTTTTCTTTGCATAACAAATTTAATTTCGGCACGCAAAAATTCGCTGTTGAAATTTCGTCAATGTGCCCCATGCGTGGACACCGACTCCCCCACTTACGGGGCGTGGCGAGGCGATTAAGTCCGTGCCACTTTGGATCACAAATGGAATTTCGACTTTGTCGCAAATGCCTTCTCTCTCTCTCTGTGTGTGTGTGTGTGTGTGTGTGGGTGTGTGTGTGTGTGGGTGTGTGTGTGTGTGTGTGTGTGGGTGTGTGCGTGCGCATACCTGGAAATTGGATTTGGCTTTATGCAAATTTATGCGCACAGATTGAGTGACATTAATGGATGACAAAGTCGTCGTGAACACCGCTGCTGACGCTGCTGACGTTGTTGCTGGCGTCATGGGGTAACATATATATCCCCCCTCCCTCCCCATTACACACTGAGCCTGCCACCAATCCCCATTTCTACAAGTCTGCAAGCCAAACTGAGCTGCATTGCATTAACATGAAATCAATTGCAGACAAAGCCAGCCACAACCTGGCTGTAATTTAATTGGAGACATTTTGTTGACATGCTCGCTAACTTTTGCTTTTGTCGCTGCCACATGCCACACGACGCACGCCGCCTGCCTCCTGGCCAGAGCCAACTCATTCGGGGCCCGTTCGTGTTTCTTCTTTTTTATATCCATTTAAAACATTTATGGCCAGCAATTTTAATGGCAGGTGAACCTGCCGCGACCTTCCTCATTATCCTTGTCTCCTTCTCTCTCTCTCCATCTCTCTCTCTCTCTTTCTTGCTAAGCCTACCCTTTTCAGCGATAGACCCTCCATTGTTTGTGTGTGTGGATTCAAGTTTGTTGCTATTTTTAATTGTCTGGGAAACATTTGAGTTTTTGTGCCAAAATATGTGGCTAAATAGAAAACTTGGCTTGTTAAAAAATTGTGCAACGGCTACAAAAAAGGAGCAAAGACGACCTTAAAAATGATCAAACTTTATTCGTATCTAATTACCGAAGAACATTTAACTTTTAAGTGGTCACCAAACAATGGACCAAAAAAAAAAGCATATTTCGATCACATTACTTCATTTTTTTTTTTTTTGCAATTGGCCAAGAAAGTGTTATTTTGGCCCATAGTACAGCGTAGGCTGTTAACTGTTTGATGTTTGTATACGCTGATTGTCACTCGTGGCAATTTAAGGCGCGATTTCACAATTTTTACAGTTGAATTTGTTTTTTTGTTGCTTCGCGTTTAGTTTGCTTTTTATGTGTTTTGTTGTTGTTGTTGCTGCTCAAAAATTTAATTAATACATATATTTGTTGTTGGGGCGCAAACTCTCATTAGGGCCAACTCCTCGCCCGGGGCAAGGAATTCCTGTTGGTCCCTTGCAGAATCGCTGTTTGAAAAGTACTTGAAAGGACAATTAGCCTTAAAGTAGGCAATACACTTTTATTTGAGTTTGGCTCACATTCTCTTTGTCAACTGGCCTAATGCGTTCCCCCGTTTCCTTTTTTATTCCCCTCTTTCTTTCGTTTTTGTTCCAATTTTCCCTTTCTGGCTTATACTTAATGATCTGCAGCACAAAAAAATAATTCAATCTGCGCTTCTTTTGTCTACAAAATAATGCAGAAAATGTTTGCCTTTTCTGATATTTCGCTTAATTTGCTGAGTTGCGATTCATGAGACTGCTTCAATTAATTTAAAGTCGGCTTAAAATAGGACAGACTTATAATAACAAAATAATAACATATAAGCCCCATGCTTGGCTTAACTTTCAATTATACCCTGCACCCATTAAAATTGTTTAAAAGTTCCTTTAAAACAAATCACAATCAAATTTGGAATATAAAAGATCATATTTCATCAATAACTCTCGGCACAATTTTAAAGGTATATCTGTTCAATTAATTAACATATTATTGACGAATTGTGAAGACTTAATCTAAAAGATTGGTTGAGAAACACCCCTCATCATTTACAGCAGCCACAGGGTATACCGCAGTCGAGTTCACTCGCTCTTTGTCTCTCCCTCTCTCGACTATGACATTCTTACTTGTGTAATTTGAAGTTTGCGTTTATTTTGCTTACTTTGCAGCTAATCGAATTGGTTCGTTTTAATTTGGGCCCATCATTTAGTAGCCTCTGCACGTTCGTCCGCCAACAAATTCAATTCCAAATGGCGACACTCACTGGATGCCGTCTCAATGCCCCAACCACACCCACACCAGAGGTTACATGCTCTAAAAAAAATGTCCTTGAAACTGGACTCTGCTTATCAATGGCAATCATCGGGACACTTACTATGTACATTGAATATGGAATTATTTTGGGAGCACTTTAAATAGCGTATAATTACCTCCATTTGGGAGCCCTTCTTGCCCATGGAGCCGCCACCCGTGTGGCCGCCGCTCTGTGCGGCATTCATCTTTGTTTTTGTGGCGTTGTCTCTATATCTGTTACAACTGTTGCCTCCTGCCTCTTGCCTCCTCGACCTTCTAGTTTCTCTGTAGTCGTGGCGCCTGCTTCTATTAAGAGATCCACACTCTCGCGGCAATTGTTAATTATTGCTGTTGTTGCAACAGTCTGGGTCACAAATTATGGCCAACACGCGGTCTGGCCAATAAATCCTAGCACTGTTCGTGTTGCTCCTTCTGCTGCTGCTGCTGCTGCTGCTGCCAATTGGCAGTCTGCCCCTTCTATTTAAATTTATGTGCTGTTGAATGTTTCACACAGTTTTTGTTTTTTTTTTATTTTTACTCTCTTTTTGCTCTTCTTTTATTTTGTTATTTTTGTTTTTGCTTTTTTTTTTTGTTTTTGTTTTTGTGTAATATCAAGGTTAAATCTTCATTTATTATTTAGTCACTTAACGCCATAAGGTACAAAACAAAATTCCTATATTTATATTTATGCATATACACACACACACATATATATATGTACATATATATATATATATATATATATATATATATATATATGATTTTAGGGTGAGTGGAATTTACTTTTATATTGTTGCTGTTTTGCACTTTGGCACGCACCCAAATTCAATTTGCAATTTCAAGTTGCAATTCGCTTGCCGGCGATTTTTTTATGTATTTTTTTACATACTAATAAGCCGATTCTATAACTAAGCAGGAGAGATAGAGAGAGAGAGATAGATGCAGACAGAGAGAGAGAGGTTGAGATGGAGAGAAGGACGTTGACACCAACACTTGAGCATGATCTGGCCAAACAATGGCAATGGGATTGGGATTGGGATTGGGAATGGGGATGGGAATGGGTCCAACGATGGCAACCAGCTCGAATGACAGGCGACAGACGACAGACGACAGGCGAAGGGCGGGAGGCGTGTTGAGGGGGGAATAACGTTAAAGTGACAGCGACAGAAACTGAAGTTGAAACTTAAATAAGGCAACGACATGGACAACGACAACTACAACCACAACTACAACAACAACAACAACTACAACTACAGCAACAACTACAACGAGACCAACAAAATTAACAACAGAAACAAGAGAACAACAATATCATTCAGTTATCTCGTTTAATGTAACTATATATGCGATGGAATCTGGAATCTGGCCACCCTTTGTTGCATGTAGTCTTGGGGCATTGCGATGGGATTTATCAGAGACGCAGGAGGTTTGGATTTGCTCAACAAAGCAGCCTAGTTGGGCTTAATGGATATAGTCTCGAACATTAAAAAATAAACAAAACTCTTGACAAGCAGACAGACAACAACAACAAACAACAAACAACAACAAACAGACAACAACAATAACAAAGTGCAAAGTGTCTGCGAGCAACATTTAAATAAATATCTTTTAATGCGTTGCCGTTTTTGGAGTAACTTGAATTTGTTCACTAGACACATTTCCAAATTATCCTGTTTCTCTTAGGAAATTATTTAAAACTCGTTTGTTATTTACTGTTATCTGCGAGACATCATTTTGTGGCAAGTTAGTTAATATATGCATCGAATAAGCAGCAGAAAAATATGTTTGGATTCACTTTAGATTTGAGTCTTATGCTTCAGCAGAGCACAATTTAAGATTTCTGGTCTAATGTCATGAGGGTTGACATCAAATATTAATAAACTGTACTCCCAACTGTGTGTGTGTGTGTGTGTGTGTGTGGTGTGATGGTGGGATGGTGGGTGTGCGTGTTCCTGACAGTTTCCTGCATAAAAATGTGCCACGGACAATAAATGGATGAACGCATTTGCACGTACCACTTTAAGTTGAATCGAAATTGAGTTTTTAATAACACTAAGCAAGAGAATGAAAATGATGGACACACAGAGAGGAAGAGAGGAAGGGGAAGGGGCAAGGGATGGCTAGAAAGAGAAGGAAATTAATGCATCGAGGACATGGGCACAGCAGCCAGTCAAAGTGAAATATGATGACGGCAATTTGTTTGGGGCTGATTCAATCCTTTGATAAGCAGAGCCAGCAACAGCAACAGCAGCGGGAATAAGAATAAGAACAGAAGGCACAAATCGCCAGCAGATGTGAGTGACAATGGTTTGCTTGGAAACGGACCCAGTTCGCTGAGGGTCAGCCTGGCCAGCCTGGCCGGCCATATAAGAAGGCCAAAATTGTTGTTGTTGTTGTTGTTGAAGTTGCTGCTGTTAGCTGCCAATTTGACTAAAAGTTTGCACAGTGATTTGATAGGCTCTTGTCCAGAGAGTGGTCAGGTCATTGAGCCACGATGGAAGCGATAAGGCCAACTGAATGCTGGTTGAGGCCATAATCAATAAGAACTGCGAATGTTTTGTTTTTATGCGTTTGCTACGTGATTTAATTAGTTTGCCTCGTTGCCAATTAGAGCCGCTGGCTACAGGCATTTGTCTGTGGCTAATTACCAGACATTATTAACATATTGCAGTCGCTGACATTGGCCCAAAGCGTGGAGCACGTACACACACACGCACACACACACACACACTCTCACACACACACATCAACACTGTTTGCTAGTCACTGTGATAATCTGCCAGGACAAAGATGAAAACAAGGACAATGACGCATATCGGTTAAAGCAGAGTTGAGCACCCGACTTCAAACTACCCAATAACTGCGAGAGATGACAAATGGAGTCACTAGATATTTATGATTGGTGCAGATACAACTGTGGCCAAAATTATAGTACATTTTGGAAATTGTTACAAAGAAATGCCTAAAATATAATTCAAAGTATGAACATTTAATCTAAAGCAAACATTAAAAGTTGGCAAACAAACATTAAAGTGTTATTAAATGAATTTGTTTTATAATATTAGTGGAACAATATTGAAGTTTTCTCAGTTTTCCCTTTCTAAACACTAGATATGATGGGCGGAATATAATTTTGTTTTAAAACATTCCCCGATGGGAGCCCAACACTTTTTATTTTGCAGACTTTTAAAACTTTAAAGCCCTATCGACTTTAAAGCCATATTTAAATGAAATTCTTTGAGGTGCAGCACCAATATTATTTTGAGCACAGCTGTAAGTCACATAACGGTTATACAAGCCGCATATACCCGCTTGGAGAGCAGTTGCTGGGCATTTGAAATGCCGCAGCACGCAGGAAAAAAAATCGAGAAAAACAAAGAAGAGAACTTTGCAGCAGATTTCAAACTGGATTTTGGGAAAGACAATCCCAAATAAATAAGGTAAGAAATCAGCATGCAAACGGCGAACTCAGTACTTGATATAGGTTGGGGGAGGGCGGATGCAGGACGGTGGATGGAGGAGGGCGGATGCAGGACGGAGGATGGAGGGGCCAGGAGAGTGGCAGTGGTTGTGGATGGGGTTCGCTTCGTTTCGTTTCATTTTTAGTGCCTCGCAGCAAATAAAAAAAATACAACAAAATTTAGCCTATATATATATATATATATATATATATATATACATATATATACATATATATTCCACGCAGCAGCTGCACGATTTGGAAATCTGGATGCGGCTGGGGGCGGATTTGTTGGCATTGGCAATCAGCATCAGGCAGACCAGGCCAGAAGCCAAAAGTAAAGATTTGGCTGGATTTACCACAGGAAACGAAACGGAACGAAGCGAAACCAGAAAGAGGACACTCAGATAAATGCCAACGAAAAAACAGCAACAAAAATGGCAGAAGTGGCAGCAACAAGAGCAATTTGCAACATTTATTTAAACAATCTGTGGCAACAGGCAGGCCAAAGGAAACAAATTTTGATTGAGGCATTCTTCTCGGATCAGAATGCCATTTGACTTTGATTGTGCAACAACAGCAACAACAACGATACGGGGAGACATTGCCCCATCACAGTCTGATTGAACAGGTTCATCTGCGGGGCAAATCCCATTTCATCCACTCGCCAATCTTTATTGCTCCTGGCGGCAACTGGTCGGATACTTGATGTGTCTTGCTCATCTCCACAAAGAGACCAATTAGCAGCAGAACCATCTATTCTCCTTTATATATATATATATATATATATATATATATATGTGTGCGTGTACATATGTATATGCGGTTATAAATACATATTTTATAATTTATTTGTTTGCATTCAGATGACTTAGTTTAATTATACTTAAACATTTATTTTAAGTACATTTTTCATTGAAATTTAAACCATTTCTTTTTTATTCCTGTTTTTTTTCGTCACAATATTTAATTATTGAACTTATTAAATATTGAATAAATATCATAAGAATGTATTTAACGCATATTTTATTTGGATTTTTGCATAAATTCGTTTGCATTAATTACATTTGATTTAAGCTAGTTTGCTTTTCTTTTAAATACAGTTAAGATCTATTTAACATATTTAGTTTCAATTTATATTTGAACTTCTATTTTCTTTCAACACATTAGTTAATCTATTGCAAATTTAATAAATATCCCTAAAATATATTTAAATTTCTCGTTGACACACATTTTATTGGGATTCTTTGCTCCTTATGCGTTGTGGCAATTTTAATTTTCATTCAATTTTAATTGTATTTGCCAACTTTGTAATTAAATTTACATTTTTGCCACCATACATAAATTAACATTGTTTTGTTTTTTTGTTTTTAAGTGCCACTTCAAATACAAAAACAAAAATAGAAAAAAAAAACCCGTTAGATTAGAAATTAATTGCGAAAATTTAATTTACAGCAATTACAAAATGATGAGCGCGAAAATTCAAATTGTCAGCCGATCGCCAACGCTGGCGCGAACAAAAACGAGGACGAGGACGAGGACGAGGACGAGGACGAAATTGTACTACTCGATTCGCGTATTTGTCCGTGTCTGAAATCCGGAATAACAGTCGCACGGAATTTGTAAGTGCGTCTGTGCGGCACTGCGACTGCAGCGGTTGGCGTTGTGAGCAGAACTGAGAGACCGCCAGACGAACGCACATGTCGCATGCCACGGCAAGGAAAGCCAAGGCATGGCAAGGCATGGCGTGGCATGCCACTAGCCGCTCCTTCAGCCACGTCCACAGGCATGCCAGTTATCATACAGCATGCGACAGCGGCAGCAGGCTCTTGTGGTAGCTTTGGCAAACATCTGCAGGGGAGCTTTTGTGTCTGTATGTGGGTGTGTGTGTGGGCGTGTGGCATGCAAGCTTCGGTTGTCATCACGTGGCATACGCGCCACAGAATGCGGCGAGCAAAACAGAAAACGAATTACAAAAAAAAACTTTTGGCCAAAAGTGCGTATGTGTTTGTGTGCGTGTGCGTGCCACGAACACAACCGCATACTCTGAGCTACGTTCCACGTGCCACCTGTCACATGTCCGATGTGGAATCTTAGCCAGCGACTTGCTGCTTGAAGTATTTCATGGCTAACCGAGCTGTTGATCAAAATGCTCGCATTGCGCATACGCCCCGTTCGCTTTACCAATTTTCAATTGAGCCCCGCCCCCAACAATCCCCTTTTCCGACCCAAGCATTTAACCAAGGCAAGGCGGCAAGCCTTTTGTGCTCAACTAAATGAGCCAACTAAGCCTGAATGGAAACTATAGAAACTGTTTCAATGAATGCCACCAGGTGACATTGGATATTCTCAGCTGGTCCGTGTTCCTTTCAAGCAGTTCCTCGCCGCCGTCGACTTGTCAACTGCGTCAACACTTGCCCCAAGTGAAATTTAAAACATTTTCAGCAGCAAAGTTTGCCAAGCTTGCAACGAAGTGCATAGCTGAATATTTATCTTCCGCCATTCGAGCCACACAATAAACTGCTTTTGCACAGCTTCATTTTTATTTTTATTTTATTTTTTTTTTAGAAAACAGCGGGCGAGTTCTTTTTTTTAATTGTGTGCTGTGGTGCAACACGGCGGATGCTCAACAAAACTAATGATTTATGTGCACCTAAGGATGCTGTTGCTGGCAATGACACACACACACACACACACATGCACACACGTGGTTGCTGTTGTTGTTCCTATTCTTGTCTGTTGTATTTTATTCGATTGCGACAAAAGCCGTTGTGTGCTTTTTGTGGATTGCATTGCAAGCTTGAAAGCTTCAGAGCGCTTTCGGTATGTCACTTGGAACAGCCAGAGTAAGCTTGAAAGCTCAACACTTGCATTTAAGCTTTAGCAGCTTAAAGCTGATCAGCTGTGCTCGAAAGATGGCGATGCTCCAGAAAAATATACACTGCTGTTGGAGTATTTCAAACTGACCGAATTTCACAGTATTTGTCAGCGGCATAGCACAAAATCCTTATATCGACGCCATATGTAATTCTTGCCCAACTCCCATTTTAGTGCTCGTTCTTAACTAAAGACTAAGTATTCAATTCAATCAATAAATTTGAAATGGAACAAACGATATTAGCCATTGTTTTATACTCTGATTAATAAACGGATGTCGAACCGATTGAAATTCAAAACCGGAACTGGAACATTCAACATTTTCTAGAAGTAGTTGGATCGAATATTATAGGTCTCGAAAATATTGTGTTGGAGACATATTTATCCAGTAAACATATAAATAGAACTATTTGTTTTTTATTAACTTACTCAACTTTTGCCTTTTTCTCAAGTGTAATGAAGGTATCGAAACGATCCGGACCCGCAACATTTATTAATCTTGGTTTAAGATCCTAATTTCAAATACGTTGATTTGGTGATCGATATTTATTAAGTGATTTTAGTTACTTTTCTGCTTGATTAAATGTTGCAATATGGGTAATAGACTTATGGGAGTATTGGCTTTCACGGCTATATAATTTTGTGTATTTCCGTGTTTCTGTATTTTCACGGAGTTGCCTTGTTGCGCAGACAATTGTGTTCGTTGTGCATGCAACGTTTTAAGCGAAAAAACGTTGCAAATTTCAGTTATTATGGTATTTCTTGGTACTTTTCAGAAGCTGCACGAATTCCCCAAAGGTGCAACAACGAATGATTTCGAGCATGAGCCAATGTGGCACACAATGGTGAGACTGTAAATTATGTATCTGACTCTGTGTGTGTTTGTCTGTCTCTGAGTGTGTGTGTGTGTGTGTGGGGGGTGTGTGGGTGTGTGGGTGTGTCTGGGGCTGCAGATTGATGGCAGTTCTTGTGCTGCGTCTTATGAATTCATCAACAGCAAAGAAAAGAAAATAACAAAATGGAGAAAAATGTCAAACTAAGTCCAAGATGCCCAAGTTTCAGTGATAGTACTCGCAACGCCAGAGCACACAACCAACAAACAAACACACACACACACACACACACACACTTAGAAACATTCGTCCAGAGTGTGAGAGACGGATACGGATGCGGATGCTGTGGGCGTAGCCGGATGTGTTGACAGCCAAACGACGTTGGCGTTTCCATTGGACTTATGGCAAATGCATTTGTTGTGTGCAACAAGCTGTCTAAAAATAGGTGCACTCAGAGCGAACACAACGAACACAACGAACACAACGAGCACAACAACAACCACTACATCAACATCAACAACAACAACAACCATTAAAATGTTGTCCATCATTTCTGCCTTTAGCTTTTAGCATTTGCATTTTGTCATTCATTTTCAGCTCGACTCCTCCGACAATTTGATTGAATGTTGTTTGTCGTAACCAATGATGATGAAACTAATGACTAAAGTACACAAATGTGGAATTAAATGTAATTAAAGTGTCCGAGTTGAGGAATGCCCCTAATTTCTCAGACTGCAATTATGTTGGACTTGAGGCAGAGCATAAGTGAAATCGATGCCTTGATTTATTTGTTACTTTGTGAGCTGCCTGAGCTGTCAAGGCGATAAACAGCATTATACGATTTATGGGAACGAAAGGCGTTAGTTTTCAATTCGAGCTTAGTAGCACTTACAACAGATTTCAGCCCGAACAGTTGTGTGTGTTGTGTGTTGTGTGTAGTGTACTCTGCCCCACAATTGCCATTGCTGCGAGCTAAGCGGAACTGAGGACGCCTTGAACTAAACAAGTATTTTCCATGGAAACACAATTGATAATAGCATTGCTTGGCATTTGCATTTGCATTTGCATTTGCCCTTGCCCGGCATCATCAGGTTCGGTAGGGGATGTGGACGACGAAGTGGACGAGAGGGATGACGAGGGAGGAGATGCCCTGCTGCCGCTCGAGCCCAGTCGTGAGATGGATGCCTCCTGTGTTGTGCCCGATAGGGGGGGATTGAGTGCACTGGGACAACAGGACCACCTCAAGATGAAGCTGCAGTTTCAGCCAGAACATCAGCGGCAGCATTCACAGGGCAGAGTCGCCCTTGGCCAACAACTGCATCGATGTGCCACCAATAAAGACAATGGCAACAGTAATGCCAAACAAGAGAGGATGCAAACAACGCCAAGGTTTGATGACTACGATGATGCTGAAAATACATCGGATGACAACAATGCTGATGATGACGATGACGATGACGATGATGATGATGAAGACGTTGATGACAATGGCAAGGATTTCACAGCGCGTGTCTCCTGCATATTGCGCGGCCTAAGCGAGAACACAAAATCCCTGTGCGATGATCTCAAGACACTGTCCGTGGCCATCACGCCCAACTCGGCCAAGTCGTCATCGAAGTCGTTCAAGAAGAAGAGCAACAACCACAAGGCCAAGTTCAAAAGTGGCGAACAGGCAGTCAGATCAAAGCAGGACAGCTATGTCGATACGGATGCCACTGACAAAGATGAGCTGATGCCCAAGCATCAGCCCAACGAGATGAGCCAAGTCGCACCCAAGCAGAAGGAGGAATCAGACATCGCTGAGGATCAGTTGCCAGCCGATGGGCCTCACATTTCTAGGCCATTTGTGATGCCCACGGATCGCTTGATTATACCATCACTAATACAGATTCTCACCGATCGGTCCACACTGGCCCCGACCCTGAAGAGGGTCCCCCCCAATCAGCGGGGAGGAACTCGTCGCTATCTGAACGCCTTCAACGAGATGCGCCTGGAAAGGGCGGTGCAGGCAGCGAGTGCCTCTCGTTGTCAGCGCCAGAAGGACAACATCTATCTGCAGGAACATCTCCAAAAGTTCCGGGACAAGCTGAAAGTGATCATCTCCAATCGGGCGGAAATAGAGCGACGCGTTTCTGGATTACTTTCCGGTCTTCGCCGTGCTTAAGAACCAGCTCAAATATATTTTTGCTATTAATGTTTATATCGGGAATCTATAAAATAATAATAAATAAATGGTTAGATACCAAATAATGAAGAAAGTAAATTTCTTAAATGTCCGTTTGCCACTTCTTATAAACTACGGATTGCACTAGGAATTGAGCTACTCCACTTTTTAGGCAGATGATAGCTCAACTCTAATTTAATTACTTTTTTCTGAGTTTGAAAAAGGATCTTCTACAAATTAAGGATTGCATGATGGTTTCTAATAAATTAAAATATGATCTATTCTAAGGAAAGCCTTTCTTAAATTTTACAAATAATTATAAATTATATTCAAGAAATAGAAATTGAACAACAAGTGGAATATTTAAGTGTTTTGAATGTTTTAAGTGTTGCCTGCCTCCAAATTCAATCGATCAATGTCGCTGTTGCCACTTGCCACTTGCTACTCGAGACTCAGATATGAATAAAACTTAGGTTCACAATTGCCCATCGGCATCACAATAAATTTCAAATTCCAGCCGCAGAAGCTTGCGAAATTTGCGGCATGTCGTGGAGACAATGCCCATTTCAATGGCATTGGCAACTAGTGGGTTGGGACTGATCGCCGCCTTCAGAGCACGAATGGCCAGACGAATGGTTTTCGCCGTGGACAAATTGATCTTGTAGTTGGCTTCCAAATAGCTTTTGGCTGCTGCCTTCCCGGTACCCGTAGCGCAGGCACGATAGCCGCAAAAGTTGCCAGAGTGTTCCAGCTTGTAGACACGGGGACCGACCCGTTCTGCGCACGAAACCAGGATCATGGAACAGGCTGCCGGACGACGAGCAGCGAGTTGTGTGCGCAACTGAAGGATATCGGCCAGGTGGTCGCACAAAACGTGTACTGGCATCTCCATGGTATGATAAGCTTGGAACTTTGTAGCCAAGTGGCGAGCATGGGTCACCTGGGCGAACGAGTCAGCAGTGTGACCGGTCATCACACATCCGATCTCATTGCTGATGGTGAACAGCTGGCTGGCGCTTTCCTCCACGACGAACTGATCGATCCCCAGCTTCTGGGTGGCAACAACGGCACAGTCGGCTCCGCCCACACCCACACTGGTGACATTCCCATTCCTGATGGCCCGACTGGCGTACTCCAATTGATAGATGCAACCCTCGGGCGAGAAAACCGCACAGCTTTTATCGTAACCGGCCAAACTTGTTTGAAGCATATTTATTTTTTATTTTACTTTATTTTATTTGCTTTGTTATATTTTATTTGTTGATTTTACTCTTCGAATCCCGAATTCCGAATCCATAAATCGAACAGCGCCTGCTTATTGACTTGACTTACCCCAAAATTACCTCCAAAATACAAAAGTCACAAAGTTGCAACTTTGAAAATGTTTGCGCCCATTGAAAATGTGGAGTGCAAACAACGCGAACAACGCATACAGCAGCGGTCAAAATAATAGTACCAACAAAATACTTAAAATGTAGTTAAAAAATTATGAACATTTTATTTAATTAGGTTAATCAATACTGAAAACAAGAAAACATTAAGAGTTTGCATCAAAATTATTAACAACAAAATTAAACTTTTTAAATACATTTTATATTTATTTGTATTAAATAATTATTTAAATTTCTTACTATAATTATAGTGGAATAATAGCGAATTTTTCAAGACTTTCCCTGGGGTTAAACTATTAAACTACGATTAGTGTCTGGAAATAATAGTTTTTTAAAACATTCCCAGCTGAGAAACCTGAAAAACATTTCTGATGTGCAGAATTGAAATTTTCCATCAAAGAAGATTTTGAAGAGGTCTCGATTTGATCATCATTAAGTGAGTCGTACTTTTGTGAGATGCTTTGAGAAGCAGCTCTTCTATTATTCTGAGCACAGCTGTATATTAATTTGCTAAGTACATATATGTATATATATATATATATATGTATATGTTTATATATACAGTGGCTTGCAGCTTAAATCGCCCAGTGTCTAGCAACAAATTTAAAGTGCTATAAAGCTTAAACAAGGAAACAAATTCAAAATGTTGAAATGCCAATTTGTTTAATGCTATACCACATTTGAAAAAGAAACTTTAGTTTTTATTTAAATATTAATTAATTAATTAAAATTAATCAAAAACTAAAAACATATCCAAAATACATATGCAGCTTATTTCGCCCAGTTTTAAAAAAAGTTAAATATTTTGCGTATAAAAGCTTAAATAAGGATGTTAATACTTAGTATGATATCCTTTAGCCTCAACAACTTCCCTTAACCTATTATTCATGGAAGATACCAGCTTCCGGATAGTTTCTGAGCTGATCTTGTTCCACTCCTCCAGCAGAGCAGTCTTGAGATCCTGTTTGCAGGATATGTTGTGTTTCAGGATGTTATTTTCCAGCAGAGCCCACAAATTTTCAATAACATTTAAGTCTGGAGACTGGGCCTGTGGAATTATCACGTGGGGACAGTTCCAGATAAGACAGGACTGTACTATTCCGGACTAATGCTTGTGGTTTTTGTCCTGGTAGATCCGGAAGGTACGTCGGATTCTAGCTTCTCGGCACTTTCGAGTAAATTTTCCTTTGGTATATCAAAGTACACATTCTTGTCCATTATTGTTTCAATAATCACAAAATTTCAGTCGCGGGCTGCCGAGATAGATGCCCATACCAGGACACTTCCTCCGCCGTGCTTGACTGTTGCCTTTATGTTTTTGGGACTCAGCTCAGTATTAGAGTGTCGCCACACATAATTCCATTCGTCCAAGCCAAAAATGTTTAATTTTTACTCAAATTCAAATATGACTGTGTTCCAGAACTCCAAATCCATGTCCAAGTGGATTTTGACGAACGTCGTCCTAGACCCTATATTTTCTGCGCTTGTAAATTTCCTTTTTCGTGGTTCTCGGGCATCAAAGTCATGGTTGTGCAGAACTTGGAGCATAGTTTCCACACTGAACTTTTTCCTTATTTCATCCTGCGCCTAGTGAGTCAGTTTTTGAGCCGATAGCTTCAGATTTCCCCTTGAAATCTTGATGATCCTCGGCTCGTCCTCCTCAGTGAAAATCGGGTTTGGTGCCATTCCGCCCTTGTCCTCTGTCCGATTTTCGTCGACGGAACTCCAAATTATGCAGAATACAGTTGAGATGTTTAGATTGACCATTTTAGCTATTTGGCGATATGAATATCCGATTTTTAAGTGTTCCAGGATGATTTTCCGTTGACCAATAGTAGTCCTTTTGCCCATAGTCCTTGTTGGCTTGTTGCACCCGAAATGTAGGAAAAAACTAAACTGACTACGGAGGATTGGTCTATTTATACCAAAAATATTCAATCTGACGAAAAAATCCGGGTTTTATGGCACCCAGCTGTCCATAATGTAACTGGGCGAAATAAGCTGCTGACCTAAAAAGAGGTACTTTTTTACGTAACCCTACCTAGCAGGTGGAAAAACCACAGCTTATTAGGGTCATATATTAATTTTGGTGATCAATAAATGTACCTGCCATGGGTCTTTGGAATTTTTGAAAAATAATGTATAATGAGTTTATGGCAGGCAATTGAAATTTGTGCTAGACACTGGGCGATTTAAGCTGCAAGCCACTGTATATGTAATGCTTTTAATCCGTCTGGCTGGTAGCCAATCAGCTGGTTGCTGTTAAGCGCACAGTCGGCTCGAATTGGCAAATGTGAATGTTGTAAGACATATGAATGCTGACAAATGGATGTGGCAGCTGCAGGAGCAACTTCCGAGAATGCACTTTGGTGTATGTGTGTGTGTTGTGTGTGTTGTGTGTGTGCAACTAGCAGCGAGAATAATATAAAAGGATTGAAGGCAACGGCGACTGTAACTGTAAGAGCCTTGTCAGTGCCACAAATGCGCATGTGTGTGTTGCATGTAGGTGTAGGTGTGCCAGTGGCAAGTGTGTGGTGTGGTGTGGTGGTATTTTGAGTGGGTGGTTGGGCGGTCATGCTTGTCATCCTGCCGCTTGAGTTCTTTGAAAATCGCTTAAAGCCATTTTCAAATTGTTTTCGCAATCACAACAAAATCGATTTGTAAATATTCGCTATTAACTTAAGCTTTACATCACAGCTAGACACACACGCACACACGCACACACACACACACTCGAACACACCCATAAGTGTCACGCCCACTCAACATACACCCACACACACACACACACACACAGAGACAGACATAAAGTGTTCTTATCGTTCTTTTGTCTACTCGGAGGTCCTTGGACAGATTTGCCTTGCTTCGCCTTGGATTGTCTTGTCTTGTCCTGCATTTTATGAGCCCTACTCGCATCTTAGCCGACAATTATAGGCGGGTTCAGGCAGCTCAAATCCATTTCATTGTCAACTTCAGGCCCCCAAAGAGACAGACAGAGACAGACACACACAGAGAGAGAGAGAGAGAGAGAGAAGATATGTCGGCATTCTGTTCTCGGATATCGTGATTTATATTTGCTGATAAGCGCAATTTCAAAATCGATTTGCCCCCCTTTGCTCTTGCCACCTCCCCTCTGCTCTCCACTCCCCCCCCCCCCCCTGCTTAGCTTAAGCTCAGACAGGACTTAAGTTTAGCCGTGACAATTGTTTTTGGTCTCCTGATCTCAGCACGACGAAACACAATCGAGAATCGCTTTTGCATATCGATTGCCAGATTGGATTCAGTTCATATATCATTTTAATGATGCCAAAGAGAAGTATGTGTGTATGTGTGTGTGTGTGTATGTGTGCCAGGAAGCATAATCCAAGACTCACATTCATCCACATTCAAATAATTATCCATGTGTGCAAAATGAATCGTAATTAAATTTTTTGCAATTTAATCCACACTTTTTGTGTCATGTCAGTAAAAACAAATGGATTCGTTTATATTATGAGTATTTCTTACATTTATATTGCATTTTTTCGTTTTTTGTTTTTTTGCTGTTTTTTTTTTTTTTTGTTTTTCGTTTTTTATTTGTTGCTGCTTGGGGCGTGTTTATTAAATTCAGAGCGAAACGAGGGCTTTATTAAATTTGAAGGCAGCCGAAGCATGCGGCTGTTTAATAATGAAAATAATTTGCATAGCTCGGCGCCACATGACGTATGATATATATATATATCATGTATATATATTATATATATATATATATATATATCTGCTAATGCTGCGTGGCTGGTGGGCCAAAGTAAATATCCTTAAAGCGAGTGCTCACGTGAATTATGAGCTGAGATTATTGTGGACCTCAAGCAACACGATGCACACGATGCACTTGCCACTTGAGGTGGCCACCGCACACTGTATGTGTCTCTGTGTGTGTGTGTGTGTGTGTGTATTTTTGTTAGTTTAGCAATGCAAGGTTGAGCCTGGCAACGTTGTGAACTTGAACTTTTGTTGGGCTGCTGCCGCTGCTGCTGTTGCTGTGGCTTTAATTATGGCAGAGGCAGACAGCAGCTGTGGCAACGTTTTTGGCCAAAGAGGTGCTGCACCCACGCGCAATTAGATGCCAGAGACGTGTGGCAAGTGGCAGCAAAGGCAGCACAAAAATTCTTTACACGCTCCGCGCATAAATTGTCCTGCCAAGAAATTTGTGGCTCACACTTTAAGGCGACTGGCACCCATAATTCCATTCCACTCCATTCCTGTGCTATTTACTTAAGAGGCGTATAGTCTTTTTTATGAATAATGCGCATGGGGCACATGTCCCCTCCCCTGCACGGACTCAGCTCGGAGGCGACATGGCAAAACAATGGCATTCCAGGAGCAGACAGGTAGCCGACCAAACTGAAAGCCGAAAGTCGCTTCAGCGCCGCCGGCTGTCCATTAACTAGCTAGGCCAGCAGAGGCGACACAAAAGCGGCAACATGCTTTTGTATTCTGCCACACTTTTGTGTCGCTGCCACACTTTGAACATCGTGTTCAACTGGGAGCAACGCATTAATCTGTGTCTCTCTGATGAGCTCAAAATATCTCAGTCCAAAGGTATCTCGAAGATTGCCTGAATTCTCAGTTGTAATTCTTTTCTAATTAAGCCAAATTAGGCCGATTATCAGTTAAAAAGTAATCAAAATTTGTTAAATTTTAACTGTTTTTGCTGTGAAATAAAAGTGCTGCTCAATTTTCGACAGATGACAGTTAAATGTTATAGTTATAGTCGGATATACCAACTATACAGTTCAGATTCACACACACAAACACAGTTTAATCGCTAATAGTTCGTAATTACTGGGGAGACATTATTCACAGAACTTGTGGTCACATATAGTATAATTATATAACATATATATATATACATATATATATATATATATATAAATATATACATAAAACACAAAAGTTGAAAGGGCAACAAATCAATTGGGGATTTAATTAGTTAATGAGATTTCACTTACCGAATGCTGCCTCAGTTTTAGTATTTTGTGTACAGTGAGTATTTTATTATTATTATTATTATTATTTTGTTTTTTTTGTTGTTTTTTTTTTGTCATTTAACATGTTAGGTTGTTTTTTCATAGACACAGATACACACAAGTACATAAAGTATATATTGGATTGGTTGGGTGTATTAAATGTATGAGTTGTAGTTGAAGTTGTAGTTGTTTGTTTGTTTGTTTGTTGTACATATAGTGGTTTCATGTGTGTGTGTGTGTGTGAGTGTGTGTTTGTGTGTGTGGGGGGGAGTAGAAGAGAAAAAGAATAATTTATTTTAAAATGATTACATATTACACATTTGATTGCTGCGCAACAGCGCTTCAATCATAATAAACATATATATAAATATTATTTATGTGTCCTGAGTCTGTGTCTGTGTCTGTGTCTGTGTGACTGAGTGTGTATCAGTGTGTGTGTGTGTGTGGGTGTGAGTGAGAATAAATGTTGTCAAGACATGCAAGAGAAGATAGTGAAGATAGACAGCAAACTACATTCCATATAGGCTTACAACATTTACTTGTATATTTTTCTATGTTTCGACTACCACTCACCTGCTCCTGGTCCTGGTCCTGGCCCTGGTCCTGGTCCTGGTGCTGCTTTTGATGCTTTCCACAAAGCAAACGAGCAGGAAAATCTAATAAAGCCTGCCCAAAGCAACTGACAGTCTCCAGTCTGTTAGCTGGATGCAGAGAGGAGGATGCGGGGGGACGGGGGGTATCTTGGACGCCAGCAGGCATTGGCAACTGTTAAATGCTGACATCTATTGATTCTGACAATAAAATATATACCAGAGCCGCAATAGCCGGCCAAAAAAAAGGGGTAAAAACGCAAAACTTTATTTGATTGTTTGGCACCCGCAACCCCCAAAAAAAGAAGAAGCAGAAGAGGAAAAATACCAGAAAGGGACCAGAATGGAAAATATGGCTCTAGGGTGGCTGTGAAATGGGTTTCATTTGCCATTGCCGCAATCAGCTTTAACTGCTCTCCCTTTCCCAATATGTGTCTCAGAGTGTGAGTGTGTGTGTGAGTGTGTGAGTGTGTGTGTGAGGCCTGCGGGGCTGCCTCTTGCCACAACCAAATGTCACGTTTCGTTTTTATTTCAATTTGCAATGTGAGAGCGCACAACAAATCTGATTTTGAACTCAATCAAGCCTGTCGATTCTCGACTAACGGTTACGCCATATTGTCTATAGTTTCATCATTGAGTGTGCCTCTCTCTCTCTGTGTGTGTGTGTGTGTGTGTGTGGGTGTGTGTGTGTGTGGATGCAGTTACTATGACAACAACCAACGTGGCCTGCATTTAATTCGATTAACGTGCAGAAGCCTCCTTTCTGCTGGCTCCTCTCGACTGGCTGGCTGTCAACCCTAGATGCTTGACATCATCAGGACATCAACGACAGGACTTATCGTCCTTGTCCTCATCCTCATCCGAGCTCATCAATAATGCGGCTGTTGTTGCAAGCGTTGCCGATTCTGTTGACGTTGCCTGCCCTGCACTGATCCACATACAGGTAGGTGCACAACCACCTGGCTGACTATCAACTCGCCAGATCTGCCGTCTACAGTTGCGGTCAAGATAATAGAAGTGCTGCCTCTCAAAGCACTTCATAAAAATGTGATCAAATCGAGACTTCTGAAATGTTTACTTATTTTCATTGTTGATTGCTTTGCTTTAATCAAATTTGCATTGTTTTTTTTTTTAAGTGTATTTTAAGTATTTCCATGTGCACCACTATTATTTTGACCACAACTGTGTGTGTGTGTGTGTAATTTCCTATGGCTGTTGCAGCTGAGCAAATCAATTTGCCAAGTTACATAAGTCACATACATAACCCATTTGCCACGCCCTTTTCTCCATTCCGCCATTCCGCCTCTTGCCAATTTATCATAGTAATCACAGCGCATCTGATTATGGCTGTTAAGCAACTTGTGTCAGCCTCGCAACATTGCTGTGATAAGCAAAAGGGGTTAGCGATGCGCAAGATTAGAAATTTTCGATTACATTTATGCCACACACACACACACACACACACTTACACACACACACACATTCACACGCTCACACACTGTTACGCTGCGCTGCACACATTTTCATAAGGAATACTTTCCATAGAAATTTCGTTGCTCACATGAAACGAAAATGAAGCAGGCAAAATAAAGATTTACAAGACGAACTTCGCATACTCTTTCCATGCACGAACTGCAGCTAAATATATAAATAATTAAGTGTAAAATTGAAATACAGAAATGCATGCAGTCATCGGGACAAGTGTGTTGGGATATCCATCTTTCAAATGGGCCAGGAAAGGTGCCCTGGCTTGGCCAGGAAAGGCAGCTGCCGATGGTGGCATGAAAATGTGGCACGCAGCTGCAAGTGCCGTCTGGTGAAGGGAACATGGAACCATTTTTCATGTCACATGAAAGGCTGCAACGGTTTTGTCGAATTTCTATTTTCTACATTTTCTCCTCCTTTTTTTGTTTCTATTTTTTATTTTTTATTTTTATGGAACATAATCCACGGTTGCATTTGCCATTTTAATGAGCATGTTTCACATGTCCCCTTCCGCTTCAATGCAAAATGCAAAATTTGCAATCAGACGTGAGTTGAGGGGAAAATGGAAAAACTAAACGCAGCTACATCCTTTACTGGGCCACATAATGCCCTGGTGGCTTTTTAATTTGATTAAGCTCCCATCTGAGTTGTTTTCCGGTTTCTGTTTCTGTTCCTTTTTTTTGGTCCCCCTCGTTTGGTTGTGTGTTGGGGGCTTAATTAAATTCGGGGACTTAATTATTAGAAGGCACTTACCTGCAGACGTTGCAATGCTGCACTTTGCTGTACTCTAATTTATTGCATTTGCTGCAGTCCCAGTCCCAGTCCCAGTCCCAGTCAGAAAGTTGTTCAACGAGAAACTCGGTTACAGCACAATAGCGAAAAGATTGCAATCGCTTCTACTCCTTTCTTGGTGTGCAACAGGACGAAAGCTTTGCAATTAACACAGCCAACTGGGAGTAGGGTATTAATAATGACAGTGTGCCACAACAGCCTGCCACACAACCACAATATGCAGCATGGCTAAACACAAGCTGGCAGCTGAAGCGCATCCACGTCGTCATCTCATAAATATCTGCTAATTATGATCAGACAAGTTTACACCCAATGCCATAAATATATGGAATAAAGTTTAGCACTACTCAAAACTAAGCATGCAGAAGCGAACACAACACTTGAACTATACACACATATATATATATATATATATATATATATATATATATGGGGCAGGTTGCCTCCATCGTGCGCAACGCACACATGTGGAAATTCTCGCTAAACTCAGTAAGTAATAAAAGGAAAGGAGAAAATCACTGATTTCCTCCTAATGGAGGAGGTGAGCAATTTGTGGACTGCTCGCTCCCAACTGGATTATTTGCTGCCTAGGCAACCTCTGTGGAAACACTTGTAGTTTATTTGTTTTGCAATTACCTTTTGGCCAATGCCATTTTCCACGTAATTGTGAAGGCTTAAGACCATTTTACGATTTCCACCAACTTCACGGGAATTATTTTGCAAAAGTTTACGGAATTATTAAAGTTATTTCCGGTTGGGATTAAAACGTGCCCCGCCGACAAAACTGATGAGAACCAAACGCAAGCGAAGCCTAATCGCAACTGAATAAAAGGACGATGATTGATTAAGATTACCCTACACAGAGTATATATATATATATATAGATATATATATATATACCTGATACCTGGATACCTTATGCAATAGTTGAGCAGCTTACAATTCATCAACTCTACGATACTTACGCTGAGCGTTGTGGAAGTTTGTGGAGTTCAAGGTAGTTAGGATACTAAGTAATTAGTTGCAGATAGTAGCACATGGACTTATCGAAAATGTATGTATGTATATGTATATGTACGAGGGTGGTTTGATGAGTACCTGACCTGGCCAGGTGAAGTCCACTGTTTCGACTGTTCTTTGGTCTCTGGTGTGTACCAGTGAATCCATGTTTCGTCAACAGTCACGAATCGACGCAAAAATTCCTTCGGATTACGCTTTAACAGCGCCAAACCATGCTCCGAAGTGGTCACGCGGTTGCGCTTATTGTCTGGTGCGGCACCCATCGCGCCGATAGCTTTCTCATACCCAATATTTCATGTAGGACATGTAGTCCGATTTGACTGAAATTTTCACTGTGGCTGTTTAGGTTTATGTACTATACGATAGTCACGTCATATTGCAATAGTGGCACCATCTGGCGTCAAGGTCAGGTACTCATCAAACCACCCTCGTATATATATGAATATATATGAATATATATGAATATATATGTACGTATGCTCTTGCTAGTCAACAGCTGCCGGAAGCGTTGAAGAACGAGTAAAACAAGCAACTACTTTCAGTTAATCATAATAACCAGTTAAACTTTGGGCACAACCAAAACGGTGGAAGAACAAAACTGTTATGGAAAATGGAAAAATGAAATGGAAATGGTAGAAAAGCGAGAAAGAAAACGCTCAAGAAATGGCGAGCCGGTTCTGCGGCTGGTATTTGCCATAGAAGAATACTAGAGCAAAGTGTGAAATGGATGACAAAATTACTGAAAAGATACTCAACTGAACAAGAAGATAAGGAAGAAGAGGAAGCACGGGGACTGGAAGCGGAAGCGGAAGCGGAAGAAGAAAGAGGAAAGCCAAGTCAAATATTTGTCTAGCTAATATGCACGCCAATGAAAGTTTGCGTTTTTCTATTGCTATAGATATAAAGAAATATATATATATATATATATATATATATATATATATATATATATATAGATAGGTATATAAATATTTTGATCTAGACGTCACGCACTTTGCTACTTAGTTAAATTGTGGACTATAAGTGAGGAAAAGTAAGTAATTGAAATTGTAATTGTAATTGGAATTGGAATTGTATTTGTATTTGCGGTATGTTTGTTTGTTTGTATAACTCAATTGAGTTGCAGTTGCTTGTTGTTGTTTGCTACTGGTTACTGTTTACTGGTTACTGGTTATTGGTACTCACCCCGATCCGTCCCAGCAGCAGGGCGTCCATTTCGCCACCATTTTGAGCCACCGGCACAGTGGTTATCACGGATATAGTGGGTTCCTGTTGGGCGCTCAGATCCACCGACATTTTGCAATAGCCACTTTATGTGTGTGTTGTGATATTGATATATATATATATATATATATATCTATATATGATTTATTGAACTTGTTGATATTGTTGCGAAACGCGTGCTTCGTTATTCCACTCGTTGTATTAGCATTAGTTATTTCTATTATTACAGTTACTTGTGTTATTTCTATTGTGTTTCACTTGCAACACTCGCAAGTATCTGCCAAAAAAACAGTATCGACATTGAGTAGCTGTAGCTGACTTGGCTGCCACCAGAGGGCTGTAATCAACCAGAGACCAGCGAAACTTTCAACTGAATCGCTAATTGGTGGCAGCGCCAATCAGAGCTACATCCAACAGTTGGTCCAAAAAGTTGCTACTTGCAACTTGCCAAACAGCCAAAACCAATCAAGCTTTCCTCAACCGCTTGGCCCGATTTGGAAATGGCCGATATATGTAAGTGCTCCGAAGCAGTCTTCGTAAGTGCTTCGTGCCAATTATGTGATTTGTGTCTGTCAGTGTCAGTTGGCATCACACATCATTTTCCATTAGACTCAAATAAGTTGCACTCGTGCAAGGATTCAGGAGCACACAAAATTGAATCCTTTGCATTATCGAGTTAGCAGTGATTCACTCAACTTCAAGCGGTTCTAGGCCCACTCCCTTGTTATCAATTTTCACACACATACAACTTCGGTCAAAATGTGCAAAAAAAATATAATAAAATATAAATATATTAAAAAATATTATGAGAATTTTATTTAAACACAAGCAATCAGTACAAAAAATAATTAAACATTAACATTGTATTTATTTCTATTAAATTATTATTTAAATTTATCATTATAATTGTAGTGGAATAATTGTGAATTTCTCCCAACCTTCCATGTAGCTAAATAATATTTCTAAGAACTGGAAAGATTGAAGATTTTGAGGAGGTCTCGATTTGATCACCACAAAGTGAGTCATCATTTTGTGAAATGCTGTACTATTATTGTGACCCAGGCTGTATGGAAATATGTGTATCCAATTTGGGCTTGGGATATCCCGCTAAGCTGGCAATGCGCTTTCGCAGAGTCATTGCGAATGAAATTCCAATTCGAAACCCAATTGGAATTCCAATTGCAATGAGCCACACGCTAAGCAAATTAAAGTTGTCAGCGGAAAAGTTGAGCATCTATTGCCCTCGAGGCGCAACTGACAGTGAACTCTCTCCCAATGAACACCGGAAGACACATGACAGCTGCCTGGGCAGGGATTCAATGTTTGAAGTTGTTGTTCTGTTGTTGTTCACTCTGATGTGGCTCGTATCGGGGATGCTGTCGCTGACATATTGAAATTTTCATTTTCTAAGTAAAAAAAAATAAATATTCATATATATATATATACATATATACATATATATTTATGTGTGTGTTTGTGTGTGTGAACATGCCCCACCTTGTCATGCCGCACGCGTCGTATGCGCAATTTGTAAGTGCTGAAATTGGTATTAACGGTATTACACGCGCTTTACGAGCAGTCAGAGCAGAGAACACACACACACACACACAGCCAAATGCCACATGCCACATGCCACATGAACGCGCCAAGGTCCTGCCCAGGTGACAATCACCAGACAGTCAAATTGTCTTTATGCAGCTACACACATATGCTGTGCACACGAGACAGGACAACAACAACAGCAACAACAGCAACAACAACAACAACAAGAACAACAGCAACAGTGTCTGCTAAAATTTGATGTGCCATCAAAGGTAACACAGTGATAAAAACACAATGTTTATGAAGAGCAGGCGAAGGCGACTGATATTTGAATTAAAACGAGGGCAAATATCCCTGGCTGGCAATTGGATCACTCGATTAGTCAAATAGTTTCGCCATCTTGCTTTAACTGCTAATTGGCATCGATATTAATCGATTGGCCAACATTTGGCCAATATGCTTCCAGTTGGCAACACAATAAATGGCAATCAATGTGTAATTATAACAACAATCACTATTCGAATCGATTAGTAGTAAAAATACACACATTTCTACGTTCCTTTGGAATCGTGTTATCGATAAAAAAAAAAACTGATAATTATTTTGAATATATATATTTTGAAAGACTTGGAGATATTGAGGCGCTTATATTGGGAAAATTTATTCGCGTAGCTCTTAAAGATAAATGTAAAATGACAAAATCGCACATTCTTGTAACAACATTAACACACACTCCAAATGAAGTGTGTGTGTGTGTGTGTGCGAGTGTGTGTGTGTGCTTTTGTACACGTACATATATTGAAGGCCCAATAAATATCAAATTTTAGCCATCAAACTGAACGCACTGAATTTTACGAGCTGCCAAATAAATGAATGAAATGAAAGCCATTCGCTTTTGTTGTCGTAAAGTGAATAAATTCACTAAAGTTAAGTGAAAGCCACAAAAAATACTACTGAAAAATAATAAAAAATTATATAAAATTTGCGCTTGTGACGAGGATAACTGTATTAAAGGTGTTGGCCATGTTGCTGCTGTTGTTGGCAGATGATTGACGACGAATTGGTAATTGAAACGGAATGATTGCGGTCAACAAGTGAACACGCCTCTGGCGCTCTTAGCGGGGCCAGACTGTCACAGCGCCATCAAACACCACTCACGGGAGTTGCGCTTAAGGCGCACCTCTTCCACATCCACTTCCACATCCACATCCACTCCCACATCCCAATCCACATCCACATCAACATTGGCGCTAATGCAAGGCGACACATATGACAAGTGGTGATGGGGGGCGAGTGGACGAAATGGGGGGCAGGGTGACGGCTGAACGCCCACTTTAGGGGCGTGCTAATTTGTGTTTAATTTGCATTTTAATACGCAATATTCATAACGCACACACATACAGCTGCGGCCAAAACAATAGAAGCGCACACAAATGTTTTGCAAAATTCAAATACTTCAAATATGGTTCGAAATTTATGAAAAATTTATTATATTAATAAAATTGATTAACAAAGAATTAAAGTTAATAATTTATTATTATTTTTATTTATTTTATATTTATTTGTATTCAATTATTATTTAAATTTATCATTAAAATAGTAGTGGAATAGTGATGTTGCCTCAGCTTTCCTTGTGGCTAAATAATATTTATGAGAACTCGATATGTTTAAAAAATAATATTCTAGTATTTTAAAACTTTCCCAGATGATAAACAAAACATTCGTTGTTTTGCAGAATTGAGTTAAATTTGAAGAGATCTCGATTTGAACACCATGAAATGAGTTGTTTGTGGGAAGTGCTTTGAGTACTATTATTGTTTTGACCGCAACTGTGCACACACACAGAGACACACACACACACACACGCATACACATATAGTGTGCTGGGGCACACGGCGCATGTGTAATGTGGATAATACTCGTGTCAGGATAAATATGCAAATCAGAGGCCGCAAAACGCCGACGCATTGCATAATTATGCAGCTCGCAGAGGAGAGTCTCCGTTTCACACTGTACACATGTTGGGACGACCTTGCCGCCGTTGCAACTCCAGCTACTTGCCACTTGCCGCCAGCATTTCATTATATGTCCGCCACAACACTAATCCAAGTGGAGGGCATATTTAGTTACTGACTTCATTTGAAATATCAAACAAATGCCACAAACAAATGCCACAAGCATATGTCAAGCATATAAATTTGCCGTTATCTATTTGCTATGCCTAATTTCGAAACTGTTTTTATTCAATATAAATATAAATTTAGGTTTCAAAATGTGTTGCTTATCTTATTTGGAGGGTATTCAATATTCGTTGTGAGGCTGGCAACACATCGAAGGAGACGTCTCCCCTCCGTTAAGCTATATCTATTCCAGATCAGCATCACTATTATTCAGTAATCTGTATTTTTCAATTAGCAACTAGTGCCTCACCTAACAAAACTTGACAATATATATATATATATTGGAGCAGGCCGGATCGGAGCACCATAGCATATAGAATCTTTGAAACTGGGCTACTATATCGAATAGTTCTCAGAGGAGCAATCCATACTTTTTTCCGGTCTGAAAGGGTATGTAATTTTCGGCTTGCCAACGATCCTTTTTTTACATTTTTTTTTTTGTTTTTTTTTTTGTGGTTAAAAAGTTTGCAGCTTGGTGAATGGCAACCAAATGGCAATGGCCACAACCAGTTTGAGCGCAGCCCGGGAATTATGCATGCACCACTGAATGCCCCGGCAAAGTGCAAGTGCAACTGCTCCCTCTGTATATCTTTCAGTCTGCCTCCCTCTCCCTTTGCGCTGCATGCAACAGCAGTCGAAGCACTTTTAGATGTTACGGCAACAGCAAGCGAGGCAGCCTTGGCAACAGCAACAACAACAACAACAGCAACAGGACCAGTTGGCGTTGACACATCCAAGACCGGACCAAAACGGAAATAATTGACATCAACTTCAGGTCCTTTAGCGGGGACACCGCCCAAAATGGAAAAAGTGAGCAACCATTAAATAGAGTCCCGTTTGGCAGGCAACCGCAACCGTAACGCGTTTCCCCAGTTGTTGTTGTTGTTGTTGTTGTTGCAGGTCTTTGTTCCCCAGCGGCTTTGTCTCCAAAATGGCCGAACATCATTTCCGCTTTCCATCTTTACATTTTTATTTACTTTTATGTGCATATTTTTTTTGGTTTTTTTTTTTTTTTTAACTTGCTTACAGACAAAAGCCACGTTGCGGGAGGCCAGCGGCAAATTGTGGCACGCTTCGTTAGTTTGTAAAAATCGCACCCAGCCCCGGGGCAAAGCTTACCGCAAGGTCGATGGGCACGCCCACATTAAGCCGCTACACCAAAGCAAAATATTCCACTTTGTTTTTCTAATTAAATTGCAATAGCCAACAACAACAACAACAACAATAGCAGCAACAACAACAACAACAATGGGAATAATACCATCAAAAAGGGGGGCAGAAGCACTTAAAGTGTCAAAGTTATCGAATGTTACCCGAGCCGCAGTCCACCGCACATAATTACGGGGCACTCTTTTAATTTTGGGGCCACCCTAACCACACACACTCGCACACACACACACACACACACACTGAGCCTATGCAGTGATTGATATTTTGTGGCACGGATTCTGTTTTACTGTGAAAAACGCACAACTTTTTTATTGGCACACTTTTGATGGCGCCAAGTTTGATGCACAAAATTGTGGCGGGAATTTCAAAGTGTCTGCAGTAATTATGCGCACAAGTTAATTTACAAATGGAACCCTATTAAATTGATGATGCCCCACGCGAACTCGCGACTCGAAATGTGTTTTAAACGCTGATTGCGCATTGCGCTAATGGAATCGTAAACTGAACTAATGCTGGGGACACAATTAGTTGGGGTGCTCTGTGGCTAATTAGGAGATGAGTCCACTGTAACTTACTTCATCCTATTCCAGTTTGATTTTAATAGGCGTAGACTTGAGTTCGATTGTGGCAGGCACTGGAATCCGATACTTAATTGAATGCAACCGTCAAATGCAGCAGCACGTTTTGAATTTAATTGCTCAAATGATACACACATTTAAAGTAGGGGCTTAGACAGAGACATAGAGAGAGAGAGAGAGAGAGAGAGAGAGAGCGGGGATGGTTGTGGAATGGGAGCAAACCATTGTGGCAAGTTAATTAAAATGCGCATTTAAATATTCATAGCTGGTTTTTTGTGCTCGCCTGTCATATGGGAGATGCATTATTAATACCCCAGTCGGATGTGTGTGTGTGCGAGTGTGTGGTGGTGTGTGTGTGTGCGGCAACTGCAACATTAATTGCCACGCTGACCTTGAGGCCAGGCCAGGCTGCAATCCCCCTGCCATATGGCTCATCCCGGCGGTAAGTAAAAGGCGACCTTCCCCCCAAAGAAGCAGCTGGCAACAAAACAAAATCCTTGCAACTTCTGTGGTTGCAACACATCTGGAAACTTGCCCTCGTCAATGTGCCCTTGTCTAGCTGGCAACCAGCTTGCCAGGTTGCCAAGTTACCGGCTGAGCAGCCAAGCTGCAGGCCACAGGGGCTTTTGTGCCGCAAAAAAAAAAAGAAGAAAAAAAAGCTGAAAACTGCTGCAATTTGTTGATGGGTCTGCGGGCACTCAAACACAGAGCTTCAAGCTTGCCACAAAACACATCTTTACTTCACCTGCACCTCGTACTGGCCACTTACCACACTTACTGCCAACCATTTACCTCAAACTCAGACTGAGACTCAGACTCAGGGCTCAACTCACACTCAGATTCAGACTCTGATTCAGATTCACAATTGTTGAAGCATCTCTCGTCCGAGGCAACCCCGGCAATCTCATATTTTAATCAAAGAAAACAGCAGGGAACCCCCAAAACCACACACACACACACACACCCACACACACCACAATAGTAAGCTGAAACTGTATGTAGATTGGAGGACTTTATGTTGTGAGCACCGTTTGTGGCCAATTTGAAATATCATTCGATGCCTTCAACTGATTACAGTTCTTCACAGTCATTGGGGCACAATTAATAACCAGAATTCTCGAATTTCTTAAATACAAAATCAAAAATACCAACGAAACATTCCAGAGGCAGTTTTGTAAGCATGAGGAATGGGCAACCCAAGCAACACTAATCGGCATTGCCATAAAATTCAATTTGTGTAAATACTCTAAGCTAAGCAAACACACTCACACACCCTCACACACACTCGCACACCCTCACACACACTCGCACACCCTCACACACATTCATACACACCTCCGTAAGTTTTCATAGTTAAAGCAAATCGTTTCTTTAACAACTTTTCTATCAAGATGGACGCAAGATATGTGAATGGATGTGTCAATGTATCGATGTATCAATATCCAATTTAGCTGAACCTTAATGATAAGAAAACAACATACATATCGTACATACATATATTTATCGATTTTTAAATAAAACTAGCAATTTTTATAATTTTCCTACAGACTTACAGGATACATTTGCACTGCTCTGTTACCAATTATGAATAAGAATTTGTATTTCATGGCTTCAACTATGTCTCTTTGGGCCTACTTCATACTCTTCATGTTGGGTTAGTTAGTTGGCCAATTGATTTGCATACCTTATAGCTTAAGCCGCCCAGATGAAATTACTTTGCTCCACTTTTCATTGCACTGACTCAAATCAAAGGCAAATTGTGTAAAATAAAGAGGCAAATTGGTTGCTTCGGGCGGAATTTGCAAGTCGTATGTTGGCAATTTAAATAAATAAATATGAAGAATTTTAATAAAATTGCTGCACAAAGCGAACAAAAAGTCCGTCCTGTCATTTGGAAATGCCTATGCGAATTAATGTCAACAAACCAGGGAAGTCAGATGAACTTCAAACGCTTTTGCCTCCAGGGGGTCATCGGTCTGAGTCGAAAAACACGCACACACACCCACACACCCACACACACACACACACATACATTGTCACATACATATATATATATACAGTTGCGGTCAAAATAATATTAGTGCTGCTTCTCAAAGCACTCCACACGAACACGATTCGCTTTGTGGCTGTGGCAATCAAATCGAAGCCTCTTCAAAATCTTCAATTCGATGGAAAACTGCAATTCGGAAAAACAGAAATCGTTTCGTTTTTCAGCTGGGAATTTTTTAGACCACTTTAGTTTTCTATTTAAAGTAGAAAAATATAGCCGAGCAACTTCTCTATTATTTTTTTAATTCATATATTAATTTAGTTAAAATAATTGCAAAATAAATTTAAGAGTTGAAAATTTAATGACTTTAAGTTGTTAATAAAATTTATATTTATTGAATTATATTTACTAATCTTCTTAAATTTTTCAACCATATTTTAAGTATTTTGCTTAGCATTTTCCAAATCATATGTCAGCACTACTATAATTTTAGACGCAGCTGTATATATATATATATATATACTCGTATACATATATATATTTATATGTATTTTTTTATGAAACAAAATTGATGAGCGTGTTGTGCCGCTGGCATCCTCATCCCCATCCTCATCGTCATCGTCATCGTCAACGTCATTATCGTCATCGTCATCGTCATCGAGATGTTCATCGTCATCATTTGGCTCTTGCCCCTTTCTGTGTGGCGCTCTGTTATTGTGTCTCTCTATCGGGCAAATCACTTAAGCGCACTTAATTATTTGCACAAGTTTTGGCCCCATTCGTTGCTGCCTCAGCACGTTCCACTTGCGTTACAGTTCAATCGGAGCCGGGGCCCAACGCCGCCAACGTATGAGTGATATGACACGTAATCAATAAATAACGCCATGCGGCAAGCGGCAAGCGGCATGCGGCATGGGGCAAGCGGCAAGCAGCAAGCGGCAAATGGCAAGCTGGCAGAAGGCATAAAGCAGACGGAGTCTTACTTATTACTTAGTACTCATTAGACCCGCTACGTGCCCCAATTTGAGTTCCAATTTCAACTCCAAGAAGCCAGCACCCGCAGCCGGTTGTCCCATGCTTTATTTATTTATTTCCATTTTATTTTCTTTTTTTTATGTTTTTATGCATAATTACTTTTTCAGCTGGCCCGAGGAGTGTTTGCTTACTTAGCCATTTGCCTGTAAATTCCTGCAACTTGTTTTTCCTGCCGCCGGTTGTCGATTGTCCCTTTCAGCTCCAGCTCCAGATTTGGCTTTGGCTGAGCGTCTGCTTGGATTCGGCTGTCGGCAACGGGGCGTATGATTAATATACGTGAATTAAGTCAAATCGAATCAATCAAGCCAAATGTCGCTGACAGACAGACAGACAGACAGACAGTGGGACAATCAGACAGACAGACAGAACGATTGGACAGACGAAGGAGAGGCAAATACGCTAAGGCATTTTCCCAGCAGCCTCATGCTGTTTACACAGTGAAGCTTGCCTAACGCACAACAGCCTTGGCCAACAACAATACATGGCCATAATCTGCATGGCAAATGGCTAAATATTGCCTTGCTCCAAAGCCTTTCAAAATGCCCTAAGCCACAATGCTGTAAAGTGCTTGCTTCCGCTCTAGGCTAATGCATATGCGGGAGGTCAACAACAACAACAACAACAATAACAACAACAGCAACAGCGAGTACAACAACAACAACAAAAACAACAACAACAACATAAACAAGAAGCATTCGAATATAGAACACAATGTGACACATACTAAACTTTTATTACTCTCGTCCTAATGCAATGACATTTTTATTACTGGCCAAAACGCAGGCGAGGCCTTTTCACTGCTCAAGCACTAACTGCACAACATCCATATACATATACATACTTTAATATACATATATATATATATATATATATATGTATATATGTGTGTGTGTGTGTGTGTGTGTGTGTGTGTGTGTATATATCTACCCAAGTGCGAGCTCCGCTTAGGCAATGGTGTCAATTTTTATCATGTGCTCTGACCGTGAACCTAGACTTGCCGCCAAAACGTAACACCCTCACACACACACACACACACACACACACACACACACACACACATCCACAGCAGTGTCCACCCCAAAATGCCTATACACGCCCACCCAGGAAAGAATGCGCCTTCGGGTATTTGGACTTGGAGAGACAATTTGACATATTTCTCATTCAAGTTGCGTATTGGAAACATACATTTTTATAACTAATTCCTTGCAAACAACAAAGGAAATAGTAATAAATAATAAATAATAAATAAATAGTAATAAATAATAAATACTATTTGTTGCAATCCATTCAAAGCTAGCAATTTAAGGTTAATACAAAATCGCAACTTTCAACAACAACAACTTTCAACAATATCAGAATTGCATAGAATCAAATTTATTATTTTTGCTTAAAGAGTCGAAATTCGAAACAAATTTATAAATAAAAGATTGAAAAGAAAACCATATTTATTTATTTATGAAATATGCACTAAAAAAAAGTGTCCACTCTTTTCTGAAAAAGATTTTCAAAATCATAAATTGCAAATAAAATATTATTATTCTTTTACATATTAAAAAAAAGAAATTTAAAAAAATACAAATACTTATTTATTTATTAAATGTGAACTAAAAAAATGTGCAAAATAATAGGAAAAATGTGTTACTAAATAAAATCGTAAAATTAAATTTCAAATTTAATTATTAAGAATTAAAAAAAGATATAGATATATATATGTATAGTACATATGCCTGCATCTTCAGTTGAAAGGGAATTTGGAGTGCGTTGCGAACCTGTTTTCGTTGGAAATTTCTTTTTACTTATTCGGCTTAGTTGGCGTTTATTTGATTTATGGCCAGGGTCGTCGTTAAGATTTCAGCACAAGGCCCGATTCCGTATTACCAATCATAGTAGCTCCTGTGGCATTATTGGCGGTGCCGGGTGGAGGGGAAGGGGAAGGGGATAGGGGCTTGTTGTTGATGCCGTTTAATTAAAATCGACATTAAAGCCGCCGCCTAAGCTTGGCCAATTTGCTGCCAGTGTATTAAGAAAAAGAGAGAGACGCCGCTTACATTTTGGCCAACTCAATTAGGCATTTCGACGGAATGTGTCCTAATTGAAATACTAAAGACGCAAATACTAATAATTGCATTTATTCGCCAACCACAATTTGGCGCCCAACAATCTACGAATTTTAAATTTCCAAATTGTCTGCCTATTTCTGTGTGGGTGGAGAGGTGTCTGGAGAGGGGGTGAAGGGTGTGAAGGGGGTGTATTCATGAACTTGTCGCTTCGCAATTACCTTTTGGGCTAAGAGAATGCAAATAAACATGAATTTTGGTTGCTGTTTTCCACGGCGTTGCCCTCCCCCTCCCCTTCCCCTTCGCCCATCCCTTCCCTCCCCGCCGCCCGTCGACAGATTGCGCATAAAGCTAAAGCTTTTTCTTAATTTGAATATTTTAATATTAATGAAAAATGTTCGGGGCAAAATTTCTTTGGCTCTGTTGCTACCAATTTGCGGCTTTTGCTAATGAAAATTAAATGAAATTGCTTAAAGAGCGGGACGGACGTTTAACATGAATTATTGGGTGACAACCCCACCCCCATCCCCATCCCCATCCCCATCCCCTTACCCCCTTTCCTCTGCCATCGCATCCAAGAAGCTGTGCACACATAATTAAGCAACTTATGACAAACAGAACAATTTGAGAACATCCAGAAATATGAAACTTTTGCTTTGACTTTCTAGTCTTTGAAGTCGGAAGATGGGGATGACGGGAAGGAGGCGCCAAGAAAGGGTTGCACATCATCTTTATAACCTTCAATTTCTTTTCTTTCTTTTCCATTTGGCTTAATTCAGAAGTTTTGGCTTCTTCTGTTGGCCAGGTGAAATTGAGCTGGGCTTGGGCTAAGGTCTGGAATCCGATATGCGATATGCGATGCATAAATCAGTTCCAACTGCTCACCTGACAGCTGTCTGCCCTACACACACACACACACACACACACCAACACACACACAGAGAGAGAGAGAATTTGACGATTAGCATTTGTAGACCAGGCTCCTTGGGAACCACTCGGATTCGACCCGCATAATTGCTTGTTATTCATGAATTGGCCAAATGATTCATGATAAGCTTGTCAAAGCGAAATGTGCATATTTTAAAATACATTCCTTATACATATGTAATACGCCTTATCCATGTTCACACATACATTCATACATATGTATGTACACTCAACAAAAAAATCGGCCTACATTTTATTAATCAAAAACAAAATTTTAGTTTTATGGCATTCTAAAAACTTCGGCTTACATTTCATAATTTCAGGGAGAATTTTTCGAAAATTTACAGAAAATATGTCTAAATTCCTTGGTATCGTTTCGCTATGTGACGTTGAACAATTGCAGTTTTTATGTATTTTAAGATTTCACATATAAAAACATTTAACATATTTTATAAATTCATTTAAATTAATTTGAAAAAACTTATAATTTCACTTCTTTATTTGTTTTTTTAATTTTAGCAAGGATTTTTCTGCTTTTTAGAAATGTTTTTTTAATAATAGAAAATATATCTAAGAATAGAAAAATCGCCATATTTTTGGATTTTTGGATTTTTCAATTTATGACAATATTTTGTAAATATTTTTCTTAGCATTTATAATTTATTTCTTGGGAATAGAAAAACTTTAATTTTGTTACTAAAATGTAGGGCTTTTTCTGAGTCGAGTCAGCCATCCAACTTAATCGGCCCAACCGAAAACAGACACACACTTACACACACACTTACACACACACACACACACACACACACACAGCGGATATCTGTGTCCAAGCCATAAAAGTTTTAGCATTCAATTTAAATGGACTTTATGAACAAGAAACACGGGACTCGATTGAGCACCACAGCTGTTTCTATATATGAACCGGAACCGGCAACGGAAATCGAATGGAATAATAAAATCCCAATTTAAACATAAACAAAAAATATAAAATTTAAGAGCCGGCGATCGGAAAAGTGCCACTTTATTGAATGACAAATCCTTTTTTAATAATTTTTCCAATTGGATGCCTACTTTCAATAAGAGATCTATAATTAAAAGCAGCCTCACAGCAGTTAATGGCCAGAGCCGTTAACGTGTGCACTTCAAGCCACATACATGTATATAAGCACATATGTATATATGTATGTATATAGTTAACTGTATTGATTGTTGGTGTGTTAATTCAGAGACAACGTTGCACACTCTGCTTACAATAGTTGCAATTAAGTTGAGGGTCATCAATGCCACAGTCGCATTCAGTTTGTGCCACAGAAGCCTTGCCACTTCCTCAACCAATGGCCAATGGCCATCGGCGTTAATTCGATTACTCGTCGTCGATGGGCAACTGGCTTAAACATCAAACAAAGCCGCCGAGTGGAAAATCAATGCACGAGATTAACAATTACAATTCGGTCAACAAGTGCAGCAAACGCCAGAGGGGGATACAGAGAGAGTTGGAGAGGGATAGAGAGAGAAAGAGAAAGAGAGAGAGAGAGAAAGAGAAAGAGACAGAGCGAAGACGACAAGAATCTATTGTCCATAACAATTTAATGTTGGCCCAAACAATGGGGCAGCAATGAATTGTGCTACGGAAGATGAGCCTGTCTGTTATCGATAGTCATTGTTTGTGGCCCTTGCACACCCACACACACACACACACACACACACACACACACACACACATGCACTTGTGTGGCTTTAATGTGAAGAACTTTCTTGTTGTGGAAAGCCCCAAAGTTTTGTGCGCTACATTTTATTGATGGCGAATATTACGCCAACTAAGCAAATTAAATTGTTTACATTGGCTGCTGTTGCTGCTGTTGATGCCACAAGCTTTGCGGCTTAGCACAGTGTAGCCAAGGTAGCCAGATAGCCAGCCGCACAATCTGTCGAGACTACAATGGACAGGAGTCGACAATGCGAGAATGCGACTCGTCCCACACACGACACACTGAAGAAAAATAGATGGTGCCACATTTTCATATCTGCTCCGCGGGGAGTTCGGTTCGCCTACAGCTGCGGTCAGAATAATATGACTACTGCACGTATGTCTCATTTAATGCTGATCAAATCGAGACCTCTTCAACAAAAACTGTCAGAAACCATATTTCGCAACAGGGAAAGCTGAGAAAACATGACTATTGTAATGATAAATTAAAATGTTAATAAATTGTACCCCATCTTTTAATGTTTAATTATCTTCAGTATTAATGGCTTGTACTTAAATAAAATGTACATAATTTTTAATGATATTTTAAGTATTTCTATTTCTATTCTTAAACTTTGTCAACACATGTGTGAGCGCTACTATTATTTTGGCCGCAGCTGTAGATTGTGTGTGTGAGAATGACAAGAATTGATATGCACAGTGGACATTGGCTATGTTGAATGTTGATGCATATTTGAATAACACGAAGTGCACTTAAACTCCACTCAGAACCCAAATTTTTGATTCAACAAAATAAGCGAAACGACATGCAAATAATTGGTAACAATTGCTGTGCATCATTTGGACATGGCTCAAACTGCTCAGTGTGATAATTGGAAGTGTGTGTGTGTTTGTGTGTGTGTGTGTGTGGGAGGTGTGTGAATAATGGTTGTACCAAAGTGTTAACATGCTGCACTGTATCTTTGCAGCACTCAGTCAAAAAGTATGCTACAAAATGTTGCTTCAAATGTTTTATTGCCTACGTTAAGTTCTCAGCCAGCTCGTTAGTGTGTGTGGTGTGTGGTGTGTGTGTGTGTGTGTGTGTGTGTGTGTGTGTGTGTGTGTGTGTTGGTGTTGGGCGTTGGCCAGCTCTGACATATGGCGACACGCACCAATGTGTGGGTGTGCGTGTGTGCGAGTGTGCGAGTGTGTGTGAGTTGTGTTTCGTTATTAACTATGACATTGTTCGCCTTCGGTTGCTGTCAACTGACAGAAGCGTTTTAATCAACACGATTATGCTTCGAGGAAGTGACAAGTTTCAACTGCACTAAAACTCAACTCCCATAAGTGGCTTATATAATTACATAAGCAGACACACACACATACACACACATACACACACACACACACACTCACATAGTTTTGGCTCGTTGCTGTTGTTTGGCCGTTTATTTTTAGGCGAGAAAACAGCAACACAAACATGGCCACCAACAGGGCAATCTTTTAGTTGGACAAACACTAAATTTATAATACACCAGCATACATAAGTATGAATCTGTGTGTGTGCGTGTGTGTGTGTGTGTGTGTGTGTACCTTGGGCAAGTCCACATATAAAATTTGTAACTTTAACACGATTTGCGGTCGTAAGAGAAGCCTTAGGTAAACCATCAACATTACGCTTGTAAGTGTGTGTGTGTGTGTATATGTATATATATATATATATATATATATATATATATGTGTGTGTGTTAGTCATTCAAATGTAAACAAATCAACTAAAGCTCCATAGAAACTCACAAATTGGCAAACGCTTTGTCATTTTAATATAGAGTCTTAAACAGTTTTTAGGCGAAATAAAAAATCCAAAATAAAAAAAACAAGTGAGAAATTTGCAGTTGGGAGTAGCCGACTGCGAAATACGCTGATATCAATGAAAAGTTTTCCTTGAAAATTGCATTCTGAATTTGTAATTACTTTATACAGATATCTAAGGTCAAAGTTCCGAGAGGGAGGCGAGGAGTGTAGGCGTGGTCTGAAAATGTTAATGATGGAGGAGCTACGATCCACATTTGGTGACTCTGGCTTAAAGATTGTGGGAGATTTTATCTGATTATAAAAATAAAATGAAACAAAAAAGAAGAAGAGAAAAAGAAAAGAAATGTAAAAATTTGGTGTGACCAACAGCGAAACTCATAAAAATCCAAATGTAATATGATAATCAAGTTGAGTGCCCCAAAATAGCAACAATAGCAACACACACACACACACACACACACACACACACACACACACACACACACACACACACACACACGCAGAGACTGAAAGACAACATTGTTTGGTATCGCAGTCAGTGACCCGCTGGACAAATCGGACAGAACGGACAGAAGAACCATAATAGCAATACCACCCCCCAGCCCAACCCCACCCCCCACCCCAACCCCAACCCCTAAAACGATTCAAAACAATTTCTTTTGATTTCGCTTTGTATTTTGCGGTGTTCGCGCTATTTGCTTAAACGCTTATGTGCAATTTAACTTGGTCGGAACTGTTCGATGGCAACGCCGGAGGGCAAGTGGCATGTGGCAAGTGGCAAGGGGCAATCAGGATACCAATGGCAACCAGATGGCTCTATTTACTTGGCTCCAGCTTTACAACGTGTTTTTGGATATTTAGTTGAAATAAATTGCTTGACTTTCAGACATCCTTTCATTCGAGCACTGAAAATAACTCAGCTGAAAAGTGAAAGAATCTTTCACCAATTTTGTTTACATATGCATGTGTGGGTGTGTGTGTGTGCCTCACCTTAGGGGGTTAAGGGGCTGCAAATTAATAGCTCTTTGATAAGCCATTCATACTTGTTTCAATTCGTATTCAAAATACCAGATCAATATTAGCAATCAAAACAAACAAAAAATAAACACCACACAACGATTGCAGTTACGCAAATTTTTTTTAGAGAGGAACTCCAAAAAAATATTTGACTTGGGGCAGTAACTCCACGTTGGTAAATAACGGACTCCTAGCAGAGCAGGTGAAATGCTCCACATGCCGAAAAAATTAGACATGTTTTTCATATGTTAGTTTTCGATATTAGCCAAGTTACACATTTGTTTGTTTGTTTTGCAAAGGGGTCCTCAAACAGGATTATTCAAATATCAACAAATAAATCGAGTTGAGTATGGGATGGTATAGTAAATTTATATTTTATAGAGATTTATAAAGGTACAATTTAAGCTGAAAGCCTACGAGGCAATGTTGGATGCACAACGGACACAAAGAAGTCAGTAGCAAACTTGCCCCAATTCAATTCAGCTCTTTTCAATGGCCACCAATGCAATTGAGGTTGAGACGCAGAAACTATTGCCACTTGAGGGCATACCGCCGTTCCACCCATCGCTTCTGCATCTGAAACTGCAACTGCAACCTGAGGCAGCGAGGCAACCTGAGGCAACGAGGCATCGCTCTCAAATGAACAACTTGGCCGCATTCAAAGATGCTGCCACTCCAAATTGGCAGGTGTGTTGTTTTGCATTCAAGATGAGCAATGTAAAAGTGGAGCAACCACAACCACAACTACAACCACAACCTCTTCCACGTTGCCTCAACCCACACAACATTTGAACAGCCTTCGGGGCAGCAACTTGATTGGCATCAGTTTGGCATCATTTTCTGTATTCGCAGCTGCCGTTGCATTCAACAAGCTGTAAATACTTGACCTTAACGGTTCATGGTCAATGTCACGGCGCAGTCCAAAGCCCCGCTCCCTGGGAATCGAAGTGGCTTCCACTCCTCTTTTGACTTCAAATTCAATTATTCAAATATTCAATGTGAAAAATATATGCGGAGAGCGCTCGTAAATCGTAAATTCATATCAGTTCTTCAATAGCCAGCAATACTTTTATAACTTCAACTATATTATTATAGTTTCATATGTATTATTATAAAATCAAGTTAACTTAACTATCAATTTGCAAAAAGCAATTAAAACTGGATGTTGACTTTCATTGCTAGAATTAACAAATCCAGAAAATCATCGAATAAAATTAAGCTTATCAAAATAATATGATTTGTATTTAATTTAGTTTCCATTTGAATTAGTACTGAAAGAGCACAAGTCGAAAACAACTTTTCCTAAATTAAATCTTACAATGTAATATTCTTTCGAAAATGGTAATCCTTATTTTGCATGTTAATATTGAATGGAGTTTTATTAGCCTAACGATGACGGAAGCCTTAAGCTAAATAAAAAAAAAAAATGTAAGCGCTACATAAAAAAAAAACAAGTTTTATAAACTTGATAAAACTATAAAAGTGGTTCATTAAAATTGTGTCACTCCCAAACGCATTTTAGTAGGATCTCCAGGCGATGTGTCGCAGAATGTTGCAATAAAAATGTGTTGCCCCAAGCCCCGAAATGTATGCTACGAAACTTGCGTTAAATAATTTTCTTTTGCTTCGTGTCGCAATTAAATTAATTGCAAAATTACACTTTCGCATTATTTGCTAAGCCTTACTTGACAGCTGTTACAAATTCCAGATAATAATAATAAAAACAAAAAAAAAAAACTTTTATAAAATCGAATAATAATAAAAACATATAGATATACATGTGTGTGTGTGTGTGTGTGTGTATGTAGAGTTTGTGTCTGACAAATGGGAAGTTAGAGGCGCAGTTTGGTTTACAATTGTTCGCATTTAAAATGACATTAAATGGATTTCTGTTTCCGGTCACAGATTTTAACGGGTCTTCATTGTCGCGCCATTGTTGCCAGTGTCCCATTGCCGAGACAATGTAAACAACGAATGAAAATCACTCCACCACACACCCACATACACACACACACACACACACATACAGGAGCAACATGTTTATTGTGTGTTAAGCAAATGATTTACTGGCCTGTGCGACTGATAAGCCAGCAACTCTGGCAACTCTCCTCGCTGATAACGGAGCCTGTTTTACGCGCCAAACGAAAAGCCGGCACCAACACACACACACGCACACACACACACTCGCAAACTCGCACTCTCACTGGCACAAGCCAAATGGCCTTCAATTCTCACGAATTGTTTTATGAGTAGCTCACATTACAAAAAAAAATTAAATAAATAATAGAATCAAAATGAAAGGATCAAATATTTTAATTACATTTGCCCTTCGTTTCGACCAACATTCAAGCCAAATCACAACGCTAACAATACTAACAATATATAGCTAAACCAAACTGCAACAAGACGAAAGGTAAAACAACAATTGTTGTGTTTGTTATTGTTTTTGATATTGTTACTGATTTGATTTGATGCGTTTAACAAGCGAGAATAACTCAAACTTAAAGCGTTTAACGGTAAAAAGCGTCGCGCGTCGCGTTAACCGAAATTCTTCAGCATGTCAACACGCGCCAAAATGTTGCCAGCGACTGACGACAAACGACAACGTCGCCAACTGATGAACACCGCCAACGCCAACGCCGACCCACATCCTCATCACCTTAGCCGAGAGCCGATGGCCGAGGGCCGAGGGCCGAGCGACGAGGGCCGAGGGCGACATTCATTGAGAAAAGCGAAGCGCAGAGAAACAACAAAAATCAGATGGTTTTGTTCTCAGTCTCGATATTCGCCTCAAGTTTTTGTAACGCAGCTGACTTCTGATGCTGTGACCCCTCCTCCCCCCATCTAACACTCAAAGCTTTCAAAAGCTTTTCGGTCAGCTTTCAAAGCTCGGCGGAACCATTGCGCTTGTGCAGCAGCTGCAAACAGCGGCACGCAGAGGAGAGCCACTTGTTGCATACACTTAAGTTGTGGCACGAACTTTCGCACAAAAGCGTGGCATGCCACACTTAACACTCAAATATTTAAATATTTTAATTTACTTCCCGGAAATTTTAAAAACAAAAAAAATTCATTTTTATGTGTACTTATTTCATTTGCTCTTTTCCTTACCTTCAGCTGACAGCTGTCTGCAAGAAGCTCCAAGTACTCGAGCTTTTCTGCACATAACCCAATAAACATTTTTCGACAAGCAACGAATTGTGCTTTTCCTGTAAAATACAAATTTTAAAGTGTGCAAAGTTTCCTTACAAATATTATGCTCTATTATAATCTTAATTAATGAAATAATTTGTGCTAACCAAACAACTGTTTGTAGTTATTTCCATTTATCAGATAAGTCGACGTTAATGCCAAATTTTCACAAATTAATCGCTTCATTTATTGTAAAATTGTTTGGTGCGTACTTTTCTTTACTCAAACTCATTTTCAATGTGCGATAATTTTTAAAATATTTCAATATGCAAATTCATTTTAAAAATATTTCACTTTATTTGAAAGATTCAAAAATCATTATTAATATGCGGTCATTTTGACTTTTGCAAATTCACTTTAAAAATATTCCACCTTAACTAAAAAATAGTTTTCCATTGAATATGTATAGAATAAGAAATTAATTATACTTTTGACCAGAATTGTTAATGAATATTCAGAAACTTACAAGATATTTATGTGTATTTTATTTATTCATGTTGGTAATTAACTTTAGCTGGCCAGCTCATTTTCTATTATAGTTCCCATATGTGTCCTTAGCAAGTTGGCTTTGCTTCTGCCTCTCCTTGCCAAATTATAAACGTATAATTAGTGGAAAGTTTGCATACGCAGCTGCTAGTTGTAATTTTGAAATTAATCATGCGCAATGTGTGCCGTTATAAATATTTAAATATGCTGCAGAAATGATGTTGCCTTGCCCCGCATGGCTCCAATTAATTAAACTAGCGCACATATCATAACTCAAACGTCAACTCCTGCCCCTGCCCCTGCCCCTGCCACTCTTTTATTTAAGTAGAGACCACAACAGGCCTGAGTGTGTTGTAAGCTGCTTTAGCTGCAGCAACAACAGCACACGCAAAGTCAATAGACCGGATTCAATTTAAGGACTAAACACTGAAGGAAGGCAAAAAGTTGCTCAAGTGTAATTAATATGCTAAGGCTTACCAATAAATTTGGTGGGCTTGCTGTTAACTGGGTGCTGCCAGTTACTGCTTCCACTTGCCACAAGTGGCAGCGTCAACTTGGTTGCACTTACCTCAATGGTTATGTGATGGCTTCGCGACCGAAAGTTGTCATCGCTGCGAAGGTTCTTTGAATCAATTTGCACATTGGTCTGCATCGTAAGATTTCCTCTGCCTGTTTCCGGCCCGTGTGCTGCAAATTACAATGATGTCCTGCAAAATAAGATGCAGCATTGTGAGCTCGTTAGCCAAGTGTATGACAATAAAACACACTCAAACACACACACGCACACACACACAGAAACACAACGTACACAAGCGAAAAGTAATAAAAAATACTCTCCACTTTTATGTGAGTTTATGAAATGTCAAAGGACATAAGCAAAATATTCTCACATCCTGGCTTAATGTAGTTCAGCTGGAACGTTGATTGGAGCAGAACGCTCAATGGTGCGTGACCTTGGATAACTTAACATGGACAATATCAGAATGCCGTCATAAATATATAAACGGGTGCCAAGTGGAGAATCACATGTCGTCCAGCATTTGGCAGATGGCACATGGCCTTAATGGCTCTCAATTCATCGACTTGGCTGCCATTTAATTTAAAGCCAAGCCAAGACAAGCCAAGCCAAACAAAGCCAAACAAAGCCAAATGCTAAATGCCATCAGCCAAGGCAAAGTGACAGGCCAACTGCTCAACTAAATGATGTGAGCCACAACAACAACAACAACAAAAACAATAGCAACAACAACAACAAAACACAAAACAAAATAAGCCTAGTAAATCGTCGAGAGTTCTCGACTACGAAATGTACCTGAAAAAAAAGAAATACCAAAAAAGTAAAAACACAAATTGGCCAAAGTGTAAATTCACTTTATTATTATTATTATTTTTGCATTGAATAAAATTTATTTGACACTTGACAAATAAAATGAAAAAATTGAGGGAAATACGAGCAACGAAAGTGTTGCAAGTTTTAAACTAAAAATTGGAATATAATTCTTATTTGCCCAGTAAACTTACTTCATAATGTTTGGGCATAAACAAGGTCCTGCTGCGAGACCCTAAGGATCCAGTCGCAACCCCATACCCTTGCCACACAAAATACAACAACAACAACAACATCAAAAATACCAATAAGCAGACAACGAAATATGAAAAGAAACGCGAAATTATGTGAGAAATTTACTGCTGCTGCTGTTTGCTCTGTGCTCCACGTGAAGTATAAAAAAAATTAAATTTATATACAGCAGCGGTCAAAATAATAGTACTGCTCACATTTCTCTTGGAACATGTTGAATAAATCATGCTTACAAATATGTTTTCAAATTTGAGAACATTTCGAGAAATTTTTTCTGAAAATAAGTTAACATTAAAAATTGGCATAGCTAGAAAATGTATTCACAAAAATAGTTAAAGTAGTTAAATTTAGTATTTTTATATTTATTTTTATTAAATTAGTATAATTGTAATGGAATAATAGTGAATTTTTTTCACATTCCGTTTCTAAATAGTATTTCTAAAACTAGATAAACTACGTTTACAATTTGGAAAATTGTAATATTCTAAAACAATCCAAGATGAGAAACCAAACATTTTTTGTTATGCAGAATTGAATTTTATTCATATGGGAAATTTTGAATGGGTCTCGATTTGATCACCATAAAATAAGATATGTCTCTGTAAAATAGTTTGGGAAGCAGCTGTACTATTATTTTGCCCGCAGCTGTACATATACGTGTGTACACAACTGAGTGTGTATGTGTATGTGTGTGTGGGTGGGTGGGTGGGTGTGTGTGTAGTGGGTGTATTGTTTCTGTTGCTGATACTGTATATCCTTCGGCAGATGGCAGCCTGTTTCTTGCTTATCAGCCAAAATTGCCACATGCAGAACAATGTTTTCTTTGTGGCAGCAATACAATAGCACACATGAACACAAAGACAGCCGAGGGGGGCGCAGTGGGGGAGAGAGGATGTAACTGGCTTCTATTAACTTGTTTACATTGCGATTCAAAATATTCGCAATTAACAACTACAGATATGGCAAAGGCACTGCATCTATTTGCATCAAGAATAGGAGGCAAGAAGTGGCCAACTGCCAACTGCCAGTCAGAGTAGCAATAGCAGTAACAGTCACCGTTGCAGTGGCAGTGGCAGTGGCAGTGGCAGTGGCAGCCGCTTTTCACTTACCGCGACGCCTTGGCAACAATTTCAAATTTAATTTGCGCCTCTTTATTTATTCAGTAGAAGTAAAGTCGTCGTCTTGGGGAGCTGGCAGAACTTGAAGCTGGCGAGGAATGGCCAGTTTTGCCTGTTTTGCCAGCGACAATGTGAGCTGCCAGTCAGTCTGCCTCCCCCTCTCCCGATGACTCGGGCAGTCTGCCCACACTAAGGCCATGCAGCACATGCATCCCATTGCAAGTGCCACACAGCATCCGTCAGTTGAGTTCAGCGGAAAGTGACAGGCGCCGTTCTCGCTGGTGTCCTTTGTCCTTTGTCCTCTGTCCTCTGTCCTCTGTCAGCTGCAGCATCGCTTTCCATTTACCCAACTCGTCTGCAAGTCCCCCGAGTATTCTAAGTGCTGCATTCTTGCATTACTACAACTGCCACTATGCTGATGTGCCCACAGTTTGTTGCAACTGTTTGTGGTAAGCACTACGCGGCCTGCGCTCTACCATATAAAGTACATGCCTCACGTGACTCCAAGTTATCCTAATTAAAGATCAATCTACACGTAAACATAAACATTTATATATTATTATATTTTATTATTAAATTATATTATTTTCAATTTTATTTATATTCGATGAATTTGAAATAATTTGGATTTTCCAATAATTCGAATTGGTTTTTTTTTCTTTTGCTCGACTTGCTGCAAACTCGATTCATATATTATTGAAGTTCTCAATCGTGAATTTTATCCCAGTTTAACTTAATATAAATATATAATAATAATAAACCAATAAATAAATAAACTCATATTTATTTTTCAACAATTTAAGCAGCATTTAAGATTAAAATGTTTGCTTATTTTATTATAATCCTTTTCTGAAAGCAGTCACGTTAAAATAAAAATATAAATATATTTTAGCTATTAAGATTATATTACAATTTTTATAAATTTACATAAATACATTGTAAACAAATATATATTTTTTAAGATCTCTTGGCAACAATCAGTCTTAAATTAAAAATTAATTAAAATTAAAAAGTAGACAATTTAATTGTCGTAAGAGTTTTTAAAAATGTTGCCATGAAGTGCATTTGACATTTTAATTACTGAAACATGCGATCCTCATGACTGCCGCATGCAACATGCAACCAGCCGCAGCAGCATGCCTCATTCGATGGCCTTCGTTTGGTTTACCAATCAATGGGGAATGGTTGAAAATAAAAACCAAAACTGGTTGCATATTTGAACGTGTCCAGCGGCTCTTCCTTTGTGCTTACATAAGTAATTAGTTCGTTTGTATGATGAAAACGCATATCACCATCAGCAGCACTCCCTCCCCCTGCCCCTCCACCTCTTCCCCCATCACCTACTCCAACCCCAATCCCGCTAATTCTCCTTATCCCCTTCCCCAACATAGTTTATAGTGTTTATTTCGACATTTTTGGTTCGTGTCTTATTTTTCGAATATTGCCTGAAGTTCAGCAATTTATCCAAACAGTATTCCTTAGGGATGTGTGCTGGGCGTGGCTCTTTACTAAACTAAAGTTGTCACTCCGACTCCGACTCCGACTTTGATTTCCCATCGAACCGCAACTGAAATGCCAACAACGATGCTCAACTCAACCCATCCGGTAAAGTCAGCCATGAGCCGGAGGAATCAGCCCAGTTCGTGTTGTCATTCAAGCCAAGTGTCTCTTATCCCCAACACTGTGTGTGTGTGTGTGTGTGTGTGTGTGTGTGTGTGTGTGTGTGTGTGGTTACGTGTGTGGTTGCGTGTGTGGTTGCGTGTGCGTGCCAGGCATGTGTATGCGCAGTTAGAAGGACTTCATCCAAGTCTAAGCCAGAGATGAACATCAACAATTGTGAACCAAAGCCGAGCGTTCGCAGACTGAAGCAGGCGATGGAAATTTCCAATTGATCGTTTAAATAGCGTTCTTTAGATTTATGTCAGCTAAACAGATAAAGATATCTATCGCTATCTACAATAAATATAAAATAAATACAAAATGGAAAATCTGAAATGGAAAATGGAAACAAGCAATCGCAATTGCAATCGTGACCAGTTGTTGCATTCAAATATTCGCTAGACTTAAAAAACTAAAAACGCTAGACTTAATAATAATAACTAATAAAAACTAACTAATAAATATTTAAAAAAAGCGAAATTTTAGTTAACTAGAGTTAAGCTATATTAGAGTTTGACTGTTGACAGAGATCGGTATCGTATCGGTATTCTATATTTATTCTATATACCCGGAGGAATGTCATTTGTCGTGTCGTGTGGATCAATCTCACGGATTCAGTTTCATTCTTACTTTCAGGCGCTCTTTAATAAATTGTCGTTGAGTGTTTTTGCTGTGACTTCAGCAAAAGAAAATTGACGAAACGGGCCAACACCATTCTTAACGTATTTTCCAAAGTCATGCTGTAATCCCAAAGGATTCACAAGTCACAGTTTGACGCCGTGTCGCAATTTCATTTGTCTCGTTTTCGAGCCACATTTCACGGCACCAACAATTGCCACAACGGTGCCAGGACTTTAAATGTGCTCCTTGCCACTGCCTATTGTGACTATTGTGATGATGCCTGATTTGGTTACAGTCCTCCTGGAGTCCTCTGTCCTCTGTCCTCTTCTTGCGAATGTGTTTTGTTATCATTGTCTAGATAATAAGCAGAGGGAAACAACAACAGCAATAACAAAAGCAACAGCAATAAAATGAAGACCCACACGAGCAAAATTGTGAAGGCTGTCACTTCTAGTGGCATGCACCCAACAGCGAAAGCTTCATTACGAATTCTATACTTTATTACTCTACTTTGTAATGCCTTACTTTGTAATCAGGAAACAGCAACACTTCACAACTCGTCTGTCCCAACTAGTACAAAAAAAGAAAATCTGCGCAATCAATAAGATGAAGTCGGAAGGAACCGACAGCGACTGTCCAAGTTTGCCTTTCAGATTGAGGTAGATATAAGATAGTAACCCTTCTTCGAAGTTTGGCACTGTAGCTCTTAAATTACGGAAGATATGAGATTTTTGAGATTTTGGGGACGAGAGTGGGCGTGGTTGAAACAAATTCCAAGTTTGGTAACTGTAGCTCTTAAATTGCGGGAGATATGGGCGTTTATCGGTTTTTTGGGGGCGGGAGTGGGCGTGGTCCAACAATTTTTTTTCAGATTTTTCAAGGGTGTTATTGGAATATAGCTTTAAAATTTGGTAAAATAAGCTTTCAAATTGCGTGAGATATGTGGTTTTATCGATTTACACCAGCGGGTGTATCAGTTTAGGTAGGCGGAGTGGGCGTGGCCAACGAATTTTCAATCGATCTCTTAGGGGAGTTACCAGTAAGATAAATTCAAAATTTAGTGCGTCTACTACGTCACTTAAGATTTCTAAGGCCGAAATCAGCATATGGGCATAACAATTATAGTCCGGCATAGGTCGAACCTTCAAAATGCCATAACTTCGTCAAAACTCAACGCATTTTCAAAAGAAAGGGCGTTTCAATCATAGTTTGGCCTCTAGATCAATTGTACATAAGAAATTGAAAACGTGATTTTGGGTCGGAACATAAGTCAAAATTATAGTCCGAAAATCGGCATATGGGCATATGGGCATAGGTCGAACCTTCAAAATGCCATAACTTCGTCAAAACTCAACGCATTTTCAAAAGCAAAGGCGTTTCAATCATAGTTTGGCCTCTAGATCAATTGTACATAAGAAATTGAAAACGTTATTTTGAGTCGGAACATAAGTCAAAATTATAGTCCGAAAATCGGCATATGGGCATATGGGCATAGGTCGAACCTTCAAAATGCCATAACTTCGTCAAAACTCAACGCATTTTCAAAAGCAAAGGCGTTTCAATCATAGTTTGGCCTCTAGATCAATCGTACATTTAAAGTTGAAATCGTAAATTTGGGTCGGAACATAAGTCAAAATTATAGTCCGAAAATCGGCATATGGGCATAGGTCGAACCTTCAAACTGCCATAACTTCGTCAAAACTCAACGCATTTTCAAAAGAAAGGGCGTTTCAATCATAGTTTGGCCTCTAGATCAATCGTACATTTAAAGTTGAAATCGTAAATTTGGGTCGGAATATAAGTCAAAATTATAGTCCGAAAATCGGCATATGGGCATATGGGCATAGGTCGAACCTTCAAAATGCCATAACTTCGTCAAAACTCAACGCATTTTCAAAAGCAAAGGCGTTTCAATCATAGTTTGGCCTCTAGATCAATCGTACATAAGAAATTGAAAACATGAATTTGGGTCGGAACATAAGTCGAAATTTGTTGTCCGAAAATCGATATTTTGTCGGCCTGGAATATGCCGTTCTTTGAAGGACATCGTCAACAACCTACCAACCAAAACTAGTGACTGTATCCATGAAATTGCTGGAGATATGTGGCTTTATCGACTTGCTCACGATCATACTGACGGACAGACAGCATGGCGGACATTTCCCAAACCCTATATACTATATACTTTCGGCATCATAGTAGAGAAATATATAAATAGATAAATAACCATTAAGAACATAATACAGAAATCTCACTATTTGATGACTAATTCTTGGAATTTTCAAATATAAACATAAATTTACTACTTATTTGGCCTACATTATTTGCACAATCGATAAAAAGGATTAATTAAAATAGAGAGTAAATAAAGATAGTTAGTTACAGTTAGTTCAACAGATAAGTGCCAGTAAGTTTGTCCTTGATTTACAGGCTGCAGCAGACAACTCTGCGTAGAAGGTAATGAATGACATTCGTATGCATACAGAATGCCATCGGTAATGGGAAGGGGTCATTCACTGCCAAGAGACTCACACTCACATACAGAGAGCGAGAGAGAGAGAGAGAGAGAGAAAGGGAGAGAGAGAGAGGGAGGAATGACTTTGTACTTCATTATTTATATTTATTTGTTATTATTGCTGCTTTGTTTCTGCTGTTGATGCAATAAAGCATCGTCAGCACAAAGGAAATCATAGCATCCTTAAGTGGGCGCCAGCGAAGGATGCACTCTCGATTCGAACTGCAAGCGCCACTTGCTGCTGCCACTGCTGCTGCTGCTGCTGCTGATATGGGTGCATATTGGTAAGGGGTAGTTGAATGTATGTATATTGGATGTGCATCTTGTGGTGCCAAGTTTTGCTGCGCTGCCCTCGACTCGCTGGCAACGCGGCATAGACAATTGGATTTGTGCTCAAGTGTCTCAACAAGAATAACAACAACTAAAACAACAACAGCAGCAGCAGCAGCAGCAGAAGAAGAAGCAGCAGCAGTAGTCACAACAAGAATAACAAATTGTGTTTCCGGCTTGGCACTCGAATGGTGCCCCATTCGCGATACCACAAATAAAGGAAATGACATGAAATAAATACGAGTTAGCGCGCATGCAACTAAGCAATACACGGGCAACCTCCTTAAAGGGGGATTGTCATGGGAGAGGGGGGTTAGAGGGGGAGGAGATTAGCGACTTGCACTACTTACTTGGCAGAGGCAGGCGTCCTGAAGGATGCAGGACTCGTGCTGCCAGGCAACTCAACTCAGCTCATCTCAACTCAGCTTAACTCAACTCGACTCGACTCGACTCGACTGATTGACAAATGAAGCGAATCCTTGAAGATGGCATAAACCCAACAATGGATGAGTTAATCGCAGTTTAAATTTCAGTTAAGCAGGAGTTAACCAGGATTTAAGCCAAGTGTTATTGAACCCATTGCTAGCTATTGGAATGAACAGGTTATTTTCAGAGATTTTTATTTGTTTACTGAACAGCTTTTATTAATTTTAATTTTGTTACTGCACACATTTTTACAATTCCAAAAATAAATATCTTAAATGAAACTCGAAAATTTAAACAGACTTTTACAGAATAAAATATTATAATCCAAGAACGATTAATTAAAATAAAAATGAAGTAAAATATAAAAGAGTAAATCTTGTGGTATTAAAATGTAGTCTTTCATTTATTTCAAAATAAAATGAAAATTTAATTAAAACAATAGTAACAAATTAAATTATACAAAATCACAAAAGCGAAATTAATTGCAAAATTTAAAATACAAAATGTTGTCAGGATATAATAAATAAACGTGGGGATATTAAAATATGAAATGCCCAATTGGATCCACAATATTTGGTTGCATTGCCTAATAATTTATTAACACAATCAGAGCAAGTTGGTCCCAGAATGCGCTCGCTGCTGTATTTAAATCTGAATTAAAGGGTATCCCGAGGGTGTCTTTTAGTTATTATCTTTGTTTGTTGTTGTTGTTGTTTTTCTTTTTGGGTGCTTTCAGTTTGCGTGTGTTGCGAGCAGAGTCAACAATGTGCGGAAAATAATTGAAATCGCAGCAGGAGGAGCCACCCACAGCAGAGGTAAGCAGTTGTATGCACACCACCCAACACCAGTCAGCACCACCAAACACCACACACCACCCACCACACACCACCCACCACACACCACCCACCACTGCAGCCCAACTGGTTATAAATTGCGACCCACTTTGGGACGCGTGTGGCAGCAGTTACAAAAGGCCAAACCGCGATTCCTTCATAACAACAACAAGAACAACAACAACAATAATAATAATAATAATCATAATAAAAATAATAATAACAATAAAAATAAAATCATAAATCAAACACACTCAAGGATTGTTTATTTGGGCCGCAGACAGGTCCATTGAGTGTTATGCGAATCTCGTAAAGAGCAGAGATACATTTGCCACCTGTTTGATGCTCGTGTCAAAGTTAATGCCAATATTTTCACCTGGTGGCATCCACAACAAGCGGCTCAAATGAGAAAAACCAACTTCCCGGGACTGTTTTTATATTTATTTTTGTTTGTTTTTTATCTCATGTTTGCTTGTGTTGTTTCTCTTAAGGCGTAATAAAGTTGCATTAAAGAGCTTCTCCAGCTTATATATGTATGTGTATGTACAACAAGTATACTTTGGTTAAGGCCACGCCCATTGTGGTCGCCCCTAATCTGGGCATCTCATTAGCATTTGGCATTTGGCATTCGAATTGGGCACCCTTTTTTCCTCCTACGGCTTGCATTTAATTTGGCCAAATAATTGCACAGCTGCGGCTAAAATATTTTAGCCAGAAGAAATTAAACATGCCCCAAGATAGCTGAAATGTCTTAAATTGCGATCGAGATAACCAGGTCAAAGACTGGCTAAACTTTATTCCATTCTATTCGCAATCAACTTAAAGAAAGAAATAGTAAAAAAAGGACATCCAACACCATTGGAATGTCCTTTGATGCAATTACGTGCCGGGAGTTGAATGAGTTCATTTCGAATAAATGTGCGACGCTTGTGAGAAACTTGCACCCTTTGCATATGTCTCATGTGCTTGACAAGAATCTTTCCACAAACTTTTGCTTAACGGGTATTCAAAAATATGTCACTCGTGAAATTGGTTGACATTCGACACACGCAGAAACCCAAATAAAAAGTTTGTAATGGAATTCGCTTACCCACGGAACGGGAAAGGGAACAGGTACGGGAACAGGTATGGGAACGGGAACAGGTACGGGAACGGGAACGGGTACGGGAAACGAGACCGTGAATGAAAATGCGAATGAGCTGCTAAAGCGTAGGGGGAAATGGCCAAAATAATGTAGCCAATTTTCGGCAACAATCTGCGCAACTAAAGCAAAAACAACCAGCGACTCCGTGGCTGCAGCCATTGCCAGTTGCACGCCCGGAGTTGACGGAGGACCACGATGACATGGTCCTTAAAGGATCATTCCACACTCCAGCGTCGCCCCCTCTTCTCATTACGTTTGCGAACACACTCATATGCAACTTAATATTATTGCCTGCACTTACTTAACGTGCCACAACGTGCCTTAATGCGTTTGTTGCAAATACACTTTTCTTCTGACTTAAATGAATGAATTTAAAATAAAGCGAGGCTTTCACTCGTCTCATTTGAACTCATTTAATATTTTAAGGAATTTCTCGAAAATAAAGTTACTAATTGCAAGTTTTATTGTTGCAACATTAACTTAACTTGCTGTCAAAAAGTGTAATCATTTATAGCAATCGAATTTCCATCAGAAAACAAGGTTTCTTTTAAATGTTGCATGTCAAAGAGACGCATTTTGAAGACACATCCTGTTGCCAGTTGCCAGTTGCCATTAAAGTAAATATGGGGGAGCTGCAGATGCTGCCACATAGAAAGAGCGCATGCAACCGCATCAGTGCATGCAACCACATCAGTATGTTGTGAAATTCAGGGCACGCCTACGCCCAAAACCACGCCCACGACCACGCCCAAAACCACGCCCACGCGTCATAAAATTACTTAGTTTGTTTCTGTTTCGCCATTTCCTCAACTGTTGCACTTGGCTCTTTTGGCCTCCTTGCTGATCATTTGGCCAAATCTGCAACAAATACAAATATTGGCATAGTTTTTTAATAATAGAAAATATTCCTAAAATGTAATAATCCAAAATATAATTTTCAGCAAAAATCCTTTCTAAAATTCAGAAAATTTTATTAAAATGTTCACTTTGATATGCCATGTTAGAGTTTACTTTAGATGCTTTATAAGTAAAAGAAAATACATAAAATATATAGAAATATATTTTCTGAATAATAAAAATAGGTTAAGTTAACTTTGGCGATTTTTTAAAATTCAGTGTGACTTTTTTCCGAGTGTAGCAGCTGCCCAACAAACTCGAAAACCACCACAAAGTGACTCAAGCAGCGCTCGACAAAGAAGAACATTTGCAAAGCCCGGTTTGAGATGAGATGAAAAAGATTTCCCAAAAAAAGATTTTTTTTATTTACTGCCTCCGTGTTAGAAATAAACAATAAAAATTGCAACTGTTGAATTACCATAAATTTAAATTTGTGAACAAATTGGTCCATTTAAATGAAGGGATATTCATTTTTCGGCAGCTTGACTCATTCATTGCTTTGTTGTTTTTGTGGTTTTGTTGTTGTTGTTGTTGTTGTTGTTGTTGTTGTTGTTGTTGTTGTTGTTGTTGTTGTTGTTGTTGTTGTTGTTGTTGTTGTTGTTGTTGTTGTTGTTGTTGTTGTTAGTATGAAATGCATTTGATGCAATTTCCATAATCTTTTACTATGCTCGTAATAATTTATGCCTTAATGGAATTGTTTTATGCGGACGGCATTTGCATAATTGAAGAACTGAACGGACCGAACTCAACCAGTCGAATTCACATAATTGGCCAAAGGTCGGTTTTGCGTAAAACTCTTTTTGTCTTCCCAGGATGCATGTGATTTTGAAAGTTAAATAAATTTACACACACAGCCACACACCCAAAATTATGGATTGTTCAACGAAAAACTTTCAAAAATTATTGCCACACGCACAAAATGCAAATCGAAATCTAAATTCATTTCCATAACCAAAAAGCAGAGCATTTATATATGTATATATGTATATAGATATATATATATATGTATATATACATATATATATGTGTGTGACTCTGAATACTGAATGTGCCTGCTTTGATCATAATTTACATAGTTTCATGTAACCATAGAAATAATGAATGTCAGAATTGTTCTTGTTTAAACATCGTTTTTTAGGCATAGCAAATAAAGCGATTTAGCGATTTAGCGCTTAAGATAAAATATTAAATTATTTGCTATTGACTTTTTCGATTATGCAAAATGTATCCGCAATATTTAAATAATAATAATATTTAATCGTATCACAAATTACTCGTCGTTAAGCAGGATACATGTGTAAGAGTCTTTGCAAAATTAAATGATTATTTTCATGAATGTATTGTTGTTGTTGATGTTGAGGCAAGTGTGTTGCATGCCACATTAGGGTGCTTAGCGTATTTAACACACACACAATGCGGCAAGCAGCTTAAGGCGTATTTCTCATCAGAATCTCATTAAAATACCGTTGACAGTTTAGAATGTGCCACTGGAGGCACTAAGTGCCAATATGTTGCATAATCAATCATTGTATTGCAGCCAAAGGAATGTGTGTGTGTGTGTGTGTGTGCATGTGTATATGTGTGTATTTTTGGCCATTTGTAATGACTTTCACCTAAGCATCCATACTGTGACTTTTGACACTTTGCTATTGCTTTTGATTAATGCCAAAACATTTTCAGTTATTGTTGGCCATTTTAAATGTTGCCCTCGCTTCTGTTTCACATGTTGCATAACAAATCAAACAGTTGACAGTTTTCACTTGTCAGCCAGGCAGACAGGCAGCTGCACATTGAAAGCAACCAACTGGTAAATTATCAGCACACACACACACACACACACACACACACAGAGACACACACACACGCTCATCTTATTAAATAATAATAAACAATTAAAGTTGAAATTTATTGGAAACGGCACTTTCCGGACAGGGCAATTAATTAATCGACTCTGAAATTATTACGGATAACTCATTATGAAACATTTGCAGATTTATTGGCCACAACAATGCTGGCCATCAATTAAGCCACAATGTTAAGTTGAGCGTTTTTTTAGAGCACTGAAGACCCCATTAGAGGGATTTAGTGTTAAGCTCAAATGCATTTATTAAATACATGAATTACTTTAATCAGATTTGCTATCGATTTAAAATTCGCATTTAAATACAATCTATATAAAATTACATTCCTTTTGCTCCTAAATATTCTCGAATAAGTGTGGAGCATTTTTGAATTAAAAATCAAATCAAACCAGGCTTAGATTAGGCCCCCAAAAGGGCTTCAATTACCACGAGGCATGAATAGAGGGGGTGGGGATGGGAGGTTGGGAGGAGTGACTTTTAAGTGCCAACATGCGATAAAAAAGTGTTCAACTGCCGGGGGCTTGGCCTGGCTTGGTTTGGATTGGCGGATGTGAAGTACGCACTGCGAAGCGATAACTGACAATGTTACCAACTTAACTTAACTCAACTCAACTCAAACGAGGCTAAACATGGCTGGCAACGCAATCGCAAGTGATTCAGTTATTCACTGGTTTTTCTTCGAGCCATTGTAAATTGTGCGGCCATAAAATGTGTTCGCAGCGAAACTGCATGTTGCAAAATGTTGCCTAAGTGGATTCTACCTTCTAACACAACGTTTCCAAATACTAACTAAAAGCAAACAGCTAACAGCAAAAAAGGAATACAAAAAAAAATTGGCTCACATTTTTACAGTTGCATGCAAAAATGTACGGAGAAAACTAACATTTTTGTTTTCCAATTTAAACTGAATTTCATATTCAGTTTTTATTCATTGTTCGGAAGTCGATTATTAGACTCCTCCCCGACCCCTGATGCTACATTCCGGACCATTGATAATCAGTGAAAAACGCTCGTTTTGGCCCAAGACTATTCCAGCCAGCTTATTTCAAGGTCAAATCCCAAATGGACGAAGTGAGAGTAATCGAGTTTTGTTTAAGGACATGTTTACAGAACGCAACGCATTTGAAATGAGAACAATTGAACGGTGCTTTGCCAGTACGAAAACAGGACGAAAATTACGATTTTCCTTTTGTCTTAGATTCTCGTCCTTGTCAGGATTTCCCCCTCTCCACTTCAAGTCCTCCGCCTCGCTCGATATAAAATTGAATATTCTAAGCCATTTGCGACTCAAAAATGTTTCCTTCTGCGTAATTATGACTGAGAATTGGAATTCAATTGACTTATTCGCGATCGCTTTTGCTCAAATTTAGCCACCACTCAAAGATTTGATAGCTACTCTGGCTTCGACTTGGTAAAGCAAGTGTGGCTTGTCTAAGGTGGTCTTCTCCGTGTCTCTTAACAATTTTACACACATTAAGCTGACAACGCTTTGAATGTATGTATGTGTGTGTGTGTGTGTATGTATCATCATCACTCAATAAGCTCACATGTACATACACATACATACATATACATATGTATCTCGGAAACTTTGCGATAACTTTAGGTTCCCATCTCCATCACGATATCGTCACACAATTTGCTGTGCTAGGCCAGCATAGGAGGAACAACAACAATCCGTCCTTGAGCGTAATTATCTTCTGCGTACCGACACACACACACACACACACACACACACACACACACAGATACAAACACACACTTAGGCATAGCCATGGACCAAGAAATAACAAACAAAGCGACCAGAAAATATCTGTTCGTTTCTGTTCTTGTTCAGCTCAGTGATACCATAATTAAAATAAATAAGAAACGTAACTTCAGTAGAATAATAAATAATAACAATAGTTATAAATAATCTGCGACTTGTGGAAATATGAATAATTTGTTGATCCTTATCTAAATGCTAGTTGCCTTTTTTACAGGGTATCAGCAGCAAAAAAATTCCATGGGACGCGGCACGCGTTGGGAACGTCGACCACTTAGTTTAACTAAAAGTGTTCCTTTGTTTCCATCACTGCTGTGTGTGTGTGTGTGCGTGTGTGTGTGTGTGTGTGTGTGCGTGTGTGTGTGTGTGTGTCAGCTTTAATCGCTTGGAATTTTAGTTAGATGGAAAATGAGGCGATGCGCTTAAGGAAAGCTGCTAAAGCTAGACCAACACAAAACCACAACAGCAGCAACAGCAGCAACATCAACAGCAACAACAACAGCAGCAACAACAACAGCAACAGCAGCAACAACAACAGCAACAGCAGCAGCAGCAACAACAGCAACAACAACAGCAACAGCAACAACGATTGTGGCTTCCAGACTTAAGTCGCCCGTCATTCACACCTGTAAAGTGAAACCTGTCAAATGGTGGAACGTTGGCAGCAGAAGCAGGAACAGCAGCAACAATTGCCGGTGAAAATACTTGAAAATGTTGTAGTTTTTTAATTGCGATACAACAGCAAACAAAGAAAATGTCAAAAAAGAGAAGAGAAACAGAAACCGAAACAGCAAAAGAGAAGCTAAATTAAAAGGAAAACGGAGTGGGGAGTAAAGGTGAAGTTGCTCTGTTCCTGTGACAGGACAATAAAGCAGCAGGCTTTTGATGTTGGAATCGCAGGATAATTGCTTCCACTCCTGGCGGGTGGCATCCTTGTGGCTCTCACAAGGATGTCGCTGGTCAAAGGACTAAACCAAGCCATTTGATATCATTATCGCCGTGCTCTGAATCTGAATTGTGAACGTGTCTTACTTAAAATACGACAACCGGAGTAATTTCCATTGAATTGCCACAATATTTTATTCATTATCCTCGATATCAAATCTTATTTATTTTGATTTAAATAAACCACTTCTTTTCTCCTTCTGCAATTTACAAAGCGAGGCGACCTTAAAGCGAAAACTTCTGCAATTTATTTCATAGTTCCTGGATGTTGTTGAAAGAGGAGTGCGTCGTGATAAATTCTGAGATCACTGGCAGGGAATCCGTTTGGGCAAGCCACAGGAACTGGAGCATAAGGACAACAAGATGCTCGCTCAGACATTCAAGTATCCTCCACACACACATATGTGGAATACCATTCGAGTGGTATGTTGTCCTTGTTGTTGTTGTTGTTGTTGTTGTTGTTGTTGTGTCTCGTCTCATCATACAATTTAATACGCTTCAAACCATGAGCTTAACTTTCTCGCAACTCAACTGAACTGAACTCCCCCTTAACCCGCTCCCTCTCCCTTGTGATTAGTCGGGAAATGGGACGTGCTCCGCATTTTGGTTCGTGTTTTGGGGGCGCCAACCAGTTGCTAAAATAGCTGCGACTATTGCAACTATTTAGCTGATGATGCCACGCACACAAACACCACACAAGCAACGAGTGTTCATGCAGCAAAAAAAACATACTTAGTTGAGTTCTGCTAAATGTACAAACACTCAGGGAAAATTACCTTAAATTGAAGTAAGTCCACCTAACCAAAAATTATAGTTTCTCTAATTTTTAGAAACCATTTCTAAATCCTTTTTAGAATTCAGAAAGATGTAATTAAATTAAATTATGTAAGTTAAAGTATGTAAAACGTTTGTACAATATAAATGTTTATTAATAATTTAAGTACCCAAAAACCTAATTCAAGAACTCTTTAACGTACACACATAGAATGCAATACACTGAAAAAATTAAACATATTTTTCTACAAAAATACAACTTGAAATTTGGGAATGCAAACATTTGATTTTTGAAAGTCACAAACAAAAGAAATTCACTTTCGGAATTATAGCCAAACGTACTGTGATTTTTTTTTAAGTGTCTACCGATACATATGTAAGTGTATACATATATATGTATGTATATTGGAGAAGGTCTTGATTTGCAAGCCAGCAGCGGGCCAAAATGTAATGACAATTGAAGCGCTGCCAAGAGATAAACCCGCACGACATTTGACAAGGAAGCTTAAGGAATACGCAGATGCTGCTCCTGCTGCTCCTGCTCCTGCTGCTGCTGCTGTTGCTGCTGCTGCTGTTGATGTTGCTGCTGCTGCTGCTGCTGCTGCTGTTGATGTTGCTACTGTTGATGTTGCTGCCGCCTTTGTTTATGTGTGTAATGAATGGGGGCGTGAGAGAGCACCCGAAGCCATGGCTATGACTGGTTGGTTGGTCATAAAAGCAAAGATGAATTTTATTGGGCACAATTGGGAGGCGCCCTGCTTTATTGGCACATCATTTGTGCTCGATAGATGACCAGTGTAAGCGTCTGGTATGCCCTTAGCACAACAATGGTTAAGCCCCCCCCCCTGCCTCTTCATCACCCTCCCAGGAGGAAAACATCCTCTGATAGCCGAGCTATTCCTTAAAGCATTTGCACATAAGGTCCTTAGCAATAAAAGCATCGACAACATGGCTTGCTATAAAGACACAGTCAAACCATCAGCCATCATCTGACAACGCAGCGGAAACTATCGCAGACGGAAACGGAAATGCATATAGATCCACACACACACACACACACACAGAGAGACAACAATCATTCAACATTTTTTCCACAGATAAACACGAAACGCACTCTGCAAACAGTTCCTTCAACCAAGGCGAAAACGTATGTTAAATAAAAAGACGCACAAACAAATCAACACCAACAACAACAACAACAACAGCAACAGCAACAACAACACTTGAGGCACAAAGTATAAAAGAAAATCACAAAGCCGGATGGCATTCGAGTTAGCCCCTTTTTATACCCTTGTTGAGTGTTTTATTGGAGTTTGTTTTCAAATCTGCAACCCATTTAAGGTGACGTCTTCTGGTAATATATTTAGTATATACTAATAATATATATTAATATTATATATTTCCAAATATATATATTTATATATCAAACTACGAACCGATAAGTATATACACAGAAGTATGTTAAAGAATTCAATCTGCAAATGTGGTGCTTCAACTAAAAATCGGAAGGGGCTCCATCTTCCATAAAGATGAATTATTCAGCAGGTTAACTCCGGTCTACAAGGGTACGTAATCTTCGGCATGCCTAAAATAATTGTTGTATCTAGTTTATTTTTGGGTTTTGTAACTTTCATCTTCTTACCTCTTGAGGGGGCAACAAAAGCCGAGCAACGCTTCAATCAACACTCAAAACGAAGGCTCAGAGCAGAAATTCGTCTCATCTGGAAGATGTCCCCTCCCCCTCCAATTCTATAACTATATTAATAGTGCTTTCTTTAAGAACTAAGCTCCAACTTCTTTTTCTTACTACAAAGTCTGAAGTAGAAAAAACTCAACAAACATTCAATTTTAGACGGATCGATGAATTACCAATAAATGAGTGGAAAACTTATCAAATTGGTTGAAGACAAAGTATTGTATTAAAATCTATTGCGAATTTGCAAGTGTCCTTTTCGGGAATAGAGTTTGTGGCGCTTTAAATTAATTAGGCGGCAATAAAGATCTTTGCCTATTTTTTGGCTGTTGTATTTGGCTTAATTCAAGAACTGAAATCCGCTTTAAAGCCAAAGCATTAAAAATGCAAAGCTGGCAACGCGGAGTTCCGAGTGTTGAATTTTTGGCGCTAAAATCAACAAGGAGCTTGCCGAGAAGGAAAAAAAAACAGCAAACAGGGCAAATCTCGAAAGGCTTGGCTAATGACAATTTAAGGATTTTGTGATTTTGGCATTTACATAAATTTACCGTCACGGCAAATGCTGCTTGGAAAGTAGTCGTGGTTTAGGTTTAGGCCAAAAAGTGTGTTTGTTTTTTTTTTTTTTTTGTTCAGCATTAAACAATCTGCGGGAGGCAACTTCATTGAATTTTAAGCCAGAGTAAAAACGGAGTGCACACAATGTTACACAGTATTATTTTTTTATTTATTTATAATTTTAACATACATACTTATACATTTTATAATATTTTTAAATCCTTTACTTTAGTCATTAATTTGTAGATTTTTTAAAGCAAATCCTACTAGTCCCAATAAACATTTTTTTCTTGATTAATATTAAAGTGCAAACTTAGCAAAAAGGGAAAAAAACAAAAAAATAAAATTTGTGTAAATTGTTTTTCAGCAGTTTCACCATTAAAGTGGCCAAGTGCCTTGCCATAAAATCTAATGGCTTAGACTTAGTTATTTATGTTAACGAGTGGAACCCGAAGCATATTTTATTCAAAATCACAAAATCAAATTGCCACACTAAAAATGCTAAAAACAACAGCAATAAAAATAGAAATAGATGAAATGAGCTTAAAAAGAATGGGCACACTTGTCCAGTTATTTGCCCTTGTGTGTATATAAATAAATATATATATATATATATATATATATATATATATATACAGTGAGCAAAAGCTTATTTCGCACAGTGCCTGGCAAAAAATTTAAAGTGCTATAAAGTTTAAACAAGTAAACAAATTCAAAATGTTTAAATGCCAATTTGTTTAATGTTATAGCACATTTGAAAAAGAAACTTTACTTTTTATTAAAATATTAATTAATTAATTAAAATTAGTCAAAAACTAAAAACATATTCAAAATTCGTACAAAGTCTTATTTCGCACAGTCTTAAAAAAAGTTACATATTTGGCGTATAAAAGCTTAAATAAGGATGTTAATACTTAGTATGATATCCTTTAGCCTTAACAACTTCCCTTAACCTATTATTCATGGAAGATACTAGTTTCCGGGTAGTTTCTGGACTGATCCTGCTCCACTCCTCCAGTAGAGCATTTTGGAATCCTGTTTGTAGGATATGTTGTGATTCCGGATGTTATTTTCCAGCAGAGCCCACAAATTTTCAATAACATTTAAATCTGGAGACTGGGCCGGTGGAATTATCATGTGGGGACAGTTCGGTCTAAGCGAGGACTGTACTATTCCGGCCTTATGCTTGGGGTCGTTGTCCTGGTAGATCCGGAAAGTACGTCGTATTCTAGCTTCTCGGCACTTTCGAGTAAATTTTCCTTTAGTATATCAAAGTACACATTCTTGTCCATTATTGGTTCAATAATCACAAAATTTCAGTCGCGGGCTGCCGAGATAGATGCCCATACCAAGACACTTCCTCCGCAGTGCTTGACTGTTGCCTTTAAGTTTTTGGGACTGAGCTCAGTATTGGAGTGTCGCCACACATAATTCCGTCCGTCCGAGCCAAAAATGTTTAATTTGTGCTCAAATTCAAATATAACTGTGTTTCAGAACTCCAAATCCTTGTCCAAGTGGATTTTGACGAACGTCATCCTAGACCCTATAGTTTTTGCGCTTATAAATTTCTTTTTTCGTGGTTCTCGGGCATTAAAGTCATGGTTGCGCAGAACTTGGAGCACAGTTCCCATACTGAACTTTTTCCTTATTTCATCCTGCACCTATTGAGTCAGTTTTTGAGCCGATAGCTTAAGATTTCCCTTTGTTTTCCTGATGATCCTTGACTCGTCCTCCTGGGTGAAAATCGGGTTTGGTGCCATTCCGCCCTTGTCCTCTGTCCGATTTTCGTCGACGAAACTCCAAATGATGCAGAATACAGTTGAGGTGTTTAGATTGACCATTTTAGCTATTTGGCGATATGAATATCCGATTTTTAAGTGTTCCAGGATGAGTTTCCTTTGCTCAATGGTAGTCAGTTTACCTAAGGTCCTTGTTGGCTTGTTGCTCCCGAAATGCAGGAAAAAACTAAACTGACTACGAAGAATTAGTCTATTTATACCGAAAATATTCAACCTGACAAAAAAATACGGGTTTAATGGCACCCAGGTGTCCATAATGTAACTGTGTGAAATAAGCCTTTGCCATAAATAGAGGTACTTTCTTACATAACCCTACCTAGCAGGTGGAAAAACCACAGTTTATTAGGATCGTATATTCATTTTGGTGGTTAATAAATGTACCTGCCATGGGTCTTTGGAATTTTTGAAAAATATTACATAATTACTTTATGGCATGCAATTAAAATTGGTGCTAGGCACTGTGCGAAATAAGATTTTGCTCACTGTATATATATATAAATGGCATTCACTTAGGTGTGTGTTGTATAAATTTGAGCATTGGGATAAGTTTTCAAACATAAAATTGTAGCACCTTGGTGACATATGGCCAACGAGCAGCACCTATCCAATATCATACTTGGCAACAACCAGGCTACCACTCCACTCCACTCCACTCCACTCCTGCAGCCTACTCATCCTCTACGCACTGTTCCCGCTGGTGAGATACGCTTGGCGCTGGGGGAAACGTTGCTCCACAATGTGGAAAAAGACACACGACTCGACTGATAGCAATACAAATTGTGTGTGTGTGTGTGGGTGTGTGGGTGGGTGTAGGTGTGTAGTGAGTGTGGGGAGGGAGAGTGGAAAATACTGGAGGCGCAAAAGTTAATCAAAGTGTGTAAAAAAAAAAAAAAAGAAAGAAAAAACAACCACAAATGCAAATTAACTGAGCCAAATAATCCACACAAAAGATATTATCAAATTTCCCATGATATTACTTAAATTATAATTAGTTTCTACATTGGCCAACTTCATGTTTGGTCCTTAAAACGGGTTAAGTGCGATGGCTCCTGAGTGGATCTGCATTTGACAATAGCAGTCAAAACATTGCCGAAACGGCTAATTAAAATTGGCATCAAAGTAGCAAAAACAGAGCGAAACTCAAAATAAGTAATTAAATATATGAAATATTAAAGGTAATTAAAATATTAAAAACCACACAGAAATATTATATTTTTTAGCTAAATGTCTACGCAGATATTACGGCTGATTAGGAATATATATTCTCTATGGGATCGAAGATGTTTTCCTCTGCGTGTTACATACTATTGCTCAACTTCAATATACCCCTCCAAACTATATAGAAGTAGTGAGTAACAAATGAGGTTGTTGAGGCCATCTTTTATGTTGTGGTAAAGTAATTAATAACACGGGAAATAAAGGGTATTTTGGCTCTGAAGTGGAATAAGCTGGAAACGAACGAACTCGTTTTCAAATTTTAAAATATTTACTAAGCTAACATTAATTTGTATTTTTAAGTTATATATTTTTTGTTGGGCTCAAGTTAAATTATCAAGTGGTTGGCAAATTAAGTTAAGTACATTGACGAAAAGTTATTGAAAAGCCGGAAAATGTTTTCTATCGCAATGGCAGCATTCGTATTGTGTACATTTTATATACGCACAGGAAACTGTGAAAATAAACACATAAAAAAAATCAAAATAAAATCCAGTGACGAAAAATCAGAATCAACTTTTTACGATTTCATCGCCGTGCTACCAATTTTATTCATTTTTTTGTTTGTCGCCTAAGTCTTAGCCAAAAGCTAGAATAAACCCTCATAAAACACACGGCAAACGGCTGACACATTCATATATATATATATATATATATATACATATATGTATATATATGGGAAGCTTGTGGCTTGGAAAGGGCACTGAGGAGAGAGGAGAGAAGAGAGGGTAGGGATGCCCCACAGCTGAGAGTGGATGCGAGCCGAAGCCGAAGTCACCCAGGATTATTGCTGACGATGTTTGAAGTTGTGTTTTTTTCCTTTTCTGATTTTTTTTGTTTTTGTATTTTGATATTTTGTCAGCTAGATGTACACACTTGGTCATATTCTGTTGCTTGGAATGGGGCTTGGGATGGGGAAATGCAATTTGTAGGATTGTCACGCGGCTCGTATGAAATTGAAATGTGGCCAAGCAAACAGCTAAGAACGGAGGCCGAAGATGGAGACTTCATTCAAATCTGTGGCAAAGATTTAGCAACAAAATGGCACTAGGCAAAAGTCATGAGGCAAACACCAACACGACCAACAACAACAACAACGACGCGATCCCGCCCACAAATGTGGATGCGTCCGAGAGGAAATCAAAATGTAAATGTTACCAGAGGCCGTTGCGTAAACCACAAATGAAATGAATTATAACAGCAAGTGCGTGTTCCCAAGCCAAGAGAGAGGGGGCCCAGAGAGGAGGTGCGGTGCTTGAGAACCGGCCATGTCAACCCAAAACCAAAGGGAGATATTAAAAGCCACTAAGCACCAAGCACTATGCAAAATATTGTCCAACCGAATGGGAATGCTCTGACCCCGTCTAACAACAGAGACTCCCCTCTCCCCCTTTCCCCATTCCCCAATCCACCTTCCCATCTGATGATTATATATAGAGGCGAATAGGCCCAAGTGAAATGCGAGTGCTGAGGTAATAAAAATTGAGTGCAGTTACCAAAACAACAAATTCGAAAATTCAAATCGAAAATGTTTGCAGGGCACGCAGTCAGCCCCAGGCTGCCTCAAAGTGCCCCTTGCCCCTCGAACACCCCTGGAGTCGCAGTGCTGCCAAATGGTCAAGCCATAAAGCAACAAAACAACAAATCTAAAAACAAGCGCCAGTCGCAGCTGAAAATGAAATACATTCACATAATTTGAATGCAAAAAAAAAAAAAACCAAAAAAAAAAAAAAGGAAACATGAAAATTAAGTAACAGCACACAAAATGTAACCACAAGGTCAAAACAGAAAACAGAAAACCAAAACCAAAAACAAACCAAAAAAAAACTTGTTACGACTTAGTTAAAATTGTTTTTGGCACCCAAACAAAATTAGCGCGAAGAGGAGTTAATTAAAAATGTTGGGACTCAATTGATCCTGTTTACGCAGTACAGACACAGATACAGACACACACACAGATACAGATACACACACAGATACAGACACACACACAGATACAGATACAGACACAGATATTGAAAAGATAGTTCGTTTTTTAAGGTATTTCGCATGATTTTCATTGGATATTTTCAATTTGATTTTCCCTTCGCAGCAATGCAAATATATTTTTTCCGTTAAAAACCCTTTTTAAGGTTGCGCAAAGCGAAAAACATTATTTTTTTTATTTGGTTGTTCAGATGAAATAATAATGAATAATCGCACAGATACATGCCGCATATTTGTAATTATGCATTTCTTTTGTTGCTTTTCTATTATATTTCTGTGGAAATGTGGCAGCATTCTTGCAAATCTGTGAACAGAAATTATTTCAAATCTGAGCTGAGCTTCTAAGTTGTAATTTTCAATTTGTATGCACGAGTATGGAAATCGTGCACTATTAAGTCTATATTCTACAGAGGCTTTATTTACATACTCACAACATTAGTACACACACAGACACACACACACACACACATACTATATATATATTTGATGACTCATGTTGAGTGTAAATAGTTGTTAATAAATGCATAGAAAATACAGAATTGATAATTTCGAAAGCATCCCACGTACAGTTCAGTTCTTAAATGCAAAGCAAATTGCTGGAATTAAATATGGAATTTAAATATAAAATTTAGAATTATAATCTTTAGTCATGGATATGTTCTCAACAATGATAATTGTCATTTTTAAATCGAAAGATTCGGAATCAAGAGTATATTTTTAAATTTATGTTTTTGGAAAATTCCAACTCGTTTTCATCAGTTGGTACAGCTTCCCCCCTCCACAGAGCTACAAAGAGCCGGGTCCGGGTACGGGTCAGGGACCGGGTCCGAGTTCGAGTTCGAGTCCGCGTCCGGATCTGAGTCTTAGTTGCGTCAAATTTATGGCTGTTGGCATTGGGCAATGCAAATTGTCAACATTGGCAAACGTCAAATGCTTTTGGTGCCCGCCATTTTTAAGTGCCAGCAATTTTGAGAGCGCCAAAAATGCATAAAGCGCACAAGCCAAAGGACATCGGACAAAGGACATCGGACAAAGGAGGGGCCATTCACAATACAATACAATAAAAAAAAATAAATATAAATAAAAGTGAAGAGAGAGTTCAACTTGAAGATACCCTGGCTATCATAATTCGTGCAATGTGAAAGTCGATCAATGTGATGTCACTACTTTTTAACGATTTTAATCGATATCAAAATATCGATGTCATTGTGAAAGACACTTGTTCTACTCTTGATATATGAGAAGTTCCACATATCCTAAATTACATAGCATATATTACTTGATGGAGCCCGGGATGCTTCCTTCCGCATGTTGCATACATTAGCACAGCATCATACTACCCTCTTTTACAAATTTGAATTGGGTAAATTTTTGTTTTTTGTTTTTAGAAACAGAAAACAGAATAAAACAACTGACAGGATACAAATCATGTGCAATTTGTTGAAGGGGCGTTCTCGTGAGTATTGTTTCCAAAACGCGACAAGGATTTGCTTTTTTTTGTCAGTCCTTTTTAAAAATTAGCTGCGCAAATAGAAAACTAAATCTGTGCTAATGGACAAGGACATCAAGGACATGCCATACAAAATGAGTACAATTTGCAGTTTGTCCTATTTAAAAATCTTTATACACTTTTATGTATCAGTTTTTACTGATGACTGCTTTGAAATTGAAAATGCATTTCTTGTAAACCCCAAGAGGAATTCGAAAAATCCATCCATTTTCACATTAAAACCGAAATAATATTTTAGCTATGCTGACAATTCAAAATGCTTAACTTAACTTGCACTTGATGTAAAATTCTCGCTTTGAACACATTAAATGATGACTGAGAATCGACCCATTACAATATTCTTATACTTAATAATCTCGACTCAATCACAATTCTCTTAAGTACTACTTACCCTCGACTTTTTTAACTAAAAGTGTGCACTTATTAAAAATATACTTTTGGTGCACTCAAAGGTTTCACTTCCTTCACAGTCTACAAGCTGCAAAGAAGTTCATTTTTGGGGCTCTGCTCCGACTGGGAATCAAGTACTTACCGCCTATTCGCTGCTTTTACCTTTGATACTTGTTAATTATGATTAAAGTGTTTTTGCTTTACACGGGTTTCTGTGTTGACTGAACTAATTTCCTTTTACACTAAAAAATATACAAAAAATAAACAAAACACTCACTCACAAAAAAGACAAGAAAACACGAAACACAACACAGAAAATACGTAGTTTTTCAAAGCCCTTGTGGCACTTTTCACAAACTAACCGTTACAATATTCAAATGGCGCTTCGTTATTCGCTTTTTCCGTTATTCGTCGTTTCGTGATTTTCGTATAGCATTTATAATTGTGACTAAAACGCCATCAGCCCAGCCAGCAAAGCAAGCAGGCAACCAGGCAAGCGAACGCTGGCGATGTCAATGCTGAACTGCTACTTGTTGGCATTCGGTGTCCTCTGACAGGCCGCAGATGCCAACTGCTCAGCTCAGCTCAGCTCAGCACAGCAGGGGGGGCTTGGGGCTGGCGGCAGCCAGGGTGCGTAAACACAACATCGGTATTACGCATGTGTGTGTCTGTGTCCGTGTCCGTGTGTGTGTGTTTGTGTGTGTGAGTCTTCTCGTAATGTGTTCATTCTCTGTGTTCATTGGGAGAAGCAGGCGAATTCGCTGCTCTGCACAATGTCTGTTGGGTTAAATGCTGTCGCTTTGCAGCAAAAGCTTTGCTCTCTTTTTACTCCCACTCTCTCTCTCTCTCTTGCTGGTAGCCGGCAAAAGTAGAGCTTTTGTTTGCAGCTTAAAACGTTAAGTTCGATTTGAAGCAGAAGCGAAAGCTTTCTGCTTGGTCTGAATGCCAAATGACTAGTTTCACGTGGCAGCTGTAGCAGTTGTGGCAGCTGTGGCAGCTGCAATTCCTTGATTATGTATGCCTAATGATATTAGACGCAACATGATTCGATTTCTGCTCCTTTTGTCCTTCCTAATTTGACTTGACCAAAGGTATCTTAGTATATCATATTAGCTATCTTTCCGTCCGTCTGTCCGTCTTTATGAGCGCAACTTTTTTCGACATCTTAAGAGCTAGAGCCTTGATACTTTAAACATATACCGGTCAAAATTGCGGTGCTACGTCCACTGGGGATCTAGGAAATCGATAAGATCGATAATCGGAAATCGATAAAGCCACATACCACCCACAACTTGCAAGATGGAGTCACCAAACTTGGAAGGCAGATTGCTGGTAACCTCCTTCAAGGATTAGCATATACGTTTTAAAGCTGACACCCGCCCCAAAGAAATGTATCCTTCTATGATCCTATATGAGAAATTCTCATCCATATCGATAAATGATGCAACCCAATTAAAATCGCTTTAATCATAAAAGTTTTTATATTTTTCGGTTTTTGACGCTTAGCTAAATAATATAAATTTTTAATTTTTACTTTCTTTTTGTATTTAAATATATTTATATATGTACCATTGTATTTAATTATATGTATATCTACAGTAGTTATTATTATTATTATTTATATTTATATATATTTTTAAATTTGTTTGCTTGTTTTATATCATTTTTGTTTGTTTGTTTGTTTGTTTGTTTTGTATTCCTCTGATTTACTTTAAACATGTTTAAATTTGTTTAAAAACTCATAATAAATTTCTTAAATACGCGTGCAGTGTTAGTTGTTGTTCAACGTTTGTTTTCATTTCATTCACTTGCTTAAATAAGAAAAATTATCTTCATACACAATACACACATGTGTATTGTTTTAATATATATATATATATATATATATAGATATATACATATATATATGGTTTAAATTCTAGTTTAATTTATCAAAAAAAAATTGTAATAATAATAATAAAATAAAAAACCAGGCTTGCATACACTTTTCAATTTCAAGAACAAAATAAATACAGTTTCGCATTAAAACTAAGAAGCTACTAGAAATGAAGCCCAAGCGGACAGGCGCTCTCGGGAAGGTGTGTTTGTGTGGGTGGGTGGGTGGGTGTGTGTATGTTTGTGTGTTTGTGTTTGTTTTTTATTGTAGAGCTATGATATTCCATCTTTTTAATGAGGACATATTTTTGTATAAATTAGCGGTCATTTACATCCATAAACCGTGTTCCATTGGAGCAGCACAATTTGCCACAATAGGCCCCAGGAAGAACCAAAACATAAAACAATCATAAGAAAAGAAAATACTCGCAATGCAATCAGAACCGTCTCTTCTTTCATAGACACATATGCAATATTGTTATAAAAAACCAGTTGGAAAATTTGTATTTGGTATATAGATAAAACGATGTCTTCAAAGTTTAACAATTTTTTCGTTTTGCACATACAAAAAGGCTTCGAGACTGCCAAATAGAATACCCCTACTAACGGTTTTCAACTGTGGATATTATGAAGGCTAAGCGTGTGGAACACATACTCCCAGTTCCTTACCCCCGCGCACTCCTTTCCTTATCACTCTCTGTCTCTATAACAATAATTATTTTTTGTATTTTGTTTTGTATTTTGTCTTGTTTTTGTATTTTTGTTTTGTTTAGTTCTTTCGAGTGAAAAAAAGGGGATTTATCGAGTCCATCGTTTCCCGGCAGCCACACACTTGTTTGACGTTGTAAATATACATTTTTCATATACTCTATATATATATATATATATATATACATATATATATATACATATATATACACATATATATATATAATTTGTATATAGTTAAAGTAGCATTTTATTGCAGTTGAGTATACTAGGTTGACTTGGTTTCCATTATCTTTTGTTTTTTCTTTTATTATTATTTGTTTTTGTTTTTTTCTTGTTGGTGTTTTGGTTTCAATTTTTTATTTTGTTGTTTCTTCAATTCGATACAAGAAGGCTTCTTTCGTATTGCTTCTTGAATTTGTTTAAATTTGTTTGTTTTGTTTTTTCGTTTTTTTTTTTAAATTTGTTTTGTCTGTAGTCTCTTCCGTTTTAAATTAGTTTTACAACATTGTTGCGATTGTTATTGTTGGAGTTTGTTATTGGTGTTGTTTCTTAATTGTTTTGTTGTTGCTGGAGTTGTTGCTGGAGTTGTTGTTGTTGCTGGAATTGCTGTTGTGTTTGTTGTTTTTAAACAAAAGCAAAATAAGCGCAACATTTCCATTGCGCTTCATTGCATATTTAAGTTATTAATTACGCATTGCTAATTATAAATTATCTTTTAGGTTTTTGTGTTTCTTCTTCTCATCATCATCATCTCATCATCATAATCATCATCATCATTATCATCCGTGTTGGTTGTTTCCGTGTTGGTTGTTTCAGTTTGTTGTTGTTGGTGTTGTCGTTGCTGCCGCTGCTCAACTGTTTGCCGTCGTCGACCATTTTGAGGGGCAACTGTTTGCCTGCCACGAGAACAGTTGCCCCGTTGTCACAGTCAACCGAGAGGAGAATGTCCGCCATCGTCAACCAGGCAGGATGCACGCGTGATTGTCCTGCCCCCTGCCGCCCCCGTTGTTGCTCATCCCATCATCACATTAACTATGATGAGCTCTTAATTTGATGATCTGATGCAGCATTCGAGGGGGGAGCAAAAATTCAAGGGGCAGGGGGACTATCAATATCGTCAGCTGCGCCAAAGTGGGCTCTTTTTGAGCCTGACAGACAGCTTGCGATGCACGCGCAGCCTAACCTGCTCCTGATCCTAAGTATCGTCCGACATGAACGCGTTCTGAGTCTTCGACTCCTCAATGCGGCGGATTTGCTGGCGCAGATACATGATTCTATAACAAAAACACACACACACACACACACATTATATACAAGTATATATATATATATATAAGCAACTCACTTCTGTTCTTGCAGCGTAGCATTGATCTCCGTGGTACGCACCAAACTGCGGGCACATTTCAGTTCAGCGCATATCCTCGTGCAGGTGATGTCCCCAAGCAGATGTGTATCCTCGCAGCACTTTTGCGCCTGACAGATAAAGATAGACAGGCAAGGATTAGGGGCCATACTTAGAATCATTACAATACACGACGTCAACAGTTAAGAAATAATCCAATAAAACATATAAAAAGGCACCCGCCCAAAAATAGTAAGAAACCTCTCAACAAAGCTCCAAATATTCAAATTTTACAGATAAGAGGACTTATAAAAATATTCTTCCACACCCAATATAAATTAACAAATATTTCAAAGAAAGAATCCGTCCACTAGTGAAGAGAGAAGCCTCAAAGTAACTCGCAACTTGGTCGCTGCTCTACTAATCACAAGTCAGCACTCCTTTTCTTAACTAACCATATTGAGTATTAATAATTATAATAAACATCTTCAATATTTCATAAATAATTTAACTAATATAATAATTTGAATCACATTTAATAAAAAAAAAAATGTGCAGCAAGATCAGAATTCGTTTCGGAGCTGAGCATAAGAAATTTAGTCGACTCCAGAAACTGAATGTGGTTTCGATTAGAAAATAAATAAAAACCCAACAACTATCATAATTAGCTAATAATATCGGAATCAATATTGAGATATATTTGGCGGGCGATAACTCACCTGTCGCTCCAGCACCTCCGCCTGCCAGTTGGTCACGTGCGCAATTAGATCAGCGCGAAAGTATTTGGCCAACTTGGGCGATATTTCGGGGCCGCGCAGATTTCCAGCCTGCACCGAGGCCACACAGCTCTGCAGCGTGCTCAAAGTGCCCGAGCCGGTGCCATCAACTGTGCAAAAGACAACAAAATAAGTATCGAGTATAACTGATTGCTAAAATAATAATAATGATAATAGTAATAATTGAAATTGAAATTTACGTTTGCGCTGCTGTTGAGCCTGCTGCAACGCTGCCTGTTGCGTTGCTTGAACGGCTGCCATTGCGGCGGCTGCGGCTGCTGCTGCCGCCGCCATTTGTTGCTGGTGTTGCTCCAGGAGTGTGCCACTTAAATCTAGTTCCTGTGTGGGCGTCGGCGGACCCTCACCACCCGCTGACTGACTCCCGCACAGGCTGTTGCTGCCCATGGAGGTGATGACGCTAATGCCGCTGACAGTGCCCAGACCCGATATGCTGCAGCTGCTGACGGTGCTATTATTGCTGTTGTTGCTGCTGCTGTTGTTGCTGTTGTTGCTGCTGCTGCCGCTGCCAACGATGGCAGCATTGCAGTTGGCCAACGCATTCGCTGCGTTCGCTGATGAGGAGGAGGACACGCCAATGCCAACGCCAACAGCAATCCCATCGACCGTCTTCAGGCCAAACGGTGCATTGCAGGTGTAAGCATTGTTGCTGCTGGCGGCATTCACATTGTTCGCGTGACTCACAATCGTTGGTATCGGACTCTTCGCATAGCTCAGCGACGGCGACAGACTGTGATGGGCAGCGGCATGCGGCATGTACAGCGGCGAATTGTGTTGGTTATCTCTGTGTGTGTGTGGCAACATAATGATTTACAATAATTAATAGGATTACAGTTATAGTTATAGTAGATCAGTTGCTCACCTCAGGCTGCATAGGCTGGCAGTCACATTGTTGACCGTATTGTAGGCGTGGTTGACATCGGCAATGGAGCCGCTGCCGCTGCTGCTGCTGCTGCTGATGTGATGATGCGACACATCCAGACCGCTGAGTGCCAAGTGTAGCTTCTGTCGCATCAACAGCGTCGTCTGCTGATCCTTAACGCCGCCGCTGAGCAGTTTGCCACTCGCCCCAGACGCATTCGAGTTCGGATGATGCTGCTCCTGATTCGCTAGCGTCGGCACAGTTGTCTGCAAGACGACAAGTATACAATTAAGAGAGAGAGGCACAGAGACAGAGGGAGAGAGATAAACAGTTCCGGTCAAATAAACGTAGTGCTGCTTCTCAAACCATTCCTCCTCAAAATCTTAACTATGATGTAAAATAGTATTATTTTCCATTGTGTACACTACTATTAATTTGACCGCAGCTGTATATTGTGTATATATATAAATACATATAAATTTATATTTATAGGGCACACTTACGCTGGACGTTGAGCCAATGTGGCCGACCACTGAGTTTCTAAGGCTGCTGCTGCTGCTGTTGGCAATGCTCGACGGCACCGAGGCCAATCCGCTGGTGGGCAGCATTGTTGCGCCGCTTACAGGTCCACCAACTCCACCGCCACCACCACCCCCAGCTCCTGCGCCGCCCATTGGCGTTACCACGGCGCTGGAGTTTGGATGGGAGGCCAGTCGTGGCAGTGCATTGCTTAATGCCCCCTGTTCATTGGACTGCACACCACCACTGCCGCCGCCGCCGCCACCGCTGCCACCACCACCACCGCCGCAGCCCCCATGTGTTGTGGGCGTGCCGCTTAACGAATAACTGGCCTCCGAGGTGGGCGTTGAGTCGCCGCTGATATCCATATCAGCATTATCGTTATGTCGACCTGCGCAATCAATTCAAAACATTAGCTCAAGATGAAGAATTAATGGAATGCTGCTGCTGTGGCTGCTGCTGCTGCTCACCATCCAAACGCCTTCGATGGCTGGGCGGGCCCCCATCGTTGTCATAATTCCATCTCAGTCGTGAATTGCTGCGCGATGAATTGGAATGTTTGTATGCTGTCAAAGGACAAAGAAGAATCATTAATAGATACTGCCAGAAGGGTGGCTAGCTGGCTGCCACTTACTCGATCTCGAGAAGCGATCATCGCGGTCTCTGTCCCGATCCTTGTCGCGATACTCCTTCTCACGATGCTGATCACGCGGCAAATTTCTGAACAAAATTTCAAGAAGGAAACATCAGAGTTTGAATCAATTCTGTTTTGTACCCTATTCCCTAGCGCACACAGCGAATCCCTAAACTAAACATCAGTCGTTGTTTCTTGCTACAATTGTAAGTTCTAACAACAATCTGTAAGTTTCTGCAAATTTTACAATCTGATAAAAAAATATTATGTTATTAATCAATATAGCTGCATAGAAATAGACGGACTTGGCTCTATCAAATCTATCTATCAAATTTGATCAGGAATATATACATATAAATAAATATGCTCAACAAAAGATTAATCTGCGCCCAGCGAATCTCTCTCAACTCGACTCTCCCCCAATAGTTAGTTCCTGTGATGGCTTTGATTCTAATGCAAGGGTTCAAAGTGGACACATTTGAGTCTCTTGTTGTGGTTTACCTTTCTCTGTCCACCCATTCCTTAGGCTTCTCCCATTGGGAGACTTCAGTTTTGCAGTTGTAGTAATACATTTTACCTGTCGCATATAAAGTAAGAAAATCGATTAGCACTCAAGATGGGATTTAGCCTTGATATTTGGGCCCACTTACCAGAGGAGCTCACATGCTCACTCCAGTCGCCATAGCGCGCCACACGCTCTCCGCGATCGCTGCGCTCGCGTTTGTCTGTAATCGAATAAAGCACAAATAATATGGAAACGATATATAGTTGCAGTCAAAATAATAGCTGTATATACATATAATATACAATGTTCATATATATAGACGTGTTTAATTAGAGCACACACCTGCATATTTGTCCTTCTTGTACAAGTCCCTGTCCCGATCGGTGCCCCTGTCACGTTTGTCGCGCAAATCGCGCTCACGCTCACGATCCCGGTCATCGGAACCAGAACGCTTATCGTTGTCCCGCGATGAGCAGAGCTTAGCGCCACCGCCACCACCACCACCACGACGATCCCTGTCGTGGTTCGTGCGATACGATGACTCCGAATCGCGATCATTGCCCCGACGATCACGTTTATCTAATTCATTTAAGGCAATTAAAGAATTGTATTTAAATATAATTTGAGGCAATTGGGTAAGTTACCGGAATATTTATCCTTCTTGTAGGCATCGCGATCCCGTTCACGCATCTTTTGTAAGAAACTGTAGCGCTCGTTGCTGCCACCACGTCCACCACCACCGCCACCCCCGCCGCCACCACCGCCGCCGCCACCACCACCACTGCTGCGATGATCGTTGCGATCGCGCAGATCATGCGATCGAGACGATGGTGAATCTATGTCCGGTGACTGTGATCGGTAGCTGTTGCCATTATTTAGTGGTGCACCAGCACCACCGTTGCCGCCGCCGCTGCCTCCACCGCCGCCACCGCCACCACCGTTGCCGCCGCCACCGCCTCCAGTGCCAGGCGAGATGTCACGATCGCGATAATTGGAGGAACGATCGCGTTCATAGTCGCGCTTTGAACTGCTGTACTTTGAACTCTGTCGAAATTAAAATTGTAGCATTAAAACAAATATTAAAACACACCCGCACACACACCCACACACACACAACAATTCGCAGAATATATTTGTATTTTTGTTATTTAGTTATTGTTATTTTTGTTATTATGGTTAATATTGTTAATATTAATATAAGCTTGTTATTGTTGTATACCAATTAAAAAAGGAATTCTATTTTTTTCTGTGGGGAGGGGGGCGGGGCAGGTTTGGGTGGTTTGTGAAATACATAAACAAAAAACTACAACTAAATAAAATATAACTACAAATGATTTGATTGCGTTTTTTGCTAGTCAACTGCATTTTTGAGTTAATTGTTTTTATTGTTGTTCAGTTTTGAAATGTTTTTAATTTTGAAAATGTGTGTGTGTATGTGTTGAGTGTGTGTTGGTGTGTGTCTGCTGCGTGTGGTTGTTGGTTTAACGGGGTAGGGACGGACAAAGGGGGAGAGAGGGGTTTGCTGATTATGGGCAACACGAAACATAAGCGAACATAAAACACGAAAACAATATCAAAAGTGAATTTTGTATTTTTGTTGCATTTAATTTGCCTCTAAATGAACACGTTGCAAGTTGCAAGTGTTATTGTTGCAGTTGCTGTTCTTGTTATCATTTCTGTGTTTGATTTTTTTGTGATATGCGCTGCTTACATTCAAATTGCGCTTGCATTTTATATGTTTAATCATTTTGGTCCACTTTATTTAACGTCTGCTTAATGTTTGTTGATCTTTGATCTTGTTGCTGATGTTGCTCTTGTTGTTATTGCTATAATTACTTACATCGACGCGACAAATTCCGACTGAGGCCGACATTGTAGCAGTTGCATGATGAACTTTATTGCTGTGATGGCTGTTGCAAATGTTATTGTTGTGATTATTATTATTGTTGTGGTTGTTGTTGATATTATTGCTGCTGTTGCTCAGCAGCGACAAATCGAGGGCCATGTTGCTTCTGCTGCTGCTGCTGTTGCTATTGCTGCTGGTGTTGCTGCTGTTGTTGCTGCCACTCGGCGTTGGTGTTGTGCTCGTCCTGCCGCCGCCGCCACCGCCGCGTGGACGCGGCTTCCTCAATTGACGCCTCGTTGTTGCCGCCGTCGTTGTCCTTGTTGCTGTGGCTGTTGTTGTTGGCGTTCTGGTTGCTGCCTGTTGCAGCAGCAACACCTCAATGTTGCTCAGGCAATGCAGTGTGAAGTTTGTAGCTTCCTTTAAATGTTGTCTATATGGTAATATATCTTTCTGTCTATCTGTCCGTCTGTTCGATCCTCCTTTTGTTCCTGTTATATTTTTGGTTTTGTTTTTTTTTTAGTTATTTTAAATGTTGATGTTTATGGCTTAGGCACGTTCGTGTTTGTTGTTTTTATTTATTTAATTATTTATTTAGTTGTATGCGAGTTTTTGTGTACGATTCGATTCGAATTTAAGGCTACTTTTGTTGGCTTTTTTGTTTTTTTTTTCGTTTATTTATGCGTTTTGTACTTAATTAAAGTGAAGTTAATTTGTTTTATTGCTTTTGAGTTTTGGTCTGGCAATTGGAAGTTCGTTTAACATTTCTGTTTTAAGTTTAAGCATTTATAATAAAATAAAAAAAATTAAATAAAATTGTTTTGATATTTTTCTAGCGTTCTATTAATATTAATTCGTTTCGATTTGCGTTTTCGAGTTTCGTTTTCGTTTTCGATTTAGAATTTGAATGAGGAATTGTTATATCCAGTGTTAATCGACTTGAGGCACTATCCAAAAGTTACTCTAATTACGTGTAGTTATTAGTTAGTTAGATCAGTTCGTTTGATTCGCTGCAATGCCGCGTGCCCAAGAATGCGGAAATGGGTTGGAAATGGGGGTAATAATATATAAATGAAAGTTGCGTCAGTTCTAAATACAGACAAAAACACACAACTACACCACATACATATATCATAGATCATGGACCAAACGAATGAAATAATATCTCCATAAATATATGTATGTGTATACATATAGCATTTACACACAATATAAATACGTCAAATATGAGACTACAAATGATCTACAAACAACTTCAACAAAATACAAAAGCAATATCAAAATAAGTTAAAAACTGAATGGCTGACAAAAGTCTACGATTGATTATTAGTAGTTTAGCTAAAGATTTTGGGTCTCTGATGGGGAGGTGTTTTTTTTTTTTTTGGGTCTAGCAATTCGGCTAATTGGCAATCGAGAGGAATCAATCATCATAAGACGCTCACCTGGTAGGATGTGTGACTGGTATGCTTCTCAAAGTACCTGCAATTCAAATAGAATAAAAATACACACCATTAATCAATTGTCATTCAAATTGTTAATTAAAGGTAGTATGTGAATACATATGATTATGAATATGTAGAATTAAATGCAGTTGAAATAAAAAAGCATGCAATTTTAAGCAGTAACTTAAGGCCCCCTTGTCATCGTTATCAATGTCGTTATCGTCAACTTCGTTATCGACTTCGGCGTCGCCATCTAGACTATAATTCCGGTTTGTTATGATCATTGTCGTATCCTTGCACTCCTTCATAACCAGCCACCTCAATATATTGTTCTGCATCATTCTCTAAAATATCTGCTAGGTTGCCATCGTCATCGTCGCCAAACGTCGTTAAACAATAACTGTGTTGCTATCCGAACCATCATTTGATATGTCTGTCATTAACAGTCTCGTTCTCCTTCATCTTATTTTGGCCCCCTTTGGAAATTATTACTTCCACTAATTTCGCTTTATTAGAATTGTCGTCTGAATCCGCCTGGTTGACAGTTTTCAAGGTCGTGGTAAGCAGTTATTTTTCTACATATATTATTATTCACTTATTGTTATTATTATTTCCCAGTGTGCCCACAATGAATTTTGGCGAAGATTTATATACAAATTGAATTGGATTCAATTAGCTTGTATGGCAAAGCTAACAGGGCTTAGCATGCATTGGGTGCAGTGCAATAATAGTAACAATAATATTAATAATGCCCAACTTTTATGTTTAATCTTTGCTGGTGTTCGGTAAATTAATATTCAAAAAGAGCTAAATGCAAGCGGTAAACGGTAAACAATAGAGTCAACGGACCAATCGAGAGCGTGTGAGTGCGAGTGAGAGGACAATCAAGTATTGTGAATAGCTCAACATTATCCACAAAGGAAAGCAGAGGAGAGGTGAATGAGACAAGGCGCGCTAAGCGAGAGAAGCAAAGGACAAAACAGTTTCAATATTACAATAAAGCATCATTAAATGCCTGGATGTAATTATTATATGTTGGGGCTGCCTCAACTGCGACCAATTAGATCTATTGTGCCCATGCCTGGATATTAGTTAATGCACATATAACAACATCGAAAAACACAGTTTCAAATTAATATTCAACAAACGCGATAAATGCTATGCTGGTATAGGTGTGAATGTGTATGTGTATATGTATGTGCATGTGTATGTGTATGTGTGTGTGTACATGTATATGTAAACAAAAGTTGTCGTTTAAGTTTTTTACATGTCATATACACACATGCATAGATACATTAGCATTTACATTTGTATGCGTATGCATGCATTAAACTAGGATGTTAGCACAAACTAAGCACTCTGTAAATGTTATTATGCATGTTATGTTATTGTGTATGTTATTGAATTTGTAATTTACCCATCGTTCATTCGCTGCGGTTTTCTAGCATGCATTACCATCAATGCAAAGTTTTCGCCAATACGCTTCTCTTGTTGATTGCTGTTGTTGTTGCTGCTGCTGTTATTGTTGTTGCTGTTAATGTTATTGTTATTCCAGTAGTGGCATCAGCTTGTGGACACCCGCGCTGTTCCCCCCTTTTGGGCTATTTGCTTATTCCTTATTCGTGCTTCTGCTTCTTCCGCGTTCTGCCTCTTCTTCTTGCAAGATAATGGCAGATAATGCAGCACTGCCTGGCTGCCTCTTTCTCTGCTCCACACTCCTCTTCCTTTTCCTAAGACTCCTTGCTCCGCTCCAACTGCGGAACGCGCGGGTGTCTTTATATGTATGTGTGCGTGTCTCTGTCTCTGTGTGAGTGTGTGTTTTACTGTATTTGCGAGTGTATTTGTATATATGTATTATATCTATATGCGTGTGTGTGTGTCGCAGCCGTCGTCGGCAAGTGTGCCGTTTACCGTTTACCGTTGAATGTTGCAAGCATCAGCATGTGGATGCAGTAAGAATTGCAATTAATTCTTTATGCATAACTCTTCTTCTTGCCAGTTTTCTTCGATGCTGATCTGCGTTTCACGCCTTCAAAAGCGCTCGCGGCTTGCACTTTTTTCACTCGACTGTGTGTGTGTGTGTGTGTGTGTGAGTCGGTGTATATGTGTATTTGTGGTTGTTGGTCGTCGTCGTCGCTTCTTTGGATTTTTTGGCAATTTGCTGTTCGCTGTTCGGTTTGGCAGTTTAGCTTACCACAATTTGTTCAGCGCTTGCATTCAATTGCTTGTTTTTGAGCAGCTAGCATGCGTTTCTTTTGGTTATTTATTAAAAATTATTATAAATCGCCCAACTGCTGCGTTTGCTTTTGGCCTCTATACTTGATGATTTTTTTCAATTCTTGCACATTACGCTTTGTGCGCTCTTTCGTTCGTCGGCACGGTGCGATAGTTCACATATAGTTGACTCGTTCTTTTTTTTGTATTGTATATCTATCCCAGTTGCTCTACTCATGAGCATGTACGCTCGACTGCCGGACATTTACAACACTACACCTAAATCTGTTAGACTCAGATGGCCATGTTATGTACTCGTTTGAACTTAAATTCAAAATGGGAAAATATTTGACCATGGCATGGATATTACGTATTGTGCGGTTGTCAAATCTGTTATGTGATCGGACTTTACATGTTGTTGGCAGTTCCTGTATGCTAGAATTAACAAACTTTAAATGTATTATTCATTCTAATTTATTAGCAGTGCTGTAAGCTGTAAGCAAATATAACAGTGTACTAGTAAGTGCTGTAAAATACATATACAATTGTGTGGGGCTCTGCCAAAATACCGATAAGGATATCGGTAACTAAACTATTGAAATATCGGCATGTGAGTATGGCAACGCTACAATTCTAGATGTTTGTGCCCAAAATCAAAGGACACATTGAAGTACATTGGATATGCAGCACAGTGCAGAAGACAATGTAAATACTAATTAAGATAAGATTTATGGGATAGTAACCAATATAAATTATTTCCAGCTCATCAGAAAACACATTTATTTGGCGTCTAGCGGCGAACACAGTCGCTATTTGCTTAAGGTAAGCATCAGCTTGACTTTAAACGATGATCGTCGAATCTCAACTTTCATTGGTCAATTTCTTACAGCTGTGCCAGCATTGTATGCATAATGAAAAGAAGGTACTGCTGTTAACAGAGAACAGCGAAGTGTTGCTATCTCTGTCGGACACCATGGAGAAGCCGCGCTCGCTAATTCACATGGAGCGCTGGATGAGCATTGTTGCACTGAAAGAGATGGAGAGCGCGCCGCGACGTATTATCGAACTATTCGATTGTTTGCCCCGACCACAACTGATTGTATTCGATATGAATTCGATTGTTGCCGCCGAAATCATATTGAATACTCAATTACAAATACTCATTCGCCACATGGCCAAGTGTGCGGCGGCCTTTTGCAATTACCTGCAAATGTTAAACATGTCCAAGGATGCACACTTGCACGCGCCAACGGTTATCGATGCTATCGTTATTATGCCCATCGCTAAATATCCCTTGACGCCGGCGCACCTCAAATTGCTCATCGGTCTCTACTTTAGCACCAATCAACTGTATACGAATTTTGCGGCACTCATCGAAAGCATTCGACAATCGCAATCGCTGCATTGACAGCATATATCGATAGATGTGCAAATGTGTGACTACAAACAGTTCCCGTTAACATGAGAGGATCTTTCGTATTATTATTGTGTTTCATAATTGGAGTGAACTGCTTATTAGTATTCTCAAGGAGTGAGCAGCTCGCATGGCATCCATGCAAATTAAATGAATTCATTAATTTTTTACAATTCTATTTATAGTGTGTAAATAAGTAAATATATAACCCCAAAGTTGAAAACGAATTGAAAAGTTGTATAAATATTCTTAATTTTTTTATAATTTATTTTGTATGTCGACTGACTTTGCTTGACATTAATAAATAAATAAATACAAATTAACACACAAATTGCACTTTTCGCATTTAAAAATAGGCATTATTATTCACTAAATTCACATTTATAAATATTACGATTATGATATTAAAAAAAAAAAAAAAATTAATATATTATATATCATAGTTCTGCGGATGTGGATGCAATCGAGAAAACAGTTAAGAAAGGAACTCACGTTAGTTGGAGATAAGCAAAAACAACTGCGGCCAAAATAATTTGTCTTTCGGAAAATGTAAAAAAAAAAATCCAACAAAAAATGATCTGAATACAAGCAACACAATCAATACTGAGGATAAGTAAAGATTAAAATGATTAACATCAAAAATCAAAGTCCTTAAATTGAGCACAAATGAGACGGTCAAAATATTAGTAGCGGAATAGAAGTGATGCATTCCTAGCTTTTCCTATCGATACAAAATATTTACTATTTTGACCGCAACTGTATGTGAATATTGTATATTTTATATTGTCTGTGTATACAGTTATTTACATGTGCACCACATCAGCTGGGCTCAGATGTAGTCCAGCATGCCGCTAATTATATCGAAGGCATCTCGCGCGGTTGACTCAATGGCGCCGCTGGGCAACAGATAGCCATGGACACCATTATCCGCCAGCTGCAGCGTGAAGCTGAACGGTATCCCAATCTCGTATGCGGCAAACGCATCCGAACAGCCTGGCGAGAAATGCAGCAAGAGATTGAGATTGATGTTGGACATGATTGTGGTGTGAACATACCCGAACGCTGCTCAATCAGATCGTTGGAGGAGTCGACCTTGTACCGTGTTTTGCTGCCCTTTTTGCGCAGCACATCGCTGCCCACCATGGCCACGTCCAGGAAATCATCCATGCGCTCCGTGTTGAACGTGGAATTGGCCTTGACCGGATAGGATACCACCTGGCCATAGGCCTGCAATGAAATGTACATCTGCAAAACGAAAATCGTTTCCGGTATTAGTTCCGGATTATAATCATAATGAGTTGAAGGAGGATCGAATATCTTCACAGTTTCTAGATTGATTTTCATCTTCACCTTGATCTGTGTCCGATAGTCCATGAGGAAATCGGACACCGCTTTCGTCTCGGGCTCCGAGAAGGGCGATGGACCGGCGTAGAATTCGTTGCAGGGCGCCTTGGAGCTGCCCCGCTTGCCCCATTGATAGAGCCAATTGCGGTCGAGATCGACGCCATGACAGATCTTGTCACTGGGCCGCTTCTGTTGCAGCCACGTCATCGCCGAGCCCAACAATCCCGCTGGCGCCTTTGCCACATGCTGTGATCGCGACTTCTTCCAGAACCGATCGAACTCGTGACTAAACGCGTATCCATCCGGATTTAGCACGGGCATTATGTACCACGTCGTGTTCCGTACAATCTCGTGTTCCTCATCGGTCTCTGCAAAACAATCAAATATTTGATGAAATTCCGGAAATTGGTATTTGCTTTAGTCTCCAATCGAGTATGTTTTTGGGTGAGCTCAAAAAAACACTCGAATACAGATTTCAATATCAAAATTTGTCGATGCCGTTTTCAGGTCAAAATTTTCTACAATAAAATTCCGGGTAAAAAAAAGAAACTCGTTAAATTTGTGCTGCGAGCTGCGAGCTGAGAGCAATGTCGTCGGCCAAGTGCCAGTGCATGGCCACAAGGCCTGGACCAGTGATGATGAGCCCCTGCATGGCAACGCGTCCCGCTCCAATGCCCTGTCCATGCAAGAAGTGCCAGGATCGGGCACGTGATCTGAGAAATGCCCGGAATCAAGCAATGGCCGATAGCAAGTCGGGTATTTGCGACAAACGCATTAATTGGGTGCCAATTGATCGGCCCGCGGGCAACTATATGGGATACACTGGCAAGGGACTCGGACCAGGTCCGGGACCGGGGACGGGAACGGCAATGGGATCCAATTGGAGACCAGAACGAAAGAGCAACAAATGTCAATGCTTGGCTGCGATAGGAATGGGTCCAGACAGGGATCCGGGAACGGGACCAGGAATGAGACCAGGAATGGGACCAGGAATGGGACCAGGAATGGGACCAGGAATGGGACCTGGAATGGGACCTGGAATGGGACCTGGAATGGGACCTGGAATCGGACCAGGAATGGGACCAGGAATGGGATCTGGATTGAGTTTGGGAAGGGAAAGGAGTGACTATCAGCCGCAATTCTTGGGCGGCGTGGACTTCGGCGCTGCAAACTACTTCCGCAAATCGAGCTGGGGCAATTTAAGTCAAGTGGATGATTCCGAGTCGCGTTCGCTGAGAAGCGGTTGCCTGCATAGCCTGGACTATGGTGGGTTCGATACTGCTTTTGGCAGGGACACGCTTGGTCTGCTCGTCCACCTGAAGGGCAACAAGGGTCTACTCAATGCCGAAAGCCTTGCCATGTGCAACAAGCATACAGCCTGCGACAAACGTTGCGGCAGCGAAACCGAATGCTTCCCCGACTGCAAGAAGCAATTGGGCAGCAGCAGTGGCAGCGAAAGTGACAGCGAAAGTGGCAGCGACACAATCGGTGGCACTGGCGGAATTCGTGTTTGCAGCAACGAGTACATTAATGTGTTCCTCGACTGCCTCTTGGGGGTGGTGGGCACACTGGTGTAAGTATCCACACTGATTACACTGATTGCACTCATTCCACAATTTTAAATTGCAGCTTCTTTGCCATCTGCACGATCGCATTCTGGCTAATGCTGGGCTATCATCTCGTCCAGCTGTTGAGCAGCCTGATCCATGCCGATCGCAGTGTGCACCTGGCCATTGGTATTGTGCTCGCCCTGCTAATTCTGGCGTGCGCCGATTCGCTGTCCACGCAACCCTCCGGTGGCCTCTTCCCAATCTTCAGCTGCAGCAACTGCAGCAAGCCGAACAAATCCCCCACTGCCCATCAAAGCCTACTGAGCATCTTTGCCAAAATAAAAGCAATGCTGCCAGTGCAACAACAACAACAATCCAACAGTGGCAAGTCAGGAGGAACTCGTAGATACTCGGATTGCCAGGGTCGCAAGATCTTCAACAACTCACGTCGCAGTGCGATTGTCACGGAAATGAAACAGCCGCCAACGTGGATCATCTGGTTGAGCGATTTCCTCAACCGCTTCTTTTGTCGATCATAAAACAAGGCCATTATTTTGAAATTATATATTATGATTATATTAAATCCTAATCCCTTTTCTGGTCTGACTTGTTGAAGCTACTTTCAAGGACACCCTCTTTTAGGCTAAATACAAAAAACTGCAACAGATGAGGAACAAATGTTGCTGCTAATAAGGTAAAAGGATCTAGTAGAAATCCGATGTCCGTTCCTTTTTCAACTATAGTCTCTGCTCTGGTCGAGACCAAGAGTATGTCAGCATAGCAGAGTATATCGCAGTCGTTTCTACTCACTGTTCGTGCGCATCAGTCGCAACAGCTCGTTGATCATCCATGTGGCCGAGGCGGGTCCAATCCAGGCCATCCCCTGGGCGCCGGCCTCGATGAAGACAGCGTTTGCGCGGCCGGAACGACGCTTGTGCTTGAGACGCTTGTGGCTGGCTGCAGCAGCGGCTGTGGCCGCCGCAGCCATCTGCTTGGACTCGATCTTGACGACAATCAGCGGACGACCCTCGTAGGAGCGCCCAATGTGTATCAGCTCCACGAGCTGTGTGTGCCGCATTCGCAGCGTCTCCAGATACTTGAGTATGTCGTCGTGGTCGTAGTACTTGTTCCAGGTCATCGTCGGTGCAGCCACCGGCTGTTTGGTGGGTCTCCTCGTGACCGTCGGCCTCTGATACACGTACTCGTCCTTGTTCCGCTCATACGCAATCGCCTTCCCCACGTCAAAGATGAGCACCTCGTGCGTTATTTTCTCAAAGTCGAGCGTCCCCTGAAAGTCAACCAGCATCTTTGGCGGCACCAGCACATCGGTGAGTCCCCTAGAAATATATATTTATATATCAAATTATATCAAAATAAATACTTCAAATTTAGTTTAAAAATTCTGATAATTTAATCATTAATGAAGATAATTTAATCATTGAAAGTAGGCAAAGCTACCAAATTTATGAACGTCAAAAAATAAAGTACTTTCATTAATTATTTTTAATAAATTATTATTTTAATTTATCACCAGAATAGTAGTGAAAAAACTATACATTTATTTATTATTATGATGTATATTTATATTATTATTTTTATTATTATTATTATTTTTATTATTATTATTATTCTTTACAACGTTTAATATTTTAAAATATTCCCAGATGAGAACCAAACATTTTTTGTTTTGCCCAATTGAATTTTTCTTTGGAAGATGCTTGGAGAAATGCTGATAATTCCTAGTATATAGTATATAAAATATAGTATATAGTATATAGTATATAGTAAATGATATATAGTATATAGTATATATAGTGATGTGTTCCAGCAAAAATTCAGAATATATAAGAAAATTGTGATAGGGTTTTTCGTGAAGGGGTTTTCGAACAAATAGAGGCACACAAAATATGTTTTTGAGCAAATCCCAAACAAATTGAGATACATTTATAAGTAAAAGGATAACGTTTATGATCCTTGGGCCGGACGTACCTTAGGCTAGGTCCTTTCAGCCACTGCAGCTTGTTGCCATCCTCGCCCTTCTTGAACTGCTCGAGTGCTCGCAGCTGGGGCTCGTCCTGCGGCTTCAGTCGCCAGATCTGATACTTGTCGTAGCTGATCCTTCGTGGCAACCCATCCCGATGCGCTGCTGCTGTTGTTGTTGTTGCTGCTGCTGGTGTCGTTGTTTGGCTGGTCACACGCGTCACGAGCGCTTGCAGCAGCGGATTGCTGGTGGTGCTCGAGGCGCCCCCATTGCCCGTTGCATTCACAATGTGGTGCGCCAAAATGCCAATCCAGTTTTGTGGATTACGCAACGGATCCACAATCGTCAAAATGGGCACCTGCGGCGTCGGAAGTGTTGTTGCTGTTGTCGTCGTTGAGGTCGTTTTTTTACGACGCCCCTTCGGCTTGGCTCTCGTATCAAACCAGCCAGCAAACCACTCTGCAAGAGAGGGAGAGAGAGAGGGGAATAGTGTGAGAGAGAGAGAGGGTGATTAGTGGGCAGATCTTGAATCTTTGGCCAAGAAGGTTCGACTACAGGCTAAATTATTACAATCCCTTTCTAAAAACTAGACACAATTGGTGATTAAATTTTGGTTCGTTAGTATTTGGAAAATAATACAATTTTAGGGCATTCCGAGCTGAGAAACAATTGCATTTATCTTCAAATTGAGCATTTTGAAGAGGTCTCGATTCGATCACCATAAAATGAGTCACAAACAGCACTACTTTTAGTGGGTGATCTGAGTGCGCAGAAAGCGTGAACCGACTTCTAGTCGAGAGTATCGGGAACTCTAGTTGGCAATTCTATTGGTCTATTCTGGGGTCTACACAGACCAGCCACAGTTAGAACTATGCATTATTACAAAAATAATTAAACTTGGCTCGAGCTATATATCTGCCAGATATCTGCTTGAATTATCAGTAAGATATAGTACTATATGGCATAATCAAATCACAAGAAATTGCGCAATTTTCAATTGCAAATACACTGAAACCATTGAAAGTGTGTAAGTTGTCGAAACTAAAGTATATATGTATTCTTGATCAGGATCAAGTCGATGACTGGACACTTTAACTTTTGAGGGTACTTTCGATTATATGTTCCAAGTTTCATGTACCTTCGGTATCATAGTATAAAAATACCCCCGATTCGATTTTGAACATATGATTTGAGTCATCCACTTACTGTCGTAGTCGGTTTCTTCGCTGGATGATTCAGTTGTTGTTGTTGTCTTGCCAAATCCGAACCAGGACTCCAGCCAGCCGACTGGCTCCTTGGTTGCCTGTTGCGCTGCTGGCGTTGGCAGTGTCACTGGCATCGTTGTGGTGCTGCCAATCTTTTTGGTGCGTCGCCGCAGCCCGAACCAGGAGCTAAGCCAACCGCTCAGCGAGCCACTCTCATCATCGTCATCGTCATCCTCATCGGGATCATCTTCCTCGACGGAGAGTGCATTGTTGCTGTGATAGAGCGTGTAGCTGGGATATTTGGGTTGCGATGTGGGCGCCACATCATCATCCGACTGGTCCGCGAAGCCATCAAAGATGCGCGCCATCGCCACCTGCACCGGGTAGAAGATCATGCGAAAGAAGCTACCAATGCCCGTATCCGAATAGGAATCGGAATCCATATCCTCCCCCTCCTCCTCCTCGCCATCCTCCCCATCATCGTAGTAGTACTCATCGCCACCTGGTCGTCGTCTGATGCGCTTTTTGCTCAAGCTATTTTTGCTACTTGATTCCGTTTCCTGTGATTCCAGCGATTCCTGCGATTCCACCTTTGTCGACTGCTTAATCACCTCCTCCGACTGCGTCTCCGCCACGTCGGTGCTATTTGTGTTATTGTTGCCCGTTGGCAACTCCTCCATTGCACCAAAATCGGCGCCCTCCTCGGCAGAGCTGCTGTTCTCCTGGCCAAGGCCACTCTGCTGCTCGCTGCTCTCCTTATGCTGCTCCTTCCTCCTCTTCTTCAGCGCCGTTTTAATCTTCACCAGAGCATTGTCATCATCATAATCCCCATCATCATCATCATCATCACCAGTTATAAAATCGAGCAGATCAAAACCCAAAGATTCGGAGCTGCGCCTGCGACCCACTTCCCGACGCTCGTCGCTACCATTGTGCTGGCGATGGAGCAGATGGACGGCAAGTGGTGCATGATAGCCACTGCCGCCAGTGCCCGGAGCAGGTGGCACCGTTGAACCATACCCTTTTTTGTTCCGTTTGCCGCCGCCGCCACCGCCACCGCCGCCGCCGCCGCCACCGCCGCCACCACCGCCGCCGCCACTGCTGCTCCGCCGTTTACCAGTGCTCCTCGGTCGACCACTGCTGATGGGTCTGGCGCCCACAGACTCCAGCCTTCTGGCCGGCTCCACAGAGCGACGTTGTCGTCGTCGTTGTCGCCGATGCACCGCTGGCAACTCAATGTAGCCATGGGAAACGACAAAAGGCTGGTCGCTGAATATGTTGCCATTGGCAGCAGCCGCTGCAACTGTTGTTGGCTGTGGCATGTGCGGCTTCTCCAGCTGCGTGGACAGCTGCTGTTGCCCAGTTGCTGTTGTTGCTGTTGCTGTTGGTCGCCGGGTCGTCGTTCGCTTGCCGAGCACAATTTGTGGACCCGTTGTTGTTGCTGTTGTTGCCGGCAACTTGTGGCCAGGTTGTCGCTTTGGCGGCTTTGGCTTCTTCAGCTTCTTCTTACGCTTGCGCTTGGGCCTCGTCGTGGTCGTCGTTCTGGTGCGGATCGGGGTCTTCTTGGTCGTGGGCAGCTTGAGCAGCTGATCGCTGATGCTGGACACATTGCCGCTGACCACCATTATGGGTGGCGGTCGGTGGGGCAATTTGTTGTTGCCGCTCGCTGATGTCGCCGATGATGTTGCAACTTGTGGCTTCTTGGGGCGCTGCAACCGAATGATCTGCGGACGTGCTGTACTCGAAACGGGACGCTTCAAACTGGGCGTTGACAGCACCGATTGCGATTGCGATTCGGTTTGGGTTTGGATTTGGGTTTGAATTGGGACACACTGCTGCTCGTAGCGCTGTTGCAAGGCCAGCAGATCGGCATCGTATTGCGCCTTGGTCACATAAATCTCAATGGCATCGCTGTCGTTGCCACTGCCATGCGACTTTGTGTGGCGCCCCACCTCGCTGATGGCATAAACAATGCCAGTTGCCGGATTTGTAAAGAATATAGGCAAATTGCTGCTGTTTGTTGTTGCTGTTGCCTCAGCGGCTGTTGTTGCTGCACCTGTTGCTGTTGCTGCCGCTGCTGCTGCTGCTGGATTATCGTTAATCGCAATAAGACTGGATTGCACATGCTGCGCTGGCTCCATCTGGGGCAATTCATAGACAAATGGTTGGTGCTGCTGCTGCTCCTGTTGCTGATCTTGTTGCTGATCCTCTTCAGCGTCTTCATTGCTAAATAGCTGAAAGTTCAACTCGGATTGGGGATTCACCGGCTCTCTGTAGCTGTAGCGTGGCACAAAGAAGCCCCCACGACGCCGACCATTCGCCAGCTGATTGCGTGTCCAGCTGCGAGTGTCCCGCAGCAGACTGTCAAACTCCTCGGCGCTGGGATGATAGCCAAAGTCATAGGCCAAGATGCCTGGCAAACCCGCACCCGACAGACCCGAAAGACCCGACAGAACCGACAGACCCGACAGACTGGCCAGCAGCAGGCGCAGCATTAGCAGCTTGACGACTATGTGAAACGCAGGCATATGTAAATATATTTAAATACTTATACACATACACACACACACACACACATATGTACACACATATATATATATATACATATATGCGAATAGCAAGCCGATTCTTGGAATTAACGCGACCGCTTCACTACGCGTCTGGCTAACAAATGAAAACAACATCGGGCCCACCAAGAAGCCAGTAAGTCCACAAGCAGAGAGACGGACAGAGAGACGGACAAAGAGACAAACAGAGAGACAGAGACAGACAGAGCAAAGCAGGAGAAACTCAAAACCCAAATCTTCCCCAATAGTGGCGAGTTTCGGCTGCTTGACTTTTGCCCGTAACGTTTGAGTGAAGATGTCGCTCATTGCTGCCACTGCCACTGCCACACTCTTCAGTATTTTTACACTCAGAACGCAAGGTGCACAACTCGTTTCTAGAAAAAATTATTACTTTAAATTAGAAAATGTTAACTCTAAAAATTGTATTTTCTGTTGTACCCTTTCTAATTTTAAGACATTTTTTTCTTTCTAGAAACAAGATGTGAATTTGTCATTTGTCAAAGGATCTCCAAGTCCATAAAGTACACAGTGTACTCTTCACCGAATGGATATAGCCAAGTTATAAAGGAATCTTGGTTTAAACTTGTGGGTGGCCACCCAATGAAGATAAGTTTTGAGTTGTAGGATCAAGATATGCCTAGATATGTATAATATATCAAGAATTAATTAATTTTTGACTAAAGTTTAACTATGATCCAAAAGGATACGTAATTTTCGGCTTACTTTTATTTATAAATATAATATTTACACAAAGAGTAAAACACTTTTTTTTCAATGCTGATTTTTTATATTTTACAGTGATCTTTTTTCCAAGTGTACCACTTCGGCACATGTTAAAAGTTGTAAGCGGTATTCGTACCGCCGCCTTCACCGCCTCCGCCTCCGCCACCGTCTTCTTCTCGTTCTCCATCTCCATGTGGAGGCATCTCCAATGTTCTGGGCCGTCTCATTGTTGTTGACAAATCATCGAAGCATTGCAAATTGTCGATCTAATCACAGTTGACAATCAACGATGACACTGTTGCACACTGGTGCAAAAGTCGTTTTGCCTCAGTCTACTCGGAGCTGATCGGCCCAAAAAAAGAGTCGCAGTTAAAATTCTGAATTCTCAATTCATATTTTGCAATTACAAATATAATGTTATAAGTTAAGCATTATATCCTTATGAACGGAGTATCTCTGAGATCCTTATCATATATATGTATTTAGATCTAAAAATGTTTCAAAAGTTATGTTAACTATTTAATTTCTCAATGATTCTTTAATTTTTATTTATTTATTTTTATTATTTTTTTATTTTTACCATAGACATTTTAGTAATATTTCCTTTTAGTTATTATTTCTACTCACTTCTAATAAGAATATTACAAAATCGTTGCCAAGATAAGGTTGAATATTTGCTTTTGTAAATAGATAAATTTGATACGAAATATATGAGTTCTACTAATCATAGCTCAGATAGTTCTTTGACAGGTGTCAAATTATTAACACGCCACAACTGAGAGTCCACCTATGGAATGCGAAAGCCTTAATTCTTGGCACGAATCTACTCATGCATAAATTGAGGCGTTGCCGCCTGGAAATGACAGCGCTATTTTGCACTTCCTGTTTTTCAGTTTTGATTATGGCATTCTATAAATACATTCATCTGTACATCTGTCTAAATACATCTCTCTAACTCCTCAATCAATACTCTAAATGAAAACAGAACCTAGCAAACGAATCGGGTCTCGTGACAATCCACCTTCGACAGACGAAAGTATACGGAAAAGGTTTATCTGAAAAGCGCTCTATATTTATATATATGTTACTGTCACTTTAACTGTTCAACCTTATCCGTTATCCAAAGGCTTTTAAATTATATTTGCTTTTAATTTGCACTAAACACGATATGTCAGTCCGTAGACTAATGGACTAAGACTAATGGCACCATATTGGATATATTTATTCGATATATTTATTGAAAATCGGTAAACTCCGCACCCCATAAAGTACATATGTATATATTCTTGATCTGGTGTATAGCCTGAGCCGAATTGGTCAACCGATTTTAATCGCCACTACCACCGGTATGTATGTATATATGAATGTATTTATGTATGTATGTTTATGAATGCATTCAGTTTGCGTTCAACTAATGTTTGTGCATGAAAAGAAGACCTGGATTCGTTTTTTTCTTGTAACTTTCAGTGCCTTCTATAAGAAATTAATACTTTTGCAGACCTGCTCACATTTGGGTGTGCAAATGCTTTTAAAGCAAAATTGTGTCAATAAAAGTATAATAAATGTATTCAACAACTGGGTGCAGAGTATATCGCAGTCGAGCTCTCTCGACTACAGCATTCTGACTTGTTTTTCGCTGCGCAAATGCAATGCTTAATTTGAATTTTGCACTGCTTGCGATTTGCATCGTTTTTTTGTTCTTGGCTTCTTGACGCATCCCAGGAACCCGACCCAAAGTTGAAATGAGACTTGTTGCTTTCGAAGTGGGCCACTTGGTGCGGATTGAGGATTAAGATACAGGTTTTATTTACGGAAAGAAGATCTTTCACTTTCTGCACATTCATTCTACTGTTAAAACCACCGCCAGCAGCGACGGGTTGGGGGCGGTGGAGTGGTGGAGAGGCGGACACCTTTTGACTTTCGCCATTGACGTAAATTCCCCCCACCTGGGAGGGGCCGGGCCAAAGGTAAGCCACAGGTGGTTAGTTTAGAAAACGCCGCAAAAGAAGTTACTGTCGCCACACAACAGCAAAAGCTACAAGAGCAACAACAACAACAACAAGCCGTAAAACAACAGTAAATAAATAGTATGACAACTACAACAATAACAATAACAATAACGATAAGCAGCAACTACTAGCAACAATAACTCGAGCGTCACTAAAAAACATTTAAGTCAACGGCGAATCCACAGCGCAAGTTTTTAGAGATGCGCAAAGTGTCTGCTTTTTGCAACACGACACGACACGACACGAGATGATACGACTAGAAACGAATCACGGACCACAAAAACATTCAATTGTTTGTTTACAAAAATACTTAAATGTAAAATATTACATATTGCAGAATTCGTATACATATTTCTTACTCCTTTTAAATTGAAATTAATTAATATTTGTAATATTATTTGATCAATTATTTAATTGATAATGTATCGTACTAAGCCGTGTCCCGCGTACATATCTAAAATGGAATAGAAGAAGAAGAGCTAAAGTCAAAGCCAAAACCGATGACAAAGTCAAGAAGCATTGTGAAATTGGATAGTAAGCAGATAGATAGTTAGAGGATTGGGGTCGAGGGGGAATTCTAGCATATATGTATATGTATATGTATACAGTTAATAACCATAACACGTATACCTAATTATATAGTAGCTAATACCTATAGATAATAGCAGAAAGCAAGACATTTTAATTTCATATTTTCTTTTTAGGCAAACAAACTAGTTGCCAAGTTGCATATAAGTATATGTATATGTATATACTAAGAACAGTTATTGCAAATCGCTAATGCATCCCACTCAACTGTTGCACTCAAACCACTAATCAAGGCCAAGGTTCATTACGCTAACGGTCATACCAATAAAAATTAAAAAATCCATGTTTTGTGGAAAAACAGACTAACGATGAGGATGTGCTTTTCCAGTTAGTAACCCTGTTCAAAACAAATAGTTTGACTCAGGACACGCCATACATATCTACGGATAGACCTTCAAATCAGCAAGTTACGCCGAATCCAGGAAACTCTTGAATGCCAATCGGCTTCGAATTAAACGCGAGATATATATATATATACGAGGGTGGTTTGATGAGTACCTGACCTTGACGCCAGATGGTGCCACTATTGCAATATGACGTGACTATCGTATAGTACATAAACCTAAACAGCCACAGTGAAAATTTCAGTCAAATCGGACTACATGTCCTACATGAAATATTGGGTATGAGAAAGCTATCGGCGCGATGGGTGCCGCGTTTGCTCACACCAGACAATAAGCGCAACCGCGTGACCACTTCGGAGCATGGTTTGGCGCTGTTAAAGCGTAATCCGAAGGAATTTTTGCGTCGATTCGTGACTGTTGACGAAACATGGATTCACTGGTACACACCAGAGACCAAAGAACAGTCGAAACAGTGGACTTCACCTGGCCAGGTCAGGTACTCATCAAACCACCCTCGTATATAATATATTTCGAAATCCGAAAGGATACAGCCGGATTATAGCACTACTTAGTTAGTAGTTATAGCTTTCTCACAACCGCCAGCAGAATGACGCCATCTATGGGCTGCAAGAGAAAGCTTGCATTACACACCGCCTCAAGGCAGGCAACGGAAATTTGCATTCAATAGCTGAACATGCCCAAAAGTATGCAACGGGTCTAGTTTTGAAAGCAACTAACCCAGTCATAAAACCCCGCTGAAATGAAAACAAGTTTTTTTATTTTTGTAACGTTTTCATTTTAATTGCTAATCAACTTAAGATTCGCCATAAACTAAATTTTTGTTTCTTCACATATGTATTTAATTAACTAAATAAGAATACGCACGCAAATAATTAGTGTTTAATGGAAGCATAACTGTTTGCATCAAGAGCAAAATTCATAGAATAGAAAATGTATTTTTGCTACGAATTCTTCTTACATTTTTGCCTTTTTCGATGTTTTTGTTTTTTGTTTTTTTTTTTTTGTATAGTTTGTACATGGAAAGTGTATTTAAATATAGGCTTGTATGTTGTGAATTGTGTAAAAATATAATAACATAATTTATCAATGAAAATATGTATTTTTAAAAAAAAAAGAATAACTGGCATTTTATTAATCGATTTCTTAGCTGACGAAACTTGATCTCACCATCGATATTTTTGTTATCGATCAAGTTGTGGGAAGACGTCGTTTTAAATTCTGCACTTATTTCGCAAGGCCACAGATTTGTTTTTGTTTTTGTTTAAAGTTCGCTTCATTTTGTTTCAAAAGGAAGAGCTGATTTTTTTTCTTTTTTTTTTTTGTTTTTTTGTTGATTTTTTTTAGAACCAAAACACGAACTTAAATAATGTTTTAAAATTAAATTGAAATATTTGCATATATATGTATGTATATATGGTACATAAAATAAATGTACTTGTACGTGTGCGTGTGCGTGTGCAAGTGTGTGTGTGTGTGTCAATAGCAGTAAATAAGAGATAAGAGATAGAACGTAATGGTAACCTTTTTTCATATTTAAATACACACCAAAAAATATATAATATAATTATAAAAAATAAGAAAATAATATAATAAATAATAAATATGCTACATGCACTTTTTTCTTTCTCTTCTTTGCTTTTCTTTTCTTTTTTTTTTTGCTGTTTTCTTACTTAATCTATACATGTGCATTTCCTTTTCTTTTTGTTTTATTTGTGTTTAATTTTTAATTTTTTTTCTGTATAAAATTATTGTTTAAGGCACTTTGAGAATTAACCCCCATTTTCAAGATGTTTTCTAACTTAGTAATTCGTCATCTTCATTAATTTGACATAAATATTAAAAAAAAAAAAACATTAAAAAACAATAATAAATTAGGGATTTAATATTTGAATTAGTTGTAGAGTTTTGCGTTTCTTTCGATTAGTTGCAGTTTGTGTTTTGTGTTTTGCGTTGGTAATTTTTTTATATAAACTAATTTAACAGATTTGTAATTCACATTTATGCATATGTATATGAATATGTATGTGTGAACGTGTATGTGTACAGCTAATGTTTAAAGGCAACTCGTAAAAATGTTTACAAAAAGGTAATAATAATTTAATTAATTAATTTACTGCTTTAATATTGCGCGTAGTTCGTTTAAGGCTTAAACATTTTCTCATGCATATGCAAAACTCCTAATTATATTATTATTATTATTATTATTTATTAACACTGTACTCAGTTTGTTTGTGCTTTCCTTTTTCTAAGAACAATAAGTAAAAGGCAAATGCAAATCGACGACTTTGAACACATTTCGCACACTGTTTTTTTCCTCTCATGTTTGTTTCTTGTGCGATTGTTTATCGTTTATCGTTTATCGTAATCGTTAATCGTGAATCGTTTAACTTTGCCATTATAAATAGTTTAAATAGTTGATGTCTTATTGCATTATATAATATTGTAAATATTTATATATATAAATATGGTTTGTATAAAACTACGAATTAATAACTGCACCCAAAAAAAATTAATATATAGAAATGTACGTGTAAATAAATTATAAAAATATATATACATATATGTATGTATATGTTTGCATATAAAAAACGATATTATTATTATTATATATTCGTACCATATACACCTATATGTATATGGATATGAATATGAATATATATACATATACACATGTATATCAATAGCATATTAAATAAAATTATCAATGGTCAAAAAATGTGTCGCTGTGTGTGTGTCTGTGTATGTGTCTTTGTGTGTGTCGGTTTCATAAATTATTAACAGTAATTGTTTGTATGCATATATGAAAATAAATTATGTTTTAGCTCTTTCTTTTTTTTTTAAATCAGCAGGAATTCAAACAATTAAGTAATTATAATTATTTAAAAAAAAAAACCATAATAATAATTGCATCAAATTTTGTTGTTGTGTTTACTTTTGCTGTTTGTTGTTATTGTTGTTGGTGTTGTTTAAACATCAACTTTAGAGGTATATCATATTATATCATATATCATTCGTAACTTTATCGATATCGTTATCGCTATCGCTAAACTTTTATCAAAAATCAACTCTAAATATATACACAACATTTGTTTATTACATAAAATGTTGTAATAAATTAAGGTCCTTGTTTTCCTTCTTTTAGTTTATTTTTTTTTTTTTTTGATTTTTTTTTTTTTTTTGTTATTTGTATGCATTGGAAGACGTGCTACCGATATATATGTAAATAGATCGATTATGTATAGAATATAGGTCTGACTTCTTTAATGTTCCTACTAAACTTAGAATTTGTTGTTGTATATAAATATTAAACAAAAGCGACAAGTGCATATGGAGGGGTGTTGGGAAAGTGGCATCGATAATTTATCGATAAATGCAGCAACCTTTTTATAGCTTTAGGGTAACGTTTTTTGAGCATTGGATCACTTCTACGTATGTAAATAGGGTATGTTGAATGTACAGTCCAGAAATTTCAATTGTCCAGTTTTTTTTTGTTTTTTTTTTTTGCTTTTGGTATAAAAAAAATGGAATATGTATATATATATATATATATATATGTGTATATATATATATATGCATATAGTGTGAATGCCAAAGATCTTGTTGCGAGAGAGTGAGAGGGGGGATAGATCGAAAGGGGGAAATGAGTTTACAAGAAATTCTCCTGGGGAATGTTGATGTTGTAGCAATGGTTAATTGTTGTTTGAGATTTTTGCATTAGAATTGTGGCTGCCGCTACTTTTGCTGCTGCTGTTGTTGGTGTTGTCGACGAGCTGAGTCGATTGAAGACGGGCAATCGAGGCGCCTCCTCATTCAGCTGCTGCTGCTGCTGCTGTTGTTGCAGTGGCGAACTGGCACTCTTCTGCACCAACAGTTTGCTGCAGGTCTTGTTGTTGTTGTTGCTCTCATAGGGCGGTGGGGTATGCACCGGCGATATGGGCGCATTCGGGCTGTCGGGGGGCGTGGCAGGCGCCAACCCACAGGCAGACGAGGTGGAAGAGGCCGATGAGGAGCCGCCACTTGAATTGATTTGTCCGGAATTAATCGTGCTGCTGTTGTTGTTGCTGCTGTTGTTGTTGGGCATATTTAAATAGGCCGTTGCATCGTGAAACGGAAAATTTGTCAACGAATTTGTCGGCGAAAGCGAGAGCGAACCAGTCGGCGATTCACGATCGGAACCAGTGCTCATGCTCAGAGGCGGACTCAGTGGCAAAAAGTATTGATTCATATTGTTGTTGTTGTTATTGTTGTTGCTGCTGCTGTTTGTGTTGGTTAGCTGCGTGGGCTTTGAGAACGTTTTGTTGGCTTGTGCTGCTGCTGCCTGTTGTTGTTGCTGCTGCTGCTGTTGCTGCTGAGCACGGGCCTCGTCCGCATTGTGCACAAAGTGGCAACGTGGACCATAGGGACAGAAGCCAACGCTGTGGAAGGTGCGACAGTATTCGGTCTTGTACTTGGGATGACGCTGCAAGTTGCGCAACTCGTGATAGCCATGAGCGAATTGACACTTTTCGCCGTATTTGCACTCGCCGGCCTCTTCATACGGTCGGCACAATTCCGTCTTGTAACTGTGTCGTCATCGTCATCGTCATCGAAAATTGAAATAGAGGAGAGGCAGAGAATTAACACACCAGTTTTAGTTTCAGTGTTTAAAGAGAGAGGGGCATATTGTAGCAGGATTATTATGTTGCAACTGTTGCACCTGTTGCGCGCTGTGGCATCTTCATGTGCGCAAATCTGTGCTACTATATTTACAGCATTCACATTTACAACTAACTCAATTTGTTCCTAGATAAGATTGATACAACGCCATCTATCGAGTAGTTATTTATTCATTTAGCTTAAAGCTTAAAGCTCTCGCAGGCGTGACTAGTCAACAAGGATCACCAGTGGCTCTTATTGGATGGCAGGCTAACTGTTCTCTCTCTTTTCAAATTTTAACTTTGAAAAAGCTTTGGGCTTTAGGCTTACCGTGATGTATTCATTGGCTGCTGCGGCGGCAGCGGCTCCGACTGTGTCCGCTCCAGCTTGCGATGCAGCGTTATGTTGCTCAGATTCTCAATGATGGTCACCAGGGAAGGCACTTGCGGGTGCTGTTGTTGTTGTTGGTGCAGTTGATGTTGATGTTGGTTCACTTGCCGCTGTGCTGGCTGTGAGATTGTTCGCGTTAGCGGTCCATGCAAACGGTGATGCTGCAGTTGCTGATGCAGGAGTTGCTGCTGCTGCTGCTGATGGAGATCCTTTTCGTTTGGGTGCTGCTCCATGTTGGCGTCCAGGATGTGATCCGCTGGCTGCTGCTGCTGCATATCACTGACAACCTGCAATAAAGCCAAGCAAAAAAGCAAACAATTAATTTTGAACCGAGCTTTCGCATAATCGCCGCTGCCACCGTCTCTCCCTCTCTCTCACACACACACACTTACAGACAACAGCTAACGAAAGGCCGAGCAGAGTTCGGAACAACAAAAACAAACCAACAACAATCACAACGACAAATGTGCAAAGGAGCAGAAGCAGAGCAGCAGAAAAGAGACGCTCTCAGATAGGCGCCATACACACAAACACACACACACACGCACACAAAATACTTTTACTTTTAACTTGACCTATAAGTAAAGAGTAAAGAGCAAAAGCAAAAGGCGCTCACTCAATTTTCAATCGTTGTTGTTGTTGTTGTTGCTGATGCTGCGCAGCTTGTCTAGCATTGACGTTGACGTTGCCGTCGACGTCGGCAGTGCAGTCGTTAGAAATTAATTTTGGGTCTATCAGCCGTCACTTGTAATGGTAATGATATTGCAAAAAAAAAAACAGCAACAAAAAACGTAACAAATAAAAGCCAAATGCTATTTTTATAAATATATGTAATTTTCCAGCCATTAACCAATACAACAATCACATAAAGCAACAACAATAACAACAATGGCAACGTTAACAACACGCACACGGACATAACGTCAACTGCGGCTGCGACTGAGCTGCCAGCGTCCAAAGATCCCAGCCACACACAGCTGCTCAAGCCCACCCTCCCTACCTCCCTTCTCTTCTCTTCTCTTCCTCTCTCTCAAAAGCAGCCCACTCGAATCCAACTTTGCGTGTGTCGTCATCAGTTTCAGTTTTTTTTCTTTTTTTTTCTTTCTTTCTGTATTATTATTGTTATTGTTATTGTTGTTGCTGTTGCTGTTCAATTTCGTGCGATGCTGTAACACGTTATGCAACCAACAACGAACAAACCAACAAACCAACCAACACACACGCAGACTTCCAGAAAGAGTGCGAGAGAAAGAGAAAGAGAGAGAGTGGCGCAGGCAACTAATAGCAACAACAACAGCAACAAGAGCAATTACATATGTATAGAGCTCAAGTTCAAGCCAACAACACACAACACACAAAACACACACAGCACAACACCAAACACAGGCAAGCAAACGAAACAGGCCGCAAAGCGAAGCTGCAGACGAAGTCACCGTCGCGGCCAAAAGCAAAAACATTTATTTTTGGGGCCCAGCAGCCGTTTGGAATAAAAAAAAAAAAGCAACAGGCCAAACTGGTTGGCAGTTAACACGCACTTACACACATACACATACACACACACACACGCACATACACAGCGAAGAGCGGTCGCTCAACAGGGGCGCGTGCGCGGCCGGTGGATGTGCCACACAGCGTTGCCAGACTGACTTTCCAGCCGGATACTTGAAATATGTTTCGCATAAACAGCGCTAATTATGTATCTGTGCACGAAGAATGGAATATCTATCTACAACTCCATAATTTAAATATTACATATCTATTTATTTAAATTATTTTAATTTTTTAAAATGCAACTCTAATTTCTGCTTATTGAATTATAATCATATCGTGTAATCTTTAATTTATTATTTTTTGAGTGATTCATTCGACTATCGTTGCAATAAGCTAGCTGCTAGCTGCTAACTGTTAGTTGATTATCGGTTGCACTGTTTCATGCTTGATGAATAGAAATATCAAGTGAAATTGCCCAGTCGGTTTCAAGTGCCTCGAAGAGCTTCACACTTTGCGATTTATCGCATTTGGAACGGAACTCTCGTACTCTTATTCCAATATCTGAATTTCATTCGTCATTCGTATTTTCTATTTGCCTACTAGATAATAATTCTACGCACATTTGTTTTTGTCTTAAATTTTACTCAATTTTTCAAAGGGAAGTCGTCGTCGTCGAGCTCAGCTGATATTTGTCGGCAATCTGGCAACGCCAAGAGGCAACTAGTCTGCGCAACAAGTTGGCAAACTTTTACGATTGTTATGACCAACTTTGCGCTTACGGCATCATTGCCTGCCGCTTAAGCTTTGCTTGCATAAAGTACCACTACTACACACACACACACACACACACATACAGGCAAGGCATGGCAAGGCAATCGCCACTGAGTGGGACACAGGGGGAGGAGATACGACGACGACGAAGACGACGCAACACTTAAACGTGTTCAAAACAACTTCAAGTTGGCCGCGCATTCATCTCTGTATATATAAAATAAATACATATATATATATATATATATATATATATATATATGCGTGTGTGTGTGTGCAAGATAAACAGGAGTACAGCCCGATACCCGGCATACCCTGTGCCCAATTCAGCAATCAGGAGGGAGGGGGAGGTACGGGGCAAGTGACACTCCCGCCGTACAATGAAAACAGAGACAAATAGATCAGAGCAGCGACGTCGACTGAGGCCGATGCAAAACTCTTCTTGTGTCTGTGTGTGTGGCTTTTATTTATTTTTTTTCTTTTTTAGCTTTTGCTTTTTGCGCTATATACGCAGACGTCGTGTGCATGTGTGTGTTTTTATGTATTTATGGTTAACCAAGAAACTACAAGTTTCTATGCCTGTGTGTGTGTGTGTGTGTGCCGTCTTTCATCTAGGTGAGAATTTCCCTTTCATTTGAAAATGAAAATAAGTTTACTTTTCTTAGCAGTCTGGCTTTTGCGTGTTGCTGCTTCTTCTGCTTCTGCTTCCTCGTCTTTTCTTGGGTTGAACGACGATGTTAGCAACATTTTCCTTGTACACATGTTGCTGTTACCATTATGCATGCTGCTGTTGAAGATGTAAAGCTGTAAAGATTTTGTCTCGATTCTTGTCGCCTTTTACCATTTGTTTCGAGAGAAAGAGAGGGAGAGAGAGCGAAGCAAGTGCTCTACTAGTTCCGGTTGGATTTGGCACATCAACACCTAATTTGACATTTTATGCAAACATACAGACACACACACATACATATGAACATTTTTTTCTCATCAAGCATAAAAATCAAACATATGATTACAATATTTATATCTATGTTAGTATGCGTGTATTTATGTAAATAAGTATGTATTAGGCGCTGTTAGGTAAGATTTTTGTTGCTATTGTTGTTGTTGGGTTAACGTTGGCTTGGCTTGGCCTGGCCTGGCTTGGCTTGGCTTGGCTTGACTTGGCTTGGCTGCTGTTGTCTCGTAAACACGTTCGCACACACATACACACACATATATATATTATATATATATATATATGTATATGTATATATATATTTATTTATTTATGTGTATGTGTGATGCTGAAGACTGCTTGACTGACTAACTGGTTTATAAAGCCAACAACAACAACCACGACGACGACGCAATATCCATAACCTCGATGAGCTAACACCAATACAAACACACACACACATTCATACACATGCTCTGTAGCAGTGGCAGAGGGAGAGAAAGAGTAGGAGTGAATGAGAAATTGAGCTAGAGAGAGAGATAGAGGGAGACAGAGTCGCTCTTTATTCTGCTCACACAGATTGAAGCACAAAGCTTTGCAACAGGTAGGTTTGGGGGCGTCTGCGGGAGTCGTCTATATGTATGTATGTATGTATGTATGTATGTATGTATGTATGTATGTATATGCACATATACTACATATACGCGAATTGAAAATGAATACATAGTTATTATAGGTGTTATTTATAATGCCAAAGCAAAAACAACAACAACCTGCACGAACAGGTAACAAAGTTTTTGTGGTTTTCAGGGAAAAGGGGGGAGTGTTTGGGGGTAGTATTGGGGGAGCTTATATATGCATGTATATATCTCGATATCTACATCTAAATATATATGTACATCCATTTAAAGCTAGATTGGAGAGGGAATGAATAAAATTAACAATTAGTTACGAGTATTTGTCAAAACTGGAAGTCCAGCCTGGCCTGGAAAAAAACAGCAACCGCAGCAACCGCAGCCGCCGCAGCAGAAGCGACAAATTTTGCGGCTTATAATCAAAATGAATGTGGAAATACCGAAACCACATCATATCAGATCAATTAATGAATAAAGCTGATTGCAACAAAGTTGATATCGGTTGCTTTATCGTCTGATGATCAAGTCAATCAAAGTTAATGGCAATCGCCAATCGATAATCGATTGTGAGCAGAACTCTACACTCTATGGTCTCTCTTCTTCTCTCTCGCTCTCTATCCCTCTCACAGCGGCAATCAAGCACAACAACACAATTTTCTTCCTTGCACAATGCAAGACAACAACAACAACAGCAACAACCACACATCACTTCGCAGCTACTCCCGTAACCCCATCCTCCCCCCACCGCACTCCACCACAACACACAAGTCGATCGTTTTAATTGTCACAAGGCTAATTTGACTTGGTAATTAACACATGGAGAGCGCCTAGTCAGACGACCACAACGACGACGACGACAACGACGACGACGACGACTGAACTCAAGCAGCCTAATGCATGCATGCATGTTTCTGCCCCGCACCCAACTCCCTCCCGCTCACCCCTTGTAAGAAGACCAACAATTCAACTGGTGAACAATTTGTGGTGTGTGGGGCAATGAAATGTAACTCAAAATACAAAAAGTAGAACCAAAAACAAAATGGAGGAGTTGTGGGGGGAGGGGGGTTAAGTAGGAGTAGGCTACATTGTTAAATCAATCGACAAACGTCAAGAACCCAATCGCATAATTCTCACTGTGTTTGTTGTTACTGTTTCTGCTGCCATCCAGCTGTCAGCTGTAATCAATGCACTCATTCACACACACACACACACACATATGCACACACACTTCAAATAAAACCCAGCTCGAACTGATAAAGCACACAATGCAACGTGATGTTTGCCAACGTACGTGCAACGTGCATCGTGTTGCTCACAGGATCGATTAGAAGAGCAGCAAATCAATCAAATGCAAAAGCAAATCCAAGCAATTTCAACAATGTGTGCGGGAGTGAGAAGGAGAGAGGGAGAGAGCGAGAGTATTTCTGAATGTAACTGTAATATATTGTAATATATATAAATATTTATGTACATACAGGTGAGGTCAAAATAATAGTTGCAGAGCGGCTTCTAAAAAAAAACAGTTATTTTCCAAATACGAATAAAAGAAAATGTCTAGTTTTTAGAAAGGGAGAAGTGAAAACTTCACTATTATTCCACTACAATTATAACTATAAATTTAAGTAATAATTTACAAAATTAATATAAAAGTACTTCATTTATGGACTTTAATTTTTGTTTGTTAACAAATTGTATAACTAAGCCACCTTTCAATGGTTACTTGTCATCAGTATTTTTTGCTTGTTTAAATAAAATTTAACATTTTTGAAAACATATGTAAGCACTACTATTATTTTGACCACAATTGTAAATATAGATGTACATATGTATATATTTTGCAATGACGTCTGCAACTTTTGTCGCTGCCGGGTTTCGTCAAATATAAAATCCCCAGCTAAAAATCAGAAAAACCAGCCAAGCAACAATTACCACGTTATTATTTACATAATGTTGCCAAAGGCTTGGACTCAACTCAACCCAACTCAACTCAACTCGACGCAACGCAACAAATAACAAAAACAGCAAATGAGAAGGGTGGGGGAAGGGAGTCGCAAAAGTGTGTGTGTGTGTGTGGGGGGGGGCTAGGTAGGGCGACCAACTTGGCCCAAGTATCGATTGAGGTCTAGGTCGATTTAAGCATTTCACATTTTCGTGTCGTTTTCATTGTGCGTCCGTTGTTAATATTTGGTAAGCGCAAGCAGACACACACACAGCCACAGACACACATATGCATAAGCGATGGCAGCGGAAAGGCAGCGCATGCGCAAGCGAGACGTAATCGTTAAGCAATGACGCGAAGACGCGTCGACGCATGCGTCGCTGCTGACGTCGCTGCCTACGTCGCGTCGTGCCAGTTTCGTTTCATTGCCAATCGTTGACGTTGACGTTGACGTCGACGCTTGGCTTGGCTTCCTCTTTCGAAGTCGTTGTTCGAACCGGCTCCAGCACAGACACACTCACACTCACACACACAATACATAATAATAACACAGCACCGCACACATAATAAAATACAATAAAAGAAAACTTCACAAACATTAAGCAGCAACAGCAACAACTTGGCCTTGCTAAATTCGGAGCACAACAACCATTAAGAAACTCAACAACAGCGACTAACAAATAAAAAATCAAAAAAGGCAAAAAAAAGAAAAAAAACTAAAAAAAAAAACGAAATAAAAACAAAAAGCGAATCCGCAACAAAGTCGAAGGGTTTCCATACATATAATAAATTAAATAATATCTCGCTGCTGCTGCTGATTCTGCTGTTGTTTCTTCTTCTCGCTGCTTACAACAACACTGCTGTTGCAATGCAGGGCGCACATTTGTTGCTGTTGCGTGTGCGCAGTTTTCGCATTTTACCATTTGGATTTGCCCTCTACAAGCAAACGAAAAAAAGAAAGAAAAAATGTTGCAATTGTTTGCTAAGCAATATAGCAAAACCGAAAACCCAAGACAATTAAAACAACTGTAGCCTAAAAAAAAAAAAGCTAAGCTAAGCCAAGCATGATTCGTACAAATTTCTCTCCCACTCTCCACTCTACACACGCAAGCGCGATTACATTGAAATGTTGTGCAATCGATTGCAGTTTCCGATTTAAAGTTGTAATCGAAATTGCAAGTTGCGTGCCAGATAATAAGTGAGGGAAGCAAAGGAAGCAACAAATACGAAAAAAGGGCACGCAAAATGGGGACACAGACACACACATGTATACACATACACATTCACATACATTGTAATAGAAGGCTGTACAAGTATGGAAATGTTATGGAGAGATGTCAATTTCGTTACGCTAATGCGTGTATGTGTCTATGTGTGCGTTTGTATGTATTTATGCATTTAGGTTAGTTGCATTTCAAATGGGATGCTAATGCCGAAATTGTATTAATCACATCTCGAGCAGAAACTATTGTCGCGATACGATACGATATGTCGCAATGCATACCCGATGTGACGACAAAAATTCTTTTTTGAATCAATGCCTTATTTCATAGCCTTCAACATTCAGATATAGACATAACAGTTTGAGCAGAGATCTGTTAATCAATACAGGAAATATGTTGCACATCATGAACAACAGTCTGTATGTCTTTTAACATATTTTTAAGCAAATATTACTGGTCGTGTGGAATTGTGTTTCCGTTCTTAATATATTATTTGCATCTGTTATCTGTTTTGTACTGAAATCATCTAAAAGATCAGTTGTACATATGTTCGTACGTTGCTACTTTTTATAGAGATAAACAAAAATTGTGTTCTTTTCTGACAATCTCTTTAATCGCAAGTACAACAACAGTTCCCCCCACGCCAATCCCCACCCACCAAAAGCACAAACTTCAGATGATAAAAGTAGTAAACAGCAACAGCAGCATTTCTCTGTTTTGCTTTCAAAATACATACACACAACTGTACAGTACGTATGTATGTATGTATGCATATTGCCAAACTGATAAGCTGGCATACATATTATGTGTAGTCTACAGCTGATCTACATAACTGTTACTAGTATGATTTGTATTTATACATGCATCATTGAATTTGTCATCTTTGGTGCTTTTATCGACTATCGATTAACGGATTTATGTTTACTAGCTTCTTTGATGTTCTCTTACCAATGGCAGACAATGCTACTCCAATTGTCCCTCCCTCTTCCCTCTGTTGTGGTTGCCCGCTGGCTATCAGCGCGCTGTGGCAGTGCCAAACGTTATCGGCGTTCGTCACTCTCTACGCACTTACATATTTTTTATGTGTATGAGTACATATTTACTTATGTACATGTATATGTATTATGTATTATGTATTATGTATATGCATACAGCCATACAGCAATAGGCTACCTATTTATGTGTATTGTGTATTTGTAATTGTTTTAACTCGACTAATTTACGACATCATATATTATCGTCATCGACATCGACATCGTCATCGTCATCGACTTTAATTTCATTGTCGTATTGTTGTTAATGCCGTTATTCCCATTTAGATTCTAAAAGCTTAGATCCCAATCTCTCTCTCTCTCTCTCTCTCTGTGCTTTTTATATTAGTTAATAAGTTAGCTTTTCGGCTCGCATAAGAAGTTTTCTTTTGCTACAAGCCAATTAAATGCAATAATGTAGTTCCAAATATAACGTCCTCCCGCACCAATGCTGTTTCTGCTCCTCTCACTCCTTCTTGGAGAAAAGCTTTCAGCTTGACTGTCACTGCAATATCGCTTACACATGCTCTTTCTGGTACTCTCTTTTACTCACGCACGCATGCACACACTTACTCACTCTCTTTCCCTTTCTCTCTCTCTCCGCTGATCCGGCACCTTTTCACTCCTGTCATGTGTGCGCCAGAGACAACCACTTGTTGATGTGCTGCTTGCTTGCGGTTGTTGTTATTGTTGTTCTCTTTTGCTGCTCTATATCAAAGTTCTTAGCGCTTATCAGCAAACAGCAACAACAACGAGAAAAAGAACACAAACACTTTTGACGTTTCGTTAATGTTCGAGAATGCATACATATGTATGTATATGTATGTGAATAGATGTAGTTTTAGATGTAGATGTATATACAGTGACTCAAAGCTCGTGGTAGCGACAAGCAAAAAATTTTAAAGTGCTATAAAGTTTAAACAAGGAAACAAATTCAAAATGTTTAAATGCCAATTTGTTTAATGTTATCTCACATTTCAATAAAAAACTTTAGTTTTTATTAAAATATTAATTAATTAATTCAAATTAGTCAAAAACTGAAAACATATCCAAAATACAGGTCAATGTTAATGGTAAGTCTTAAGAAAAGTTAAATATTTGGCGTATAAAAGCTTAAATTCTGAAATGTTCCAGGATGATTTTCCGTTGATCAATGGTAGTCCGTTTGCCCATTGTCCTTGTAGGCTTGTTCCACTAGAGATGCAGAATATAACTAAACTGACTACGAAGGATTGGTCTATTCTTACCGAAAATAGGCAGAAAACCCGGGTTTTCTGCCACCTAACTGTCCATAATGTAACTGTTTCCAAAGGGTTTGACCCAAAAACTTAGGTACTTCTTACATAACCCGACCTAACGGGTGGGGAAATCCCAGTTTATTAGGGTCATATATTCATTTCGGTGGTTCATATATGTACCTGCCATCGGTCTTTGGAATTTTTGAAAAATAATGAATAATGAATTTATGGCAGGCAATTACAGTTTTTGCTTGTCGCTGCTTACCACGAGCTTTGAGGCACTGTATATGCGATATACGATATGTACATATGGCTGATCAGGGTGCACTCCAAACTCACAAACAAGCAAATGCATTACAAGAAGTAATGAAGCATATACAAAAAAAAGAACAAAACATGTGCACATGTTGTTGTTGTTTTTGTTGTTTTCTTTCTTTCTCTTCTTTGATTGCTGTGACATCCATAGCAGCAACCCCTGCCACTTCACCTCCCCCTCCTACTGATCCTACTCCTCTTTATGTGCTGTTATCTGGCAGCTCCGAGACCCCTTGCTGACACTTTTTTGTTTGACACACACATACACACACACATGCGCGCGCACAGTTTGCCTATGTCTCTCTTTCTCTCTCCCTGGCTTACTGTGTGTTTGTGTGATTTAATTAGATAAGAATACTTATTATTGGGTTAGTTAGTTCATATAACAATAATATTTTTTTCTGTTTTTTCTTCTTTCTTTTTTTCCTTGTTGCCTTCGGACGCGCGATAAGCAAAATTGAAAACTGAACAGTGAGCGAGCGAGTGGCAGAAGAGGCAGCAGCAACAACAGTGGAGCAAAGTATGGCACCTAAGAAACAACGCGATCATAAATACATATAAGTAAGTATTTACAGTAAAAACATATAAGATGCGTACAAATTCTCTTATCAAAAATAAGAACGATAGAACTGGAAATGGTAACTACAACTACAATTACAACAAAATTCTTCAATTTGATATTTTTAAGTAATTATGTAATTATTAAAATCAAAATTATGCTTAACAATTTCCAAATTCTTGGCATTTATCGATTTAGGAATATATTCCAAATAACACTTCGAATCGAATCCATAGAATTTAAAACAAAAAATCAAGCACCTTTTACATTATTAATTATGACGTTCAAAAAAAAAAAATTAAATAAAATACTCATAGTTATGCATGCTTATAACTATATGTGTTATGGATTCAGAAATCAAATAAGGTGCATCTGATAATCAATTAGGTGGGTGGGGGGTTGGTAAATGAAGAGTCTAGTCGATACAGGGGTAGGGGGTAGATTAGGTAGGCTGTCTGAAACACACACACACACACAGGCACACAGAAGTGGTCGCTTTGATTTGTTTGTATTTCTCATTTACGTTTTGGACTCTGTTTCGTACATTTCCTCCGCGTCCTCCTCGTTCCCTCGTATCGTACACCACTCCACAGTTCCTTGCCTGTTGCCTGCGCCAATATATATCGGCAATTTGATAACCCTCAACCAAAAACTCACAAGGCAAACAACAGCAGCAACAACAACAACAGCTAAGCCAAAGGCAGCATAATAAAAATAAAAATAATAACAACAGCAACAAAGTAACACAGTGCTAAACAGGCTATGTAGGCAGGCAAGGACAGGAAAGGAATGGAAAGGGAAGGGGCAGCAGGCAGGCACACACACACACACACAGGCAGACAGACTCAACAGAGTTGAAGTCGGGGCCAACATGTTGGGAATATGCTGAACACGTGGTCGAAAGACAAGAGGGAGACGCACGGGCTGTGTTTGCGTGTCGAGTGTGAGAGGGGGTGGGGGGGTTTGGCTTACAGTTACAAGCAGGCAGCTTAGAACGCAGCGACAACAACCACAAGCAGCAAATGCACGCACTCTCTCACTCTCTCGCAAATGTGATCTGTGTGGTGCTCTTTGCGTCGCTCGCCCCTCACCCATCACAGGCAAATGTTGTCGTTTGTTACTGTTGTTGTTGTCCTGTAAAACCAGTTGAAAGAGCAGACGACGATGGCGACGACGCCTGCCCGCAGAAAAGCGAATCAGCCGACGACAACTACGACTACAACAACAACAGTAAGTAATCAAAAAGCGACAGTGAATGTGAATGGAAATCTACGAAACAAACGGCGACCGCAAAAGCCGCTGCTGCCGTCGACGTCTGCGCAGACGGCGGCAACTTCATTATATAATAGATTCGATTCGAACTCGAATTCGATTGCGATTGGATTTTTAGGTGTCGTTGTTGTTTTCTGCTTCTTCAATTCGTTGTATTTGTTTTTCTTGAATTTTTTTTTTTTTTTTTTTTTTTGTGTTTGTGGAATGGAATGACCAGCAAAAGGAAAAGGAAAGAAAAAAGTGATGTTGCAAGCAAAAATAAAATGATAAATAATACAAATTTGTGTTGCCTTTTGCGTTGCGGGAATTTCGAGCTGTCGTCCACTCCACTGGCCCCCGTTCCCCCTCCGTAACGTGCCCGCTTATCAGTGTTTTCCAGAGCCCGCATTAAATGCCGAAAAAGCATAAACGTTTGCTTAACAACATTTCATCCATAAAAAAAAATAAAATGAAAAATACCAATAACAATCATAATAAATAATCGCGCACTGTAATAATAATTGCAGCGAAAAAACCCCCTTGCACAGAAAATATGATTTGAAAATAAGACAAATACAAACAGGGTCAACACTCATGTCACATTTTGATACCCCCTCTCCCTCACTCAACACACACACGGTTCTCAACTTAAGTTGCGTCATTCGAAACTTCATCATATACTAATATGCACTATTATATGTAGTATGTACTATTATTTACAATATACACTATTATATGTATATAATTTAATACATTTTTGAGGTTTTGCATAATGAAGGGTAACCAAAAAACATACTTCTACTAGTAACTCATTGAATTGTTAGCGTTATTTGCTGAAATTCATTTGTGATTTGAACATTTACTAAATAATTGACTTTAGCTTGATTAATTTGCGGTTGGGTTAATTTCAACATCAGCATAGATCCAATGCCAAGAGAACAAGATTAACTAAACCCATCAAACTTAAACCGATTTTAATTTAATCATAGGCGTCGTCAGGTATAAGCAGGGGAGCATGGGTGGACTCGAGATTAAATGAAATTTGTTGCCAAAGTAATCAATCTGTAGTTAACCTCTAACCCCCTGCATTTCAACACACAGTGATAACGGTGTGTCGACTACAAACACACACATTTTTACTTATTTACAATAAACAGTTTATGTGGAATAGTCGCTTTAGTGCTTAACAAGTTATTTTGCTAGTTAACATTTAAGCTAAAGATTCGATAATTTTGTTGTAGTTATTGTCGTTGTAACTATTACTGTTATTTTTGTAGTCCCTATCACTAGCTCTATTTCTCTGTCTCCCGTTCTGCCTCTGTCCCTGAAGGCGCCCAACGAGCCGCGTCGACCCCACCGCAAGAAATATAACAGACACGCACACATACGCATATGTGCACACACACACACACACATACATATGTATGTACTTTGGCACTCAATTGAGCGGCTATTAGCAAGGCGGCAGCAGCAGCAAACAGCAACAACAGCAACCTAAAGCGCATATGAAGACAATTTTAAGATTACAACAACAGCAGCAACTGCGCCAGGCAATGACAATAGAATATGAAGTGGATAGCAGGCAAGCAGGCGAACAGGAGAGAAGGAGAGCAGGCGCTTGCTTGACTCCTCGCTCAATAAGCGCGTCGCAGTCAAGATCGTGAGAGCCAGCTAGTAAGTGTAAGCGAGAGGGCAAGTGGAGCTCATACATAGCTGTTGACTCTGATGTTGTTGCTGTTGTTCTTGCTGTTGGTGTGGGAGATAGCAAACGATGAGCGACGACATCGCACGAGTGCACACACTCAACGGCTGACAGACAGACGTAGAGACGATCACGGTATTGATACACACATACACACACACAGAAACACATGCATAACAACACAACTCATACATATTTATTTCGCTCAGCTCGTTTGCCCGCTCGTTTATTTTTTTTTATATTTTTATTATTTATTTTTTTTGTTTCTTGTTTTACAACTCAACGATAATAATAATAAGCAACAGCAATCGTCAGTAACTGGCACGCAAATAATTTATATACGTATATACATGTATGTATGTATATTTTGTATTTCTGTTGAATTGCATTATTAAAACAGAAAACAGCAGAAAAAAAAATTAAATAAAATAAAAAAATAAAAAAAATACATTTATTTATATATAAATATACAAAAAAAAAATAAAAGCTTGCACATTCGACTGCTTGCTTTGGCAACATGTTGCTTTGTGTATATATGCATGTGTGTGGGTGCACGCAACTCCATCACACACACACAAAAATACAAGTTGACCTGCGAACGAAGGCTTGGATTGCATATTAATCGAATTGTGTATAGAAATTCCCCTTCTCCTTCCTCTTATTTTGCTGCTTCTTCTTAGGTAGGTAGGTAGTCGCAGCCGCAGTCGGATTCACAGCAATGGCGACGACGCGACGTCGGGACATGCGCACACATACACTTGCATGTGTATGCACGTATACATGCATATGCATATGCATATAAATGCATGTGTGTGTGCATGTCTACAATGCAGCGGTCGCGACTGCGTTGTTATCGCCTTGGCAGGAAATGGAATTATATTCGTAAAAAGTGGTCGTTGGTTCATTCGTAAGTAAGAAAAAGTGCCGCTGTCCCTTTGGCCTCGCAGTCCGCTGTTTTACTCAAGTATATATAAACATATGTATTTATATATTAATATGTACATACATATATATTAATATGTATATAAACGAAATTTGATTACGTCGCTATGAGGATTTGATTTAAGAAACTAAGCATATTGCTTTTGGGCGCAACAAAACGGCGGCAGCAGCAGCAGCTACTACAAATACAACAACAACAGCAAGCTAACTAACCAAGTAAGCACACAGCAACAACTTTGCATTTAAATTTCATAATATAAGTAACGAAACAGCAACAACAACAACATCAACAGCAGCAGCAGCAGCTACGAGACGACGACGACGAAATCAAAAGTTATGCGAAAAAGTGAATTTCAGCTGAGCAACAAGCAGCAGCTTCATCCACCTGACAACAAATAAAAAAGTGAACGCATTTTGCGAGCATAAAAATAAAAAAAAGCACAAGCGACATGCAAAGCAGCAGTAGCAGAAATTATGATAAAAAAAAATTAATATATACAAAACGTGTTTTTGCATTGCGATATCGTTACGGACAAACTTGTCGCCTGCGCAAAACAAAACCAGCGACCGCAAGAAACAAAAGCAACAAGCAACAAGCGCTGATCGCTCGCTTGTTGCAGCAGTTTCAGTTTCAGTTATGCTTGTGTGTGTATTATTAACACACACATATATATGTATATGTATATTGTGAGTGTGTGCGAGTTGCGCCCTTTCGCTTTCAGCGGCAGCTTGTTGCTATTGCTTTGCCTATTGCTGCTGCTGCTGCCGTTGTAATAGTTGCAGTTGTCAAAATAAAAGAGAGGAGAAAAAAACTGCTTCGTAATGACAGGAGATTGCGATTATGAAAACCAAATATTTTCCATTGCATTGCAATAATCGGTTTGCAGTTATTCAATAACAATCGATAACAAGCTAAGCAAAGTTCAGACAATCAAAAAGAAAAACATAACACACGACGAAATCGAAAACATACGCACAAAAAATAAACCAAAAGCTTTGCAAATTTTATCGGACATCAACCCGTTACAAATGTGTGCGCCTCTGTGTGTGTGTGTGTGCGTGTGTGTGTGCCGTTTATTGTCGCTCATTGTACATAGTTGGTTCTACTTGACCCGTCCGGCATTGCACTCAGTTCTGCGCTGCTGTTCTTGTTCTTGTTGTTGTTGTCTTACGCGAAAAACAAACTCTACTTTAAAGCAGCAGTGAGCCCCTTTCAGCCATTCTTCCAATTCGCCTACCACCAATTTGCCGCATTAATGGCAACAACTTTGCACGTAACCGCAAATCGAGTCACGGCAATAACTTTAAACTTGGGGCTCTGTTGCTCGGCTCAGCTCAGCTCACCTTAACTCAGCCTCTCCACAATAAAAGCAAAAGGCAAAAAAAAAAAAACAAAAATCACTAAACGAAAATCCAAACCCGGAACTTACTGACTTAATCGAATTTGTTGTCGATCAACAACAACAACAGCTGTTACTGCTGTTTCTGTTGACGCAGCCGTCGCAGCAGCAGACACTTAAATATGTGTAGATGATCATGAGCTCTTTTCTCTCATATATATATATGTATATATATATATAAATATATATATATATGCATATTTATATACATTTATATATGTATGTAATTTTAATGATGAGCAATACAAACGGTTTTTTTTTACAGTCTGTTACAGCTGGTACTACTAAATGAAAGAGAGACAGGACGCTTTTGCCACCTGCCCACTTATCAATAACAACTGCCTTATCAGTTGTTTGTTATTTATTATTATTATTCTTGGTTTATTTTTGTTTTTGTTCAGCTCGTAAGACTTGTGAGTCTTTTGCAACCAAAATAATTGTGAATCAACCCAAAAATAAAAAGAAATGTTGACAAAATGCATATTGTAAATTTTGTTTTTTTTTTTTTGAAGATCCTGAGCATAGTGTGTACTTTTTTGTAGACTTACCACCCTCTCGAATATGTCATCGCACTCGAAATAGTGTGAATTGCCGCCGCCGACGATATTTGCAGTTGCTGATGAGTTTTGAACAATTGTCGCAGACATTTTGGTTGCTTGTGTTGTTCGTTCTTCTTTCTACTCCGTACTGCACTTGCCTCTCTCCACTCCTAACTTGGCACTCTCGTATTTCACTGGACAGCGCAAAAGTCGACGAAAAACTCTTTTTTCTTTGTTGTTGTTGTTATTATTAATATTTGCTGGACGTTTGGCGTTTTTTTATTTTATTTATTTATTCTTTTGCTGACTGTTGAATTTTTTTTAGAATTTTTATTTTAAATATGTATTTCTTTTTTTTTTATTTGCACTAGTTGAACGTTTGTTATGGCTTCTTGAAAATTTTGATATTTGCTAGTTAAATTGTAGTTCGTTTTTGATGTTGATTTTATTATTGCGCTGCGCGTGTTGCATTTCAATCAACAAGCTAGAAGAGGAAGAGAAACGAGAAAAACAACGACAGCGTTAGAAAGAATTCCACTCCGAATTGAATTGAGACTCGCGGAGCAGGCAAAAAAAAACCAACACTCAAAACATACACAAATACAGCTACACGTGCATTTCTCGTGTGTGTGTGCGCATGTCATGTGTGTGTGTGTGTGTGCGTGACTGTGTGTGTTGTGTGTGCTACGATTGCATTCGAATGCAAGCCAAGCCGGCTCTCAAAAAAGGATTCTCACGCACATGTGTCAAACATAAAATAGGCATACGAGCGAGAAAGAGAGCAAGAGCGAGCAAGACTGACTTAAAAATTCAACGCGTCTGCTTTGTCCCTTTTTATTTGTGTGTAGTAGTTGGTTTTTTTTTCTGTGTTTCAAAACAGGCGATCGTTATTATTATTGTTGTTGTTGGTGTTTGCTTTGCTTTTGTCGTCTTCGTTTTCGTTCTCAGCGGCAACAGATAAGCTTGTCGTCGTCTTGTCGTTGTTTCGTGTTCTTTACTCACACGGCGCAACTGCGATTGTGTACGTTCTATGTATGTTGTGTTTGTCTGTGTGTGTTGTGTGCCTTCCAGTGGTGGTCGTATTTCAGCTCAAATCACATGTCTGTCTCTGTTAGTGTTTGTGTGTAATTTTGTTGCTGCGCAAGCAGAACAAACGCAAGCAGCCAGTCAAAGGCAAACTTTGTTATTGTCGTGGACTCTTCTTAATTTTTTTTCTAATTTATTTTTTATTTTTATTCTGTTTTTTTTGTCATGTTTTTTTTTTAAATTCTATGTTGTGTCTTCTTTGGCTTATTTTACACACAATATGCGCAGTTCGGGCCTTTATCGACTTGAATTTGTGCGCGCCTATTTGAAAAATTTGATTTTTGTGATTAGCTAGAAAGAACCGTTGACAGCAGAACCACGCTTCAAAATTGCCGCGCACTCCACACACTATTTAATTTCAGTATATTGGCTGGCAGTGCCAACAAAAAACAAAAACAAAACAAAAATGAAATAAATAATTTAAAGCAATTGGCAATTGAAATTGCTGTTTTTTTAAGTGTTTCAATAACAAATTTGTCGCCGCCTACTTTTGATCAATTGTCGATCGCATGTAAATTTAAATTAAATTTAATTAAAAAAAAAAATTGTTTAATCACAACACAATCACATTTTTGGCTTACTTTGCTGCTGAGCACAAAAACTAACTTAAATACGAGTTGCAAAATATCCTGGCACGTTTTGCACCTTAGTTTTTGTGCAGCAGGCAAAAAAACACGTCCGCTCTCAATAGTGAATGTTACAAATATGAACTGTTATCCCACTGTAGCGCGTTGACGGCAGCATGAACAATATACAACAACAATAAATATCGAAAATATATTCGATCGTGTGCGGTCCGATCTTATCGATAGCACCATTCCATCGCCGTTATCGCTGTTAAACTCAATCATCACTGTTATCCCTCTGTTATCACTCTGCGCCAGTGAATGTTACCATTACATTTAAAATTACCATGCTATATTTTAAAAAATTGGCTATTAAGCATTACACGATCAGTTTGTATACTTAATTTGCGTTGGTTGTTTAGCGCTTAAATTTAGCTGCACTGTAAATCATACTCCGTTGCCAGCAGCAATTTTGACTCGAAATGGTACTGTTCCTGGTAAAAGTGACCATCATATGGCAACTGCGCGCCATAAAATTAGATATTTAAAATTTGAGTTTCTTTTATTTAGTATTTATTTTTTGTTGTTGTTTCTAAGTGGTTTGCTAACAACCCACTGTATTGGCATTGATGAACTGAACAAACAACTGCGGCACCTGCGCCAGCGGTGCCGGCGTCGTCTGGCTCGCCCGACACGTGCTCGTGATGAACTTTTGCCGCAAGCGATTCAGCTGCATTGGATTCATCGATGTGGTCACCTTGACCTTGACGGTGCTTCCCCTAACGCGCAACTGACCAAATGCCCCAATTTTGGCCGCACCCAGTATTTCCTTAATGATCTCCTGCATAATAATATCCAGCTCATACAGATAGTTTGTGGCGCCCAACGGCGGCTAAAATGGGCAACAATAATTATAAAAATCGAAATCAGTAAGGTGAAATATATATATGTATATATATATATATATACATACGTTTTGTGTGCTCTGATTGGGCGGCAATGGTTGCGTCTCATACAGCGATTTGTAGATGGCCTCCAAATCGATGGCATCCTCGGGCAGTGCCACAATCAATGGACTATCCCAGCGACTGCTGCTCTGTGGCTCCTCGTAGCGCATGCACAGCGCATCGAATGTTTCACGGGTGTACGGCACATTTGAGTTGTTTAGCAGACGCAGTTGATCCGCTTGCTCATCCAACTTATCCGGCTCGTTGCGCTCTATGTTGAATTTCCAGGCCTGCTCCATCGGTATGCAAGTAAAAAGCGTGCATTGTGTCGTTCTTGCCGCCTTGGTCATGCAGTGAAGCTCATAGCGAAAGCCTAAAATGGGTGTGGATCAAAGTGCCACAAAGTGGGATTACAACAACAATGTGTGTGTGTGAGTGTGTGTGTATATTGCACCTTTAATATAATTGCCCGCATCGAGTATGACGACATCGTCTTTGTTGAGTTGTCGCGATGCCTCAGATTTGAGATCGCTGCGAACCACCTTCTCACTTTGTGAGCTGTTAAAGAAGGCGTTCTTCTCATAGAGCGCTTTGGGCACCGCCTCGTTCTCGCTTATTAGATGTACCCTTTTGCCTTTGGCCGCCAAGTAGTCGTGCAGCTGGCGGGCTCGAGTGGATTTGCCGCTTGCCGGTAGGCCAGTAATTACGACAATTGGCATTTGAATCTGTCCAAGAAACCGACTTGATTGCAAAGTGTTTACTCAATTCTGCATGTGCTGAATGCTATCGATATTGTGTATCGGGTATCGATACTATCGGTACGATAATTACAGCTGTGACAGTGCTGCTCAGCGCTGTAAGAATGTGAAAGAAAACAATTGCCGCCGCACAATTCTCAGCCAGCTTGACCTGACCCAGATTCCATTGCTTCACTGCATCATCGTATCATTTACACCATGGCGGAGAGCCGCAGGCGTTTCCGCAACAAAAAGCGAGTGAGTTCGCACAAACAAACACACACACATACAGTATGTGTATATATGGAGTTGATATTAATGTTCCAACTATGAATATGCTTAGGATGAAGGGCGCCCGGGTCCATCAACTTCGACGCCCGTAACAATTGCGCGTCGTGAAAATTTGGGCCCACTCGTTACGTGCGTGCAGCCAAAGATATTGCTGAAAAAGGAGCTCGATGCGAATACCGGCAGTAGTTGCAGCGTCAGTATCACCGAGTTGCCCTTCAAAACGATCATCGTCAATCGCAGCGAGGTGCCAGCCCAGCACCGCAACAGCTGCGAACGTGCTACGGGCTTCAGCTCCAGCATGGCAACAACTACAGCTGCTACTACCTCGACGACTCCGACGACTACTCGTACACCTACTCCAACTCCAGCTCCTACGCCTATTCCTACCAGCAATACTAGTTCAACTGCAACTGGCATACCCACATCCGCATCCGCATCCTCATCCAGTGTATGCCCAGCACTCACCACAGCCTACAAGGAGAAGGCGAATGGGAGCACATCGGCTGCCGGGATGCAGGATGCACAGTTGGGGCCGCCGCGCATGACGCGACCAACGCCGCTGAACAATGCGAATGTGCGAAAATTCTTCCACAAGAGCAACACGGACTTCACCGTCATCGGTGTGATGGGCGCGCAGAGCGTGGGCAAATCGACGCTGCTCAATCTGCTAGCGGCGGAGCGTCCCAGCAACTATGATTACTACCAGCATCTGTTTGCGCCCGATGCGAATGACTGCATATTCCCCATCAGGCATCGTTCCAAGTTGCAGCAGGCAGCGAGCTCCAGTTCTGCGGCCGCCGCCGCCGCCGTTGCCAAGAACGTGCTGCGTCCACGTACCGATTGCCTCCAGTTCTTCATCACACGCGAGCGATATGTGCTCGTGGACTCGGCACCGATGCTGGCTGATCTCGGCACGGCCAATGATGCGGATCACTTGGATCTGCATACGCTGTCCAGCGTGATGCAGCTGCTCAGCGTCTGCCACGTCCTGCTCCTGGCCATCGATGACATCAATCTGGAGCAGTTGCGTCTTCTCCACGTCGCGTTGCGTTTCCGCCCACGCATATCCTGCAAGAGCTATGTGCGCGACTACCTGCCCCAGGTGCTGTTCGTGAGGACGCGCGCCCAGCGCCAACACTTTGAGCCCATCCATCGCGAGCGCCTGGACAGGCAGCTGGAGTTGCTGTACGCCGGCACCAATCTACCCATCTATCGGGGACGGGGCGAGGCGCGCTCAATTAACACTCTGCTGCTGCCCCAACTGAGCAGCAATGCGGCCACAGCGCATCATCCCAATCTGGCGGAGCTGGTGCGTCAGTTCCGTGAGCGCGTCCTCGCCACAGTGCGACTGCCGATGTGCCAGCCCAGCAACGATGTGAGCGAGATGCACTGGTTCGAGATGGTCGCGGAGACCGCCAACAAATGCCACGCCGCCAGCCAGCACTTTCAGCAGGTCTATGCCGAGAAAAAGCTGAGTCATCTCGAGTTGCGCTCCAAGCTGCCAGCCGACTCCAACTGGCGCAACGACTCCTACTAAGCAGCACAAGCTGCGTCACGGATCAGAGTGGGACAGCAACACGCGAGATTATGCGATCATCTTTAGCCGATATATATATATATATAGAGAGAGAGGGAGAGGGAGAGTATATAGAGAGTCGGCCCGATCGGTTCTCTTTGCTGCACAACTTTTTACAGGGTATGCAAAATGACACTGCCTATCTGTGTGCTTCCGTTTTTGTGTTATTGATTTCAATTCAATTATCTTTCCAAATTCAAAATAACAATTGGTGCTTTTTTCAACTTTGGGGTAACTGAAAGAAAACCCATTTGGAAAATACGTTTAGAGAAATGCTTAAATTTAATTCAAAGTCATTTGTGAATAAACTGAAGACAACAATTTGTGATTGTCGTTTGTTTTATATATGTATGTACATATATATAGTGAATATGTATATAATGATCGGGTGGGTGTCTCTAGTGTCTCTAGATCGAGGTGTACCATTTGTTTGGTTATGTTTGCTATCACGTTTGCTTTGGTTCGCGTTCAGTCTCAAAATCGTTGTTGCTTTGGTGGACTATCAAGTCGGGGGGCTCCTGTTGCTGCTGCTGCTGTTTCTGATCGAAGTTGTTTGGCGGCTTGCGGCAGACCCAGAAGAGGCTTTTGTATTTGCTCTGCTTCATCGATAGCGGATTCTGTGCATATTTGGTGCTGATGCCGGTGCGTGTGCTGATTATGTCAAAGCCGATGCTCTCCATAATGATGACCAGATCCTCATACGTTGGCTCAATGCTGTTCTGCCCGCTGATGTCACTGTAGTGGTACAGCAGCGGTCCGAGATTCACCCAAATGCCACCAGGCACAAGAATTCTGCAAAGAGAGTTTTTTTTTCCATCTGCATTTTGGGCCAGGATTGAAGTTGTGGCTACTCACTTGTAAATAGTGCGTATGAAGTCAATCACATTGTTGGCGCAGTCGATGAAGAAGCAGGTGGCGACACAATTGTAGGCATCCGGCGTCTTGTACACATCGAGGAAGTCGCCCGCTGCCATCTCAATGTTGCCCTTGGGGGGATATTTAACGGGGCAAACGTCTGGGAAGCGCACGGGTGCCACCTGATCGGCGCGACGCATATTGTTGACATACTGATGCACCCAGGGATACAGGACGTGCTTGTCCTCGTAGTCGCACAGATTGAGCACGAAATTCGATGCGATTAGCATGAAGTAGGAGAACTCATTGCCCTCGCAGGCATAGCCGCGACAGGCGAGCTCATAGGTGAGCCTGCCCAGTCCAGCGCCGGGCACCAGAATCTTGATCTCGTTCAGTTTGCTGCAAAAGTTGCCAGTTAAATGCTATATATATATATATATATATATATGATATATTGCTTACTAATCAGTCGGCTTGTAATACTCCTCGATGCTGTCGATGATGGGCTTGTAGGATTCCTCACGCTCCACGGCGCTTTCGGAACTCCAGTCGCGTGCTATCAGTTTCAGTGTCGATTGTACCTTTAAAATTTTGAGAGGTTCAACAACATCATCAGCAATATCATCATCATCATCTTGATCATTAACAAGAAAATAAGTCTGAGATAGAAATATTTGTATGGTTTATGGATATAAGTTTTTCTTCTTTTTTCTTTTCAAGTTGTTAGTTTGTTAAATCCACAGGAGATAATAATGTCAACATAGGTTTGAAATGCAGACCAGACCTTAATGCTTAACTATGGACAAGATGATAAATGAATAATCCTCAAATATGGCATTTGAATTGCAATTCAAAAAAATAAACGAATTGTCAATTATTATTGCATGTGATAAATAGCGCATGCATATGTGAGAGAGCGAGAGAGAGGGGAATAGCGGCACAGCTGCTCGCTGTCACTCTCTCTCTCTGTCTCTCTCTTGCTCACTCACTTGATCCATGTCGCCGTGTCGGACATGATCGGGCGCCTCGTCCAGCTGGTTGACATCGCTGTCTGAGCCATTATCTCCCGTTGGATAGAGAAGACGGTCCCGCAAAATCTCTCGAATCACAGCCTGATTGCAGTCGATGCAGTTGCGCACGTTATCCAAATGAGAACTGTATTTGGACAGCAGACGCTGATCGTCCGCGGCCAAACTATTCAGATAATCTTCTGTCTTGTTCACCCTCAGATATGCATACCGTCTGTGGAGTATATAGAAACAGATGTAGTTTTTATATTAGAGCGAGTGTCCTAAATACACACACAAACGCACACGGTAAAATGACTTAATTGATTTTCGTTATCAGCTGTTGGACAAGCGCATGCATGCACATACAGTATGTCAAGAAACTGTTTCAACAACCGCTGTTTACGATTTTGCAATTTCCATAAGAAATGAGCGATATTTTATTTTAAAATTTCACTATTGTTTTTTTTTTTTTTTGTTATATAGTTTTAAGAACTAAAAGTCGATAGTAAAATACTCTTTTTTGCAAAAGAAATGAGAAAATATGTATGAACTTTTACCGGATCTAAATACTTTCTTGACTTACTGTACATGCATTCTTTTAATCGTAGCACTTGTCTGTGTGCTTGTAATGGAAAGGAGGTGGATGTAGTGGGAAACATTCGGGAGTAATAAGCAATTTATTGTGTGGCTGCATTATTACCGTTTTGTTTACAATTGCTATGCAGTACCCACCTGTAGTACTGAAAGGCATTCTGCACCTTCCGTATGTGTCGTCGCTCCTCCTCGTCCTCTGTGGCCGAAAATATCAGCGTCGCATCCTCATGCATTTTGGGATGCATAGGGAATGGCAATGATGGCAGCATATCACTCATGTGCACAACAATGTTAAATTTTCAATCCTAAAGACGCCTAAATGCCAATAATTTTAACTAAACGTATCGATACTTTAAATATGACATATATCGATAGCTGGTGTGATATTTCGTTCATTGAAAATCGATGCATCGCATTTGAATTATCGATGCTGCCTGAGAAAAATGACAGTTACTTTACAATTAAATATATATTATAAATTACGCTAGAATAAACGAACCAGCAATTTTCGCACATTTTTTCTATTGACTAAATAATCACGTTTATCATGCATAATTCAAATTTATGAAGTGTATTATATATATAACAAAGATGTGTGTGTGTGTATTAGTAAATTAACTTTACGGGTTAAACAAGTGGCAAACATTTTGGATTTGAACGCAATATGCAATGCACAGCGAATCAACAGAACAGCATCAACAAAATCTTAAAGTTAAGATCGGTTAATTAAATATATTTAAATATTTGTACAAACATTGATAAGGACACGTGACATTGGGATTCGATTGATACGATTGCGAAACGCATCGTTCTCGGCTGGGCTGCTGGATGTTGATTTTTATGTAGTATATGTACATACTTTATGTAAAAGTAGAAATAAAGATATTGCTTATAAGTAAATTACGCTGACTGGCAAACAACAAATACACACATATTTAAAAGAATTGTCATATGTTGTTTGCATCTACAATTTTAAGTAGCAGCGCATTTGACCACAGGAGTATTTCGAGTTGCGACATATATATAAAATGTATAAAAAAAGTACGAGCGCAATATATGTTTTTAATTTTTAAGATGCGCTTTTTAACCTTCAGCGGGATGAGACAACGGCTTCTCCGCCTCAGTATTAAGGTCGAGGAGCGCCGCCAGTTCGTTGTCGTGCTCCCGCTCTCGTTGCCTTTTACGCTGTCGCTGAGGGGATGGAGGTGTCGACAATGCCTCGGCGGACGGCGCAGGTGAACGCGTTGGCGTTGGTGTTGTCGATGGCGTTGTGGAAGCTGAACCGGCTGCGGGCGTTCCCGGTTTCTCTAGCGGCATCACTTCAGCTTCAGCATCAGCAGCTGCATCAGCATCGGTGTTGGGCAGCGCTTTTGAATGGATTGACCAGAGCGGCAAGCTGCTGTAGCTGGCTGCTGGAAAAACGACATCAGCTAAGGAGAGAGCAGCTACTGCACGCGATGTGGTCGCAGTGTCATCGTCCTCCTTGACCAGCTGCTCCTCCTGCGCTTCCTCCAGCGATTGGATGCGATCGCGCTCCTTCAGCTGTTCAGCGACCTTCTTGAGGTAGCTCTTGTCCTGCGTGGGACACTCGAGATGAACGCAGTGAAATATCTGCAATGCAACATATTCAGAGTTGAGAATCTCTTGGATATGCATATCCCACACATATACATGTATATGATGTGTACATACCTCATTTGCGGTATTCCGCGTGCCCACAATGCGTATGAAGACAATGGGGCGCGGGGTAAAGTGAAAGTTCTGCCAGGAGCGCGCCTTCTCGTTGCGCTTGTCAACCACCATTTGCCAATTTTTGCGATTCGTCGAGGTCTCAATGTAGAAGCTGTAGGTGCGATCGTCACAGTCCCACAATAGCAGACGCATCGAGCCCACATGGTACGGCTGGCCCAGACGCACAACAATCTCACCGCTGCCGAGCTGATGGCACGTGTAACCCGAGTCCCAGTCATAGTGCGCATGATCGCCATTAATCAGTGCATTCCGTGTGCGACTGACGCCATCTGTAACAACTGCGCTCATCTCAATGGTGGCCACGTTCGCTTTGGGCGCGACAAATCCATCAATTATCGTTGGCAACTTTGACGTATGCATGGCCTCCAGTCCGACCACATGAAACACCTGGATTAATGATCGTTCGATTGCCATAGCTGTTACTTATTTATATTTGTATATATTATGTTAACTCACCCGATTGACCGTGTTCTGGGTGCCCACGAGGCGTATAAAGCGTACTGGGCGAGCCTCAAAGTACAGATATTGCCAGGAGCGGCAATGGTATTCACTGTAGTCAATGACGCGCTCCCAGTACTGTTGATTGCCAGAGACCTCTACGTAGTAGGAGTAAGCGCGAGTATCGCGATCCCAGAGCAGCATGCGAAGGTGATTGATCATGCACATGGTGCCCAGTTCGATAACAATGCCGGCATCATTGACGTCCGTGATGCAGTGGCGCGTGTAGCCGTGCTCCATGTCGTACGAGGTAACATCCCCATCCAGCAATGAATGGCGGCATTCGCCCTGAATGCAGCGCGATGAATACTTGGCGGTGGCCACATTCTCCTCCGGCCAAAGAGCTGCTCGATATGGAAGCGTTTTCGATGTGCTCCGCTCGTCGATAGCGTCAAGAATTTTGTCCGGTTCGAGGATACCGGATGGGCGCACCACTTGCAGCAGATGCTCGAGATTCATCAACGGCAGTCGAACAAAAGAGACTACGGTTTTGATATCAACTTCGGGATTATAGCGACTCCATTTCCACACAGCCAAAAAGATTTGCACCTCTGGAGCAAAGAAGCAATCACGGCGGAGCACTTCCTCCAACGATTCCTAAACGAATGGCATATTTAAATATTGCTATAGTCTCCTCTATCCGTACGCAAAATCTCTTACCCTTGAGAGCATCTTAAAGCTATCATGCTGTAGGAGATCCGCTGCATTCCGGTCCATGAACATGAGGCACACTTGCGTTAGCTCATCGAGATTGTAAAGACGTGCTGCGTCCAGTATCATGCAAACATTATTCAATGCCAGATACTGACGCAAATATTTGGAAATGGCCATTTCCAGGTCCTGAAAGCCGTATTGATTGGCCATGCCCAAGACACCGATGACGGCCTCCTCGTCCAACGTGGCCAGGGAGAGGGTGCCCGAGTAGATGTAGCGCAATAGCACCTTAAACGGATCCAGTTGCACTTCTAACGAAATTTGCCGTTGTGTTGCCTCCGACATGCCGCCGTAGAGTAACGCTCGAAAGTATTCGCTGCGTGCGGCGAGGATGGCCCGATGTGCTGGCAAACGTTGCTCTTCGACAATGAATTCAACATCCGCATAGCGGTCGTTCATGCAGAGGCGGGCAATGTCCGCTGAGAACCGATCGCCCAAATCGATTTCGTCTGTGTATTCCGTGGGGGAATCTGTATTGCTTTTGACGCTGGCAAGTGTTGCTAAGCTGCCGCCGCCACATCCGTGCATCTTGTGATGCCCTTGGCTGCTCATTGCGTTTACTGTTCCGGAAGTTTCCTGCGTTATAATTGTATTTGTGTGTGGGAATTAAAAATGTACGATTTTAGTCATGATTTATTTATTAAGTTGTTTGGTTTACAACTCACCTACTTGTTTAAGTAATTTGCGGCAGCGTTTTGTTGCGTCGTCGCTTGCTTAATTATTTATTTCTTTCTTTTTTGTTGTGTGTATTTTTTTTAACTTTTACGGCTACGGTTAACCCGTTGGACACAATGTATTATTTGGCCATCCGCGTACTTTTTGAAGATGTTGTTTCCTGTATGTAGTCGACTGTCTAATAATTAAGTAAGTACGTAGATTTACTTTGGCTGTCTTATTATTATGATTTTATGCATGTGAATAGGTAATGTTTTCTAGTCGGAAGAATTTATAACTTAGAGATGGGAGTAGACAAATTGATATTATATCGATATCTCGATATTTGCAATTGACACAATATACTGCTGAATTACCGGTTTTAGTGAACGAAGCAAATCAAAATATTTAGAACTCCGATATCATAAACTCTAAAGTCAGCAGTTCTACTTCTGGTATGCAAATCAACTCAAAATAAACATGTAAATAATACAGTAAATATATTGTTAACATTTTTATTTGCGACTTTTTGGTCATTATTTTGTTGGTCAATTTGGCTTGTATTAGTCATCGATAGTTGGTAGTAGGCATTGCAATCGATATCTTTGCAGTGCGATACACACCTATCAACTACCAACTCTCATCTCTAACTGACTCTTTTCGTGGTGCGGAGGCAATCTGCAAACTCGTGGCGAAATTTTGTATTAAACGTTCGTTGTCAATTTGGTCAACAAGAAAAGGTTAATAAACGCGAATGAATATCTGTTGCAGCTGCAAAACAATATACCAGTTTACATTTATCAATTTCAGATGCCTGGCGTTGAAACAATCAAATCCAGTTGGGCCGATGAGGTGGAGCTGGATTACGGCGGCCTGCCACCAACAACGGAAACGATTGAGAACGGCCACAAGTATGTTACCGAATACAAATACAACAAGGACGATAAGAAAACGAAAGTGGTGCGATCGTACAAAATATCCAAGCAGGTGGTGCCAAAAACCGTTGCCAAGCGCCGCACCTGGTCCAAGTTTGGTGAATCAAAGAATGACAAGCCCGGCCCCAATTCGCAGACAACAATGGTATCTGAGGACATAATCATGCAGTTCCTTAACTCAAAGGAGGACGAGAAGGCAAACGATCCACTACTGGATCCCACAAAGAACATTGCCAAGTGTCGTATTTGCAACGGCGAACATTGGTCGGTCAATTGTCCATACAAAGGCACCGCCATGGATACGAATCTTATGGAGAAGAAGGCCAATGCCGCTGCGTCCGCGGCCGTCGATGCACCCAAGTCCGGTAAATATGTGCCGCCATTCCTTAAGGACAGCCAAAAGGGTGGCTTGGGAATGCGTGGACGCGACGACACCGCCGCTATCCGCATCTCCAACTTGTCCGAGTCGATGACCGAGGTCGATCTGGAGGAGCTGGTGAAAAAGATTGGTCCACAGAGCAAAATGTACCTGGCTCGCGATAAGAACACCGGTCTCTGCAAGGGCTTCGCCTACGTTCACTTCAAACAGCGCAAGGATGCAGCCGCGGCCATTGAGATACTAAATGGACACGGCTACGATCACTTAATCCTCAGCGTTGAATGGTCCAAGCCGCAGAACAATTAGATCACATAGTGTGGGTGCGTAGTGGGTGTGTTACTATAGAGAGGATTGCAACTTTAATTAAAAAAGTACATTGTAAAACGCTTTTAATTATTTTTTTTTTTTTGTTTGATGATTCCTGACTTGGCAAACCTGATATTAGAGCTAAATAAAGGTTACCTAAACTATGTAAAATAAAACAAAAATAAAAAGCTTTGACGGGGCTCCCAAAACAACTGCGAGTTTCTTGCGCCACATCCTTTATTTACCGGCAAGAAAGCGCTCTCTCACAGAGTTGCCATCCTTATTTTAATTTTGAATTGCGAGAAATACGCATAGAAGGTATTTTATTTCCGCTAAGAGTTCAACACAACAAAAAAATAGCTCGCTTACGCACAAAACGCAAGCAGTGTCATGTGACGTCACAAGTGTGCTTGAGAATTGGAGAGATGCTCTCACAGCGTTGTCAGTGTGGAGAAGCAACAATCGTGCTGCGCTCCGGCTAGAGACTAAAGAAAACATTACATATACATTGTATATAGTTTTTTTTACACAGAAATCTATTTTTTCCCAATTTGCTTTAGTGCATTTTTTATGCAGGAATACCACAAATTTTGTATTTAATTGGTTTTTTGTTTTTGTTATGAGCATATGTCATATATGCAAATTTAAATATTTGTGTGGATAACACGAATAATAACTCGAATAGATGAATTTGCTGAAATTGATAGTCCAAATGTATTGAAATGATGAAAGATGCGCACATGTTTTGAAAGATAGGGTAGCACTGAGTGCGACCAAAGTGGCTGCTGTTTTTGTTTTGCTTGCGTAAATTGAGATTTGTTTTTGTGTGTGCCGCGTGCTAAATATAGAAATAGGTGCCGCAAAAACATTTAAATTTGAAATATATGAAAATGCAATATTTCTAAGTTGATTGGCAGGTGTTTTTTCGTGTTTTGCGCTCATTATGCTCCAAGCAGTGGTCGTAATGGAATCATCGCCCACCTCAACTACCGCATCCAAAGGATGCATGAAAATAAGGCGTGGCACGCGCATTCTCACCGAGAAACCCTTTGCCTACGTTCTCAAGTCGCAGTATCGTTTGGAGCGCTGCGACAATTGCCTGGAGGCGTAAGTAGCGAGTGTCAATTGTATATGTGTATGTTGTACATGTTGCACGATGTGTTGCAGGGTGCAGAAGGTGCTCAAGTGTTCGAATTGTCGTTATGTGTCCTATTGCAATCGCGCCTGCCAGCAGCAGGCGTGGACGCTGCACAAGCACGAGTGTCCCTTTCTCAAGCGCGTCCAGCCGCGTATTGTGCCCGATGCAGCCCGCATGCTCTGCCGGCTTATCTTACGCCTGGAGAATGGCGGAGATCTGGAGCGCGGCTACTACACAGAGCATGGCTCACGCAAGTTTCGCGATCTTATGTCGCGTGAGTAGGAAAATCATAAATATATATATATATATCCATAAATAATGATTAATTGCAGACTATGCGGAGATTAAGAACGACCCCAAGCGACGGGAGCATTTGGAATCGTTGCACGCGGTGCTTACGGACATGATGAGCGACAGCAGCAGGGGCAGCAGCATAGTGCCCAACATTACCGAACTGATGAGCATTTATGGCCGTGTAAGTGGCAAGTGAATCAATGGCGAAGTTGGCACTTTTAGTGATTAACAAGCCCCTCCAAATTTGAGTAGGGAACGTGGATTTATACGCTCCCTAGTTTTCCTCATTCAAGCCAAGTCTCTCGGCTAATATATATATCGTCTTTGTTATCCGACAATCTTAGTTGCTTCTTGATGCCCAAAATCTGCACATGCAAATATATCTGTTGGGGGAATTCCCCAAGTCCTTGCAAATCAGAACAAATGCATTTTAAGCTAAGAAGAAGACTGTATACGTTTTTGGCACAGATTAATGCTGGCTGCTCGTTTGCCTGTTGGGCACGCTGCCAGAGGCTGCCCAACTAGCAGCTGCAGCCAGCTGCGTAAATGGTGACAATATACATATATATATAAATATATAATTTGTTGACCTGACCTGCTCAACTTTTCAATTGCAGCTGATTACGAACGGCTTCAATATACTGGATGCGGAGATGAACTCGATAGCGACTGCCATTTATTTGGGTGTATCCATAACGGATCACAGCTGCCAGCCAAATGCGGTTGCCACCTTTGAGGGCAACGAGCTGCACGTGCATGTCACTGAGGATATGCCATGCTTGGACTGGTCAAAGATCCACATTAGCTACATCGATTTGCTCAATACGCCGGAGCAGCGACGTGCCGATCTCAGGGAGCATTATTATTTTCTGTGCGTGTGTAGCAAGTGCATTGATCCCCAGGAGATGCACGAAATGACCGCCGCCGTCTGCCCCAACGCCAGCTGCGATGCTAGCGTCAACATTGAGCTAGCCAAGTGCCAGAAATGCGATGCCAGCGTAACGCCCCAACTTCGCGCCGTCTACAATGATATTATGACGTTCACACAGAGCAGCCTGGACAACATGAAGGAGGTTGCCTGTAAGTGAGCCCCTAAAAGCTCTACTTTTATTTATCCATTTCCATTACTTATGATTCCTTCCGGTTGCAGATTTGGATGTGTGCAATGTGTGTTTGGAGAAGCAGCGAGGCATACTTCATCCATTGAACGTGTGGCATGTGAAGACACTCGATGCGGCCTTTGAGGCCGCCATTAATGTGGGCAAATGGAGAGATGCACTGGCATTTGGGCAGCAACTGTTGCCGGGCTTTGGCAAATATCATGGTGCATGGAACCCGCTGGTGGGTTTGCTGCACATGAAGCTGGGCAAGATTCAGCTGTACGAGCGCAGCTACAAGCTGGCCGTGCATCATCTGCAGGAAGCGCAGCGCATACTGAGCGTCACCCATGGACACGATCATCGGCTGCTCGTGGACCAGCTGCGTCCGCTCATGCTGCAGGCGCGGCACGAGATGACCTGAGTCGAGCCATGTTTGTGTTTTATGTTTATGTTTAACTTCAGCATCAGTTTGTTTATCATTTGTTTATTTTAATTAAAGCGTAGACTAAATGTAAAATAATTTGATTGCTGCATTTATACAATCTGCGTAATGGCCTTGGCGCGTCGATCCGTGTCCTGGAAGAGCGCCCGTATTAAATGCTTTATCTCACCGGCCTGGTAGTTGGCTGTCAGCGGCCCGGCACCATCGCACCAGAGTTCGCTGAACTCCTTCAGCGATGCGTTCATCATGATCTTGAGCTGCTGCAGCTTAAGCCAGGAGCGCACCTGTACCACATCGTGCTTATCGTGGAAAAGCAGCGGCGCCTTCTCTAGCACCACATCGATCAAATCGCTCAGCTCGCTGGCCATCGTCGCCGAAATGTCGCGCAGCCTGAAAACGCGCTGCACCAGCTCATTGATAAACGCTTGGAGCAGCTCACAGAAACTGTTGTTGTACACATTCTCCGGCAGCACCTGCTGCCATACGTTCTTCAGCAGCTCCAGTTGCCGCAGGCACTGACGCACCAGTCTCAACGGAGCCGTGCCCAACGTGTGCGGATTCTCGAACTCTTTAAGTATATATTGCAAGAAGCAGAATAATTAATAGAAGAAATTTAATTAAATAATTAATAATTAATAGAAGGAATTTAAGTTTCTAGTCAAGAATATCTTAAAAAATATATTTTAATAATAGGAATAATATTCAAATATAACAAAAGAGCTCACCAAAGCTACTCATGATTTCCATGAGTATGGACTCCTGATAGCTAACCTGAACGCGCAGATGCTTGTTGCCTGTGGATTGTAGTACTTTGACCAGCGATGGGAAGCCATCGATGTCGTCCTTGATATGCTGGGCCACCCAGTGGGTTAGGTACATGCAATTGTTGAAAAACAGCGCCGATTGCTGTGGGATGCTCTCCAACAGCTTCTTGTGCACTTTGGGCACCTCATTGATGTACGTTTCCAACAGAAGCCCAATGACGCCGCGCAGTGGATCTGGCGTACCCTCCGTGGCTTTATCTGGTTGGCGCAGCACACGCTCCATTAGCTTGACAAAATCCTGGAAGTCAAATACAAATGTCAATTAAAAATCGTTAGATATACAATAATTTGTTGGATCTCTTGCCTGTGCGCTCTTGGAGATCATGCAGCGGGGAAATAGCAACGGATCACTGGCCACATTAGCGGACAGATTGCTGGGGGCCACCAGCGTCATGTCCTGCAAATCACGCTGGATTATCTCACGTGCAGTGGCCAGCACACGAGCAGAGAGTCGATTACGATAGTAGGTGTCGAATTGCTTGGTAAACTCGATCAACGTTGTGTCCAGCTCGGGATTGATGAGAAACGTGTCGGCGAGTTGATGCTCGAATTGGGCAACATCTTCGCATAGTGTAGAGCTGTTATACTCATCCATAGTCTCAGGCACCGCCGGTATGAGGCACTCATCGAGGAGGAGCTGCAGCATGCGCTCCTTGACATGTTCGCCAATAACGGTGAACACATGCTGTGTGCCAGTCAGACCGCAATTGATGCTGGACAGCGTCTGCAGCAGCAGGCGGAAGTGCTCAAAGACATCCTTATAGTTGGGACGCAGTAGCGACGATGTGTCCGGCTCCTTGATGGAGTAGGAAAGCGTTAATTGTATGTGGCTACCATCCTTGGCATTCTCGTTGAACTCGACAGAGACAGGTTTCTGGATGAGCGGCTCGATACAGTTCTCCAGCAAAAAGGCACAAAACTTGGTGGGATTGTAGCGCTCCTGGAAGAGCGCAATCACAATGTCCTGCAGCTGCGCCTCGTCTTTGCTGATCAACAGCGTCACACACTTCGATGTGGGAAATGATTTGCAGCTCAATTGCACGAGACGATCGAAGCGCTCCTGCAGATTCTGCTGCAACAAGTGCGCCTGCACGTGGTACTTCACCTTGATGGACTCGTAGCACTCCAGCGACTGAAAGATGCGCTCCACAGCTGGCGAGATGTCATCGCTTGTACCCTCGCCGTAAATCAGGCTACGCAGCCTGCCCATCAGATCGAGCACCACCAGACAATCCTTGGTCGCCTTGGCCTCCTCCACGCACTGGAACAGATCGTCCAGCTTCAGTATGTGCTCGCTAACACGCAAACCAAGCAATTTCTCGTGCAGATCGCGACTCAACGATGCCAGCTCAACGCTGGCATCATTTAATACGGAAAGGCCCTCGTTCCCAACAGTGGCGAGCAGATCACTAATCTCGTCACCCAGTGAACTCGACTTCTCCAGAAAAATGTCCGGCGATGTGTGATTGGGCATAAAGTCGGCGTAGTTCTCATCTATGTGCTTGCGTACGCGCGTTTGAAAGCGTTCGACGCGTACCAGCATTTTTTTGATTGCCGCCTTTGTGGCTTCAATGTTGGTGGCATTATTATTGCCTTGCGCCTGATAGGTCTCCAGCAGCACCTGCGTCTCCGCCATTGTAGCTTGCGAGCGTTATTATAACTTGAAATTTGAAAAGAAATTTGGTTCGCATACAAGTCAGAACGACGACGCTTGCCAATTTCTTGCATTTATCGATAACAGTGCGATTAACATTGAATGATCGAAATTGCAAATTGTATACGATAGTTTGGCTCTAATATGAACTGCATAAATTAAATCTTCAATACTTACACTAATTATGTTTCAACTTTATGGGAAATTGTGCAGTCACGATAACAAAACATTGCCGTTTACTATCTAACTTGGTTATTTCTTTCAAATTTTGTTAATTTATGATTTAATGTTTCAGCACTGGGTATTGCGGGATCTGTAATAATCAATAATCGACTATTTGGCTGCTCTTAGGAACACGTAGAACACACTGTTTAAGGGAGTTGTTGTTAGTCGCCATAGAATAATGTCATTGATAACAAATCATTTCACTTGCTCTACTTTATTAACTTGTATTTTAACACAATTAGGTAAGATTATTAAGTTCTAGAAACTGAAATAAATTATTTTACTTTACCGAATTGTTTAATATTGTCAATTATCTTTTTAATATGATATTCTTAAAAACTGCATAAAACTGTTTAAATTGCAGGTAAAATTGATTACATTCATTAATTTAGAATAAGAATTATTAGCGGATAGAAACCAATTTTTAAGGGATATTTTGAAGTGAGCGTTTTTTAATGATTGCACTTGATTTGGTTATTTGTATATTTTACTTTATGTTGTTGAACAAGTAAACAAAATTTTTAGATGATTCTTTTTTAAACAGCATATGGTACATTAGATTACTGGTGGCGGACTAATATCTAGAGTGTGTCCCATTTAATATAACTGTTGTATTCTTCGATCTACTTTACTTTATTTGTTTGTATAAATTGTACACATTATTTAATAAACACGATAACCGCATCTAAAGGGACAATCTACATTAGACGTGGGCGTGGCGGATTCACAACAAAAGTGTAATTCGTACAATTGATGCGGGACTCTTGACTCGAAACGAAATTTTTTTTTTTTTTTTGTTTAGCTTGTTAAAATACGACGTCTAAGTTTTGCTAATAGGTAACCTCGCAAACGCACGTTGCCTGTTGGCCTGCAGTTTGCGTTTCTTTGGGCACAGCTAGGAGGCACTCGATTCGTTGGCGATGCTCATCATGTCCGCATCGATGTTCTTCAGAGCATTGTGATATTCTGTGATCTCTAGTGCCTCCCATTCGGCCTTGAATGCTGCCTTGGGATCCTGGGGCATGGTCATCGCGGCACCAGTCATTGCATCCGCCTGTGCTTGGGTCTGGTCCGCATGGTTGTTCTCTCCCAACACTAGGGTGTAAATGGAGCGCAGGCCAAACACATTCAGGAAATACCATGATGCCGATGACACCCAGGCGGCGTCCAGTGAGGCCAGCTCCACGCCGCGCTGCAGCATAGGCTTGAAGCGCAGGGTGAGTGGGAATGGTACTTTGGTGGTCACAAAACCGGAGAACATCCAGTTAATCCAGCCACCAATAACGACCATGGGCAGCACATTAATAAAATTACCCTTAACCATGTCCGTCAGCATAGCCGAAGAGTTTTGTGCGACCGGAGCGCGTTTCTGTGTCTTGAAGTAGCCCGTCTCCTCGTTGTTGAAGAAGTTCTTTCGCATGGAAAAGGACTGGGCACTCAGATATTTACCATTCTCACGCAGCAAACGAGCACGAATCATGGCTTGACTGTGACCAAAAACATACAACAATTTCAAACATTAAAACACATTCATATTTTTTATATGAACTTCGTTCACCTGTCCATAATTTGGGTCATCTCAGCCTTTTTCTGTGTCGATATCAGAATGGATACGTAATGGCGCACGATGCCGACTAGAAATGTGATAAGCACGATGGGTAAAAAAACCCAAACGCGTATATCGGGATCTATAAGCAGCTCCGTCATATTACACTTATTAATTAAAGTATATTTCCTATAAATCTATTTTGCACCCGCAGAAGACTGTCCGGTGCTAGAGATGGATGAATATTGAGCGTGCGAATTATCGCTTTAATTGAGTAACGATGACAAACAACTATCGATTCACAGAATGACTAAGTATATAATTGGAGATCAATTTTTGTTGGTTTAAATTAAATGAATTAATTTCAAGTTAAGCAACAAAGTTTTGTCCGAAAATAGGCGTAAATTTCAAACAAATGATTCGAAGCCAGCTATTAAGATCGATAATTTTTCCCGTTGTATTTGTTGACATATCGATAGCTTTGGCCATTGTTTAAAGTTAAATAGCTGCAAAATGTCTTATAAAAATGGGTGCAATATACGCAATTACTTATTTTTATATTTGGTTGTTTGTATTATTAGCCCTGAAACAGTGACATCGATAGAGCCAATAAGCATTGGTACTGCTGCTGTTTTGGGCGCCGCATACGGAGTTAACTATTTAAAAAGTCAATCCGTTTGTCGGTTTTATGAGTGCTGCGATGACCGAAATATTCCGGCTGACATGAACAGTAAGTGATTGATTTAATTTGTGATAACAACCGCCAGTGACAAATCCATTCCACAGAACTTTATGTTTCGCTGTCCACAACTCTTTTTGGACAGCATATGGTGAGGCAACATGTTCTTCCCGCTCTCGTTGCCCATCTCAAATCAGACAGCCCGTCCCGAAAGCCGCTTGTGATGAGTTTTCATGGGACTCCAGGCACCGGCAAGAGCTTTGTTGCTGACCAAATAGCGGAAGCACTTTACGTGAAAGGAACCAAAAGCAAATTCGTTCACAAGTATATGGGTCGAGCGGATTTCGCACATCCCGCCCGCTTGGATGAGTATAAGGAGCGCATAAATCGGGAGGTGCGTGAGAGCATACAAAATTGTCCACGTTCACTATTCATATTCGATGAGGTGGACAAAATGCCGATTGGCGTCTTTGATACGCTCACATCTCTGGTTGACTACGCGGTCAATGTGAGGGACGCTGACTATACCAAAGCTATTTTCATATTTCTGTCCAACACAGCAGGCATACGCATTTCAGATCATCTGGCGGATCTAATGAAAAAGGGCACACGGCGCGAGGACACACGACTCTCAGACTTTGAGGATATGCTTACCAAGTCAGCTTACAATATGGATGGCGGACTGAAAAAGACACATATGATCGAGGCGCATGTTATTGATCATTTCATCCCATTTCTGGCGCTAGAAAAAGCGCATGTTGTGCAGTGCGTCAAGGCAGAATTTAATCGGTGGCATATTGATGCACAGCCTGATGTTATAAACAGTGTTGTTAATAGCGCTGTTAACTATGATCCCAAGCACAGTTTGTTTGCAACATCCGGTTGCAAGACTATTGAAAAAAAAGTTGCTATTGTCGCCAACGAGCGTCTCACATAAAGCTAGCTGTACTTGCTTTCAGTTTGTTGATTGTAGATATATGTATAAAAGTATGTATGTATTAACGAACAAGTATGTTTTTATACAATAAAACTGAAATAAATTTTAGTTTTACCATGGATTCAGCCACTTAAGTCTAGAGTCCTTTCGCAGGAGTTCGGTGTCAAGGCGCTTGGCCTGATGGTCAAATGCATCGCGTGCGGCGTCGCGCATTTCCACAGGTCCGATGTCCTTTGTAACCAGGCACTCGCCGTTCTCCTTGAGTATCGTGTGCTTGATATCATTGGCCGTGGGCTCGCCATAGGGGAACGTGACAGGAGTTACTTTAATTAGATGCTTTATTTTCCACAAACGTGCATTGTTTTCGGGTATGTTTTTGACGACAGCAAAGTCGCTCTGTTTGCCATCTAGGCCCAGATCTTTGAGTATGCGTTTCTCCCAGAATGGATTACCCTTGACAGGTTTAATACGCTGCACTCGAAACAGCTTGGCAGGTTCCACGGGCGGATCTTGATGGTCGGGCGTTCTAAAAGATTCATGCTCTTTCTAATAAAAGTCGATATTTTTTATGCCGGTTTAACTCACCTGGGATAGTATATAATACCCTCGTATTTTTTACCATCTTTGTACAAGAACTTCTTATTGTGTTTGCCATAGCTACGTGCCACTGTCAGGCTTAGCTGCAGTGGCGTCAACAACCTAAACGAGTTCATTTTATTTCAGAAATATTAACAAAAATAATTGAAAACAGTGGCAGCAGCGAGATGAGCAGCTGGTTGGTTATGAAAGCGACCCAGGGCTGCAAAACACTTTTGCCATTCACACACTGCTGATGATTTTTAAGCCTATCGATATTATCACTACCGATAATTAATCTGATATTGAAAGCGCGAAAAAAGTTCCTTGTATGCATAACTTAACAAAAACAACGGTTATTTAAATTGTTTTACATTATCGGTCTGTTTTATGTTTATCAGAAAATCTGTTGCGAATTGATTCAAAAGAAATTAACTTTATAAATAATTATGATTTGCTTATTATTTTACTAGAGTGTTTCTTATGACACAATACAACAATATTCTCAATTACCAGATGCCAGCCTTATATTGTGGGCGTACCTACTATATCACAATATCAAAATGTTCGACGCCATTTTGCTGTTTTGATTGGCTTTTCACTGCGAGGATGATGCGCTGCCATTGGCTGCTCTCCTGCCATCCGCACAGGGGTTGCAAGTCCTTTGCTCTATAAATGATGCTGCAACATCCTCACATCGATTCAGTTCGGCGGCAAAGCTTTGCGCGTGCAGGACTTCATTTACCGATATAAAAACTAGGAAATTGTCTGATTGCGATTCTTGTAAGCAGTCCTAGTGAATTAACTAATTGATTTTATATATACAAATACATATGCATATATAATTTTTTTTTAAAAGTTGTTCAAGTGTGCTTATGCCTTATATCTGATAAATCGCAATCAATACAATTGTTACGATCAAAGATTAAAAAAAATGATAGCGCGCATTAATTGTCAAAGGACACTTTGATTTTAGTGCAAGTTGTGTGAGTTTTTTTTATGGTGAAGAATAGCCCCATTAAACCGCAAATCACATAAGGGTTCGAATGCTCAACTCCCGCGGGCCAAAATAAATACAAACGTGACGATTGTTCAGTTATTTGTGTAGGTGAGAAAATATGTTGCGAATAAACGAGAAAAAAAAACAATAAATACACTAAGCACAATAAAAACAAATGAAAACGCATAATAGGAAACGCAAACAGGACACGTGACCAACGTGAAAGATGGGTTGTGCAGTAAAGGGGTCGCGTCTATTGAGGGGTTGCCAGCCGTGCACCCTTTAATACCCAACACCGAAGACCATAAATAATGCATCTAAAATTCGCGCAGTTTGCTTAATTTGCGGTTAGGTGGGTGGGCGTGGATCGGTGGGATGAGGGGATGACATCTTCAGGAATTCTTATACAAACATTTTGCTCTCTATAATTATACTACATTTAAGTTTAGAAAACTACTTGAGGACGAAATCAACTTGAGGACGAATCAAAACTTTCCACAGCTATAATTTTGTAAAAAAACTGATTAAAAAAAATTGTTTAATTCAGCAGTTACATTTCAAAACAAGATTTTCGCCGGAAAACTCTAACTTGAGTGACATGATGGGGATGGGTCAAAATTTTAAGCAGCCACAACTTTGTCAGAACTGAAGCTCAGTATTATTAGAAATGATTATGACTATGATATTTCTGATCTATTTAACAGTGTGTGGAGCAGTCGGAGCAAGTGGATCAGGAGCAGGATCAGCTCAATATGGTATACGATATGACGCATTTGGCACCGGCGCCGCCGCAGAGCATCTCACTGAGTCGCTACTATATGGACCAGGACGATGAGTTGGCTGCCGCAAACAATGCGCTATCGAATGGCCATGGACATGGACATGGCCAGCATTCTGGCGGCGATGATTATGTGGCGAGCACCACGTTGGACATTGATCAGCGCTTTCAAGCGCGCATCGCCTGCGAGACGGCCGCCCAGCCGGCACCACCGCCGCCTCCGACGCCGGCACCACGTCGCCGCACCGTGCCCGTTGCCCACCTGGATCCCTCCGAGCTGGTGGGTCTGTCGCGGGAGGAGCGTCGTCGGCGCCGCCGTGCCACGCTCAAATATCGCACGGCACACGCGACACGCGAACGGGTTCGCGTCGAGGCGTTCAATGTGTCCTTCGCGGAGCTGAGGAAGCTGCTGCCGACACTGCCGCCGGACAAGAAGCTATCCAAGATCGAGATACTCAAGTTAGCCATCTGTTACATAGCGTATCTAAATCACGTGCTGGAGACACCCTGAGACGCCGCCAACGCCTCCAGCTGCAGCCAGTTGCCAGGCGCCATGTTTCTAACACTTCCTTCGTCTAATAATTAATATATTTATACACACATACACTTACACATAGTCTCTACCAGAAGTCTTAGATTAGCTCTAGTTAATATATAGTATTTTTTTGTCTTTTTTTGTATAGCATCTAATACGTGATATTTGTTTATGTGTCTATCCAATGCGCAACAACAATAAATTAATAATTATACATATATGTATGTATGTATATTGTACAGTACACAAATGAGTTCCTCTCTTTCCTATTCGCAACTTTAGATTATACCCTACAACTGCTGATTAGTAACTGGGGCATTTAAGACTTATGTCAAACATTCAAGTGGATTATTTGTATTCTACGATTGTACGAATTGTAATTTTTGCATTTTAGTTTTCTAGAATCGTGTCTACATATATGTATGTATGTATACGCTATCTTTTAATATTTATGAAAGATAATATACTCTTTTTTTGGTACGAGTGAACAGGGTATTTTATGGTCGCTTAGGATGTGCAGTGCACCACTTTTATTTGTTAGCCTGGTGGCTCAGCTGGCATTGGCAATTTATTCATTTGCTTTTCTGTTGGCAAGCAATGCGCCAGCTGCTGCCCACAGCACGGACCCCACACCCCACACCCCAACTGCGTGCAACCCCCATAAGCATATTGCCTTATTCTCTGCCACATACTTTGGCTGCTGTGCGCAGCGAAAGCCACGCCCCATTAGGGATCCAAGTGGGTGTTGCCTTTGACGTGAATGTGTTTTTTTGTTTTTTGTTTTTTGCTGCATTGTTTGTGCTTTCAAATTCGTTGTTGTTAAAATATATACATATTTCCAAATTTGTATTCTCTTCTCATAGTTTGAAGATTTCTTCGCTATTTTGTGCTCTCCAAATTCGAAGTTCTTGGACCGAAATGTCACTCCACTTTAGCGCCATGCAGGTGAGCGAATAAGTTCCAACAATGTGGATGCTGTGTGTGTGTCTGCGAGACAGAGAGAGAGAGATGGACAGCGCTGCCAACTGTTAAGCAGCTAACTGTAAATGTAAACCAATTGAAGACGCCATCTTTGCCAGCCGTTTGGTCTATTTTGGCGCCCTAAGCATTATTTATTGAGCGGGCGGTAACCGAAATTCGCTTGGTACGGGCCCAAATGTATTAAATTTAGCTCAACTGTGGAGTAGGTAGATTACGTGATCGACTTGTACATATCCTGTAAAGCATTAGTTGCTTATTTCTCATGACATGAGATTTAAGATTGTTTTTGTTACATTTTTTCACTTAAAAACTTTGCTGAAAGTTTGCCAACAGTTTCGACTTTTTGTTACAACATTTTAATCCTACTCATATAGAAATATATGTAATTATCTGGCATACGCCCACAACAGCAACAGCAACGGCAAAAGCAACAGAAACAGGAGCAACAACAACATTAACATGGCAACCAGAGCAACTCGGCGTGGCCCCAATCTGTGCCTCGAATAAGCAGAACAACAGTCAAAATAGCGACAGGGCCCAACTTATATGTTCAACTTGTCGCTGTCTCTGTCCCTGTCTCTGAGCACCAGGCTCTACTTCTATAAATAAAGAGGACGACGGAACAGGCGACAACAAATACTGCTTATTTAATATGCCTACGATTTTTGATCTGTTTGAGGTAGGCATAATAGTATCTACTTGGGGTACTTAAAGTTACATTAATTGAATGGAATCAATTAATAAATAATCGTACAAATTTTCACATAATAATTGTGTATAACGTTAAAGTTCCTAATCTAATCCTAATCTTCTTAAGATTATTTCATGATTGACTGAAATACTTATAGAATTTCACTATCCGGTCGAAGTTACAGAAACCTTCAGTAAAAAAAATACGGTTAATTATAATTTGTATATTTTCTTCGTAATTTTGCACAGTTTGGACGCTTTTGTCGGCAGTCAGCTTTAGCTGGATTCCCGCTCCCATTTGCATTTCCCTGCCGATTCCCTTGCCGCCCGTTCCTGTCACTTAGGAGTGGCACCTCTCCTCTCCCCGTACCACCTCCCCGCCATTCAGCAAGTTGGCCAAATAGCGACAGTAAACTTTATTTACTTGGTAACGGTAGGTAACGGTACACCGTGTGTATTTCGATCAGGTCAGATTGCCACGCAACTCGTTTACAGTTATTTTTCATACAATTTTTCGATGTCCACAAACAAGGCGAGAGAAAACGGTCTAACGGAATTTAACGCTTGCACAGTCTTAACGGGATTTGAGCGGTTTGTTGTTGTTGCTGCCTCTTATCCTCGTTGTGGCACCAAGGATAACAAGCATCCCCCTTCGATGATTGCAACAGTATCAATTTAATGGCATTTCAATTGCAATTCTGCCACTGCCAAGACGCACAAATTGACAGCTGTTTTGAGAACGCCCACGCCCAGTAAAATTGATTGGAAAACTGCTCAAAGCTGCTGCAAATGGAATCCGAATCGGAATTGGAAACGAAAAACTCTCCAACTGTGCTGCAGCAATTGCGGATTTAAGCGGCTGCAGTGCGTGAAATTACTTTAAGTGTCACCCACTCAGCCTCCTTCAGCCTCCACCATCTTCGTCTGCTTCGAGCGTAAGTGTGAGTTGTGTGTGAGTTGTGTGTGTGTGTGTGTGTGTGTGTGTGTGCGCAGAGATGGACAATGTTTTGTTGTTAACATTTTATTTGATTGGTTGTCATTTATTTCACACTTTCGGAAAAAGAGAGTTATTTGAAAACAAAGCAATTTCTATCAATTCCATTATCGACAATTGATTTAATAGTTTTTCGCATGAAAATCAGCATCTTTTCACCTTGAAGGTGAACTTTCGGGACTTGCAGCTCGCAGCTGGGTCAAGCTATTTGATGCCACACATTTCGATATAGAAGTTTGTAAGAATCCTTCTGTTGTCGTTTCCGTGTCGTGAGTCACGCGAAAGAAAACACGAGACGCGCCCAACTCTAGGTGGGTGTGGGACACAAGTGGGCAAGTGGCAAGTAGCAAGTAGCACAAGTGCAGTACCAGCAGTCACAGACAGGCTGGTCGAGTGCACGTGCAACTTGCTAGCTTTTTGACTGTCTAATCCTGCAGGCAGCCAGTGATAAATTGCACCCCCGAGGGTTCACATAAAAATCATCGCTTTAGCTGCCTGCCCAGGCGGGCTGGCAACTCATTTGTGTCGGGGGATGGGGCATCCTTTTGGGTTTGCCATTGACAGTGTTATCTGTTTGCTGGGTGCTATTCATCCTATTGTGGTGCTAACAGTTGGACGCCTTCCGTTTTGTTGCTAATTGAGTTTAAAATCAATTTGTATTTTACGCTCGGTCAAGTATGCTTCATCCAAATTTCTGGCTAGTAGGATTGATCCGTTCTTCCCCCCTCTCCCTTCGCATTCACGCCTTGTTGTGTAATTGCCGTGCAAATTTAATTACAACAGCAACAATGCTGTTGTCAACCCCCTCTGCCCCTCTCCCACTTGCTACGCCACACGCTTTGTGGTCGGTTGCGCGTGTCGGCAGCATGTGCATAGTTCCTGTTCCTCATCCTGTTCCTACGTGCTGCTCCTGGTTCGCACGCACTCAATCAAGCTCTCCAATCATTCGCAACTCCATCAAGTGTTGACAACTTGCCACGTGCAGCATCGTAGGCGTTGTGGGCGTGGCACTGCGTATTGTATTACCAACACCCAGCAACACACAATTTGCATTTGATATAATTGAAATTACGTTTGCGTGGGAAGTTTCAGATCAAGAATGCGCTCCAGCAAACTTTCCTCTTTCTTCTTCTTCTTTTTTGTTTGGCGCCCTTGCTCATTGGATGCCGGCCCGGGTAGAGCGAGGAGCGAGGCTGAAGCAACAGCTGCTGAACTTAAAGCCATGCTGATAAATGATTGCACATGACTTTGATCCATGGTTGAAGGCGAGCCAAGGATTTAACAAGGACTGGCATCAATTGCCAGTTCCGGTTTTTTTTTGCTCGCTTGTGCGTCTTTTGATACCCTAGGATAAACCTTAACTGTGGATGGGTATGCACATTAATATTGGAAGAACACAAATACAACAGTAGTTCATCAAAACAAAATATTTGCAGCTCATTAAAAATATAAATTCAAGTTATGTTTGGCATTCGCCGAGGAGCAACAATAATAAATATATACAAAGGTATATAAATTAATTATATTACTTTTGAATTGACACATTACAATTGAATGTTTTAAGCATATTGTGAAATATATGTTTTTCAATTTACTCTGTTGGGATGGTTTTGAGGGATATGTTCTAGTCGAGCATCATTCGAGCTTATGATTTTTTATTGTTTCTGTTTGCCGTCGGTGCTGTCTGTGTTTAAAAAGGCAAACACAAACAAGGAATTAAGTGGCATTAGAGAAAATTCGCTTTTTTACACATGTTGCAACACGGAGATTACGATTACGTCGTGTAATCGTCGTGCAATGGCCGAGGGTTGGACTCAAGGGGAGGGTTCCGGTTCGGTTTCGGTTTATCTTCGGGTCTTGTTTGGATTTTTTTATCAATTGGCTTGCTTAGCGCCCATAAATAACGGTTTTAGTTTTGCAATTGAAGCAGGTGGCTGCTTGACTTGACCCACCTAGCTTTAAGCAACTGCAACGCTTCTCACTCCATCTCTCTCTCCATCTACATTTCTCTCTCTCTACCTCTCTCTCTCTTTTTTATGCAGTACGAACGGGATTTTCGCCCTAAGAGTAACGGTAACTGGGAATATACGCGCTTCTTTCCGCCCCGCCCCCGCAACCTGCAGAGGAACACGAAACCCATTGCCGAAAAGAACGGACATCTGTTGGCCACAGCAGCCCGGTGAGCTCATCATCATCTTTATCTTGACTTCTTTCCGCTGACTGCACTTCAAAGTTGTTATTTGAATTGATTAATTGGAATTTGATTCTCGCAGGGACGGCAACTTCTTAGGCCATTATCGTGGCACATATCATCTGCCCCTAAGGATCACGCGCAGCTTTTGCGAATTGTACAACCAGTGTTTGATCGGACGGCACAAATACTGGAAGTATCCGCGGGATCTGTGCGGCTGCCAGCGGGAGCGACGGCATCCTTGTGACTTGCGAGAGACGCTTGGCACAAAGTGCGATCCGTTCTGGCAGCGGCCAGCCGACTGCCAGACCAAGTGTGAGGGCCTCCAACAGATGCTGGCCATCAACGAGCTGCACAAGAAGTGCCAGCAGTCCAGGCGCCAGCCAAAGGTAAGTCAGTGAGAGACCGGACACGGCAAGACACGGGCACGAACATGGACAGGAACACGAGCATGAAAACCACATATGTACCTATATTATATACTAACCAAACTCACTGGATTAGTCTTCCTGCAGTTCAATCATTTTTTTCAATATGTTTTTATTTTGTAGAAGAATCGTATTTTTCCGATCAAAACTTGAAAGGACTTGATCATTTTATCATAAGTGACCAGATTTTCAATCATGGTTTGATGACGTTGTAATCGCGTTTCTGACTCGAAAATTCTCAAATATTGTTTATCAAAAGCGATATGATTTTCCAAATTTATAGATTTGTAATCATTGTTTGACCTCTAAATGAATACCACATTCACAGTTAGAAACGCGATTCTGCCTCCACTTTGTCTGAAGTCTGAAGATCTCATAGAAATATTCGACTAATGTCAGGGATATCAGTTTTATATATTCAGATTTTCAAATTATATCATATTAATTTGTATTTTGGGTTTGGTTGTGTCTCGCTTAAAGTATTGAATTTAAGACACACACTTTGCACCCCGCACTCATCGCACACCAGCCACAGGCCCTGCCCGCAACCCCATGTTGGACCAGTCCCAGGCGGACCAGCCCCCGCGGGAACAGCCCACCGATAAAAGCAAGTCCACGAAGGTCACAGTTGCATGTGCAGTTGCAGTGCTAATCCCAGCAGCAGCAGCAGCAGCAGCTGCCACGTCAACAACAAAAGCCAGCCAGGTCGAAGCCCAAATAATTTGAGCCAATTTGAAAAACAGTAAATTGCACTTCAATAAACATTTATTTGACAACCTTTAAGCTTTTGCCTGCATTTGGTTTTCTAATAGGGAATGCCTGACTAGTAGATATTCTGTAGTCCATAATATATACGCACATATTATATCCATCATTTATATCATTTGCCGATCTCAGAGACTATAGCAACTATAGACATCAAATCAATAAAAGCCACATTTTTGATAATTTACATTTCAAAATTTCTTGCCATATTCAAAACCCCGATTTCGATGCATTCAATTTATTCAAATATGCCACAGCAAATTTGATTATTATTATTATTATAATTATTATTATTATTATTATTATTATTATTTGATTCTCATTTCATTGCAAATTAAAAACATTGTTTTTATTACAAATGTTTAAAAATTTCATACAAATCAAAAAACAAACAGAAATTGACATCTTTAAGTAAAAAACACTTTCATGTGCATCCATCATCCTTCATCAATCAATCCATCCATCCATCATCAATCATCGGTGCAATTATTCACACTCACAAAACCACCCAAAAACCAAAGAGACAACATTATTGAGTGATCTTTGTGACTCGAAACTGAAATTGAGACTGAAACTGAATCCTGGATAATAACAACATCATCAACCATGTCGCAAGCAGCGGTCGCCACCAACGGCAATTACAAGCTACCTGATTTGAGCTATACGCCGGGAGATCTCACCGAGCCGGAGTACCGATTGCCATCGCACCAGCAGCTGCTGCTCGAGCAGAAGCGACCCGAGCATGTCCTGCAGCGGGATTTGCCACTGAGCCGCTTGTATTTGAGTGAGCCGGATTCGCAGCCGTTGGACAAATATCGGGCAACGGCGGAGGCGACACGTGAGGTTACCTCAGCGGCAGGACGACAGTTTCCGGCGCTGGCTGCCGCACAGGCCAAATATACGGGACAGCTGAACAATAGCAACAACGGCTTGGACATTAACGAATTTGAGTTCTCACCCGGCAAGGATCTCATCTCGCTGCCCTTTGTAAGCACGCCAGCTGTAGCAACTGGTAGCTCCGTTGATCCGGAGCAAATCCGTAAAATGCCGCTACACTCGATCACCGAAAAGCCCAACGAGCGCTGCCCATCGCCGGTGGTGCCGGCCTATGCCAACTTTGAGCTGGCCAAGCGTATGCATCAGGACAATCTGGATCATCAGCCGCTGCCGGATTGCGTGGCTGATCTTGCGTATCGCAAGGCACAGATAAGTGGCGGTCATGGCGGACTCGCCCTCGAGATCGATCCAATTGCGACGGGCGTCGGTGTTAAGACCCACAATGCCGGCCCCACCCACTGCACCAAGATGCGGGTCTATCGCCCCAAGACCGGCAGCGGTGTCCTGCCCAAAGCATTTGGCGGCGATCATTTTCGCGGCATTGGTTCCGCCCCCAGCAAGAAGATGGGCGCCATGGATCTAGCGATTGGCTGGGACTTTAAGCCGGCGCATCCCGGCGATGAGCCGCGTCTGGCCAGGCACATCGATGGCTCCAATGACTCGGCCGGACCGGCGGTCTTCACATGCGTGAAGACACCACGTGAGGATCAATCGAATGCGGAGCTGGGCCGATCCGCTGGCGTCTTTACCAGCACCCTCGGCGAGCCAGACTTCTTTGACAAGGACATTCTGCGCCGCAAGTCCGACTTTGCCGGACGCCAAATGGATCGTGACAATAATTGCGCCTGCGACTATTCCCCGCCAGCGGCGCGTGCCCGGAGCGTTTCACGCGATTCCAGCGCCTCCCATTGCCGGCGTGCGCCTGCCTTGGGCGGCGGCTCTGCCAGCCACGGTGGAGGCGTCACTTTTGGCAATCGCCTGGCCAAACAATATCAGTCATCGCCCTTGCTGGGCGACAAGGCGTATCAGGCGCTGCGCGAAAAGTATCTTGGACCAGATAATGATTGCTCCGGTGAACCGGCACCACATGGTTGCTCCCATGCCACCGGTCCCAGCTGCAAGCGGGATCAACTGCTCCGGCGTCCGGCCAGACGACTCTGCCACAAGGTGGCGCCAGCGCCCAAATGCTGCCCCTCAGCGCATGGCCATGGGCATGGTCATGGACACGGACATGGACACTGTCTGGGGAGCAAGGCTGCTTTTCGCGCCGGCATGCCCAAGTTGAATGCATCCGGTGACTTTGTGGGCATCTCTGCTGATTGTGGCATGGGCGGCGCTGGGCGAGTCCTCGTCGTGCCCCGTCCTCGGCAGCCATATGCCAAGAAGAACTATGACATCGACACGTTGGTGCCGCCATTTCGCAGCCAGGGCGGCGGCGCTGGGCAGGGCGGCTATCCGGAACACTGGCGCCTGGCCAGCGTCTATCAGCACGCCTACAAGCCGATCGATCAGCGCAGACGCCCCCTTCTTCAGACCGTCTACAAGTAGACCCCAAGGCACCCAAGGTTACCCAAAAGGAGAACTCCCTCGAAACCTTTTTTCACACGTTTCAAAATCGCCTTAAAAATTAGAAAAATAAGTGTTTTTTTTTCTTGGAATAAGTAACAATCTTAAAAGATTTTCAGTTGGAAATCCCAAAAATAACTTATTTATTTATATTTTTCAAAGATCTTTGCTAAATGAATTTTAATTATTGTAATTTGAGTTTAAATAGGTTAATGGAATTTTTTCTTGGCCTAGTGAAATTAGTATCATTTTATTTTTGTTGTTAAGCCGATAAATAATAATATTTCCAAAAAGTAGAAATGCAAACATAAAGCTGAATATTTTGCGAAACAATCTGTCCAAAATTCTACATTTTCCGAATTCTAAAAAACTTGTTTCTCGTTTTTTGTTGTTGGTAGCAAGTAATCAAGTTTATTCCAAAAGGTAGCGTTCTAATACATAAGAATTGTGTAGCTGAAAAATAAATAATGATATTAAACCCACATAACTATCTGATAAGCCCACATTTAAGTAAAAAACGCTTAAAGAAAAAAACAAATGTATAGTTATTGAATACACATATTTCAAAATGTATAAATAAACGTGCAAAACATATGTAAAACTTAAATAAAGTGCATTTAAAATTAAAGTTCAAATAACTGGCAATACATATTAAATTAGCTTATGTTTCTGGTAAAATCTTTAGAATTAGTTTCAAATATAAGTATAAAGTTCTTGATAACTAAACTGCGTTTTTAACAATATAATATATAATTCTTGTATACGACATATATCAGCCGATTTTAATAATTTCAGAATTTTACTGAAGATAACTTTAAAATAACTAACAGTTATTTTAAATTTAAATGCAAATGTTTATAAGAAAAAAAAAAAAAAATTAATTTCAATCAAGACGAGAAAAAACAAGGAGATCCAATTTCGGTTGGATGGTGCTTTGTAGACAATCTTTGGGTGCTAAAGAACTTGTAGTATGAGTAGTGAGTGAAGGAGTGGTGGGAGCGGCTCACTTGGCCGTTGTCGCATAGGCATCCTGGCTCTTGTGGAACACATGACGCAGCACGTCGCGTGTGGAGCGCCGGATGCTGTTGCGCAGCGTGTGCTTCTTCTCGTTGGTCAGCTGCTCGATGCGCATGTAATCGGTTTGTGGAATGCTGGAGCGGAGCTTCATCGTACGCTCGCTGCTGTCCACAATGGATATGTCTGCTTGGGTGTACTCCTCCGGCTGCAGCTTCTGCGGACGACGACGCAAACTATGCCGTATGCTGCTGATAAGGTTGCTGCTGCCATGTTGTTGCATTGCTGGCTCCTCGGGAGATGTGGTCGCCGCCGCCTGAGGATGCTGCTGTTGCTGCTGTTGCATGGGATGCATTAGCTTGCGTATGGATTTGCGTATCATGTTCCTAACGCCATGGCCAGCATTGCTGGCTCTCAGCTCTACGGACTTGGCTGATTTACTAGACGCAATTGAGTGCAGAGATTCCTTGCTACCGGCAATCGGATTGGAGTGAGTAACTGCACCTGTAGCGGCTGCTGGGCGATAGGAGCGCACAAAGCGTGCGGGCGCCTTAAAGTCCAGCTCCTCTTCTGCCTCTTCTGGCTCCGATTCGGAGGCATAAGCCACATCGCCGCCTTCAAGCTCCAACTCGGCTAGTTTGGCCTCCGGCTGTTGCACTGGCTCTTGAGGCTGATCCTCCAGTTCCGTTTCTTCCGGCGCCTCTGTAATCTCTGTTAGCGTGCGCCTACGCGTAGTAGTGCACACAATGCGCCGTTCCAACTCCTCGTTCGATGGCATTTGCTTTTGATCAATCACTACTTCCAGCTCCGTTTGTGTTATCTCCAGCACAACGCCATTCTTGCGCAGCTTTGCCTCGTTAATGCTGTTCTCCAGTTCCAGCTGGTAGCGATCCAGTTCCTTGCCAATATCCATGCTGCTGCTCTCCTCACTGATGGCGCCCAGCGAGCGCTTGGCAGCCACTGGCGGCGGCAGCGGAGGTACAGGCGAGAAGACCAGCTTTTCAGCCAGCAGTTTGCTGGGCGTCAACTGACCCAGTGACATACCATTGAAATCGATGCGACAACCCACCGTGGGCGTAAATGGTAGACCAATTTTTAGTGTGGTTGGCAGTGGGTCCTCGGCGAGGGCGGGATTCGCCACGCCCGCTGGATTGCTAGCTGCTGCTGAGATCTCGCTCTGTCGATGGATCTCGAAGGGATTCAGGGATGCAGGTGCATCGCTGCCACGTAAGTTGAGCGCCTCGTTAACAAAACACTTTGTGGGCGTGGCCACGCAACGTACCACCTGCAGCAAAATAATTAACAGTCAATTGACAAATTTGTACACACATATACACAAATTCTTAAACTCACCTCGTACGGATTAAACTGGCGCTCGGGTAGTTCAAGATTTAGGCCTGGATTCTCGAAGCAAGCGTGCTCCCGCTTCTTTTTCTTTGAGGCATGGCGCACCACCTCGAAGGGATTAAGTGGTGGTGCTGGAGGTAGCGGTACTTGTGGTGTTGGCAGCTGTTGTTTCTGCTGCTGCACTGTCGCCAGTTCAGCTATGGATTTGATTTCCAGCCCAGGATGTGCCCCAAATGGGTTTAGATTCTCATTCGCCTTGGGAATGCGACGACGCCCGATCAGTTTCTTTGGCGTCGAACTGAATGCAGCGTTAGTGAAGCATGCCGCAGCAGTTGCGACGGTGGCAGCTGCCTCTTCGTTTTTTAAGGGTGGCTGAGGAGCGCAGCCAGTTCCAATTCCGGTTTCCCTTTTGCGTTTGCGCGGCGTCTCATTGTATGTCAATGCAGCAATGCTCTTTGTTTCCAGCATTATGGATAATTGATATCTATTTTAGAAACACACCTAATAGTGCATTAATTGAATCAAAACTATTTTGATCACTAAGATCAGGCGAATAGCTCACGAACGAAATGTACACAACAGCCAATTGTCGCCCTATGCAATGCGCACCATTTTGAAAATACAATTAAGTGTTGCAAAACGATTGACGATTAAATATACGAAAACCACACCGATAGGTGAATATCGTTTTCATTGGCACGAATCGTTGCGAATGAAAAATGTTGAAGAAGCAGAATGTCTGTTTTGCCGCCATCTTAAGATTTAAATAAAGGCAAATATAGTTAAGAACTTTAAAAAATATCTATGCGATAGATCATGCACCTCTATTTAAAGCAGACGCTTTCTTCATCTTTTCAATCACTTTTTTGCACTTAAATTTCTAGCTATCGATATGTTAGACAGCAAAAATATATTTCTGCACCACGAAACTCAACGCTTATCAACCCAAACAAATTATTAGTCTATTTATTTTTATTATTAATAAGTATGATTGATTGAAATATATTAAAATAACACAATAATATATAAATATATTAATATGTATCGATACTTAGACTCACACATCGATTGCCTACTTTCGATTATTTCGTAACACGTGTGCGGACAAAACGGTAAAAGGCAGAAAAGTAGCAGCACTTTTTGCAGCTGCTGTTGGTGTGTGTGTGTTCGGTGTGTTCCTGTTCCGTTGTAAAGCAGCAGCCCGTCTAGCAGCAGCCCCCTCAAAAGCCCGGACCAGCATTAACAACCCAACAAATGCAAATTGGTTTCAATTCTTTTGCGTGACACGCTCTTTTTTTGTTAAAATCAACAATTTAAAGGTGAGACTTAGTGCTAAAATCATCCGTGGAAAATTCAATAATGTGCACACACATACATAGGTATGTTATATGCACAGATGTCTCTGTGCATATGTGTGAGTGCGCGTGTGTGCTGTAACCGTCAGTCAGTCAAGTGTAAAAGTGTTGTCTAGCGCCTATATACATATGTGTGTGTGCCTTGCAATTTCACCCCCATTCCCTATCACTTACTACACTTCTGCTCCTCCTGCATCACCTATCAGCTGCAGCGAAATTCCTTTGTGCAATTCACATTGAGCAAACGCGCGTCGGTGTGATTCATAAAAATGCGCTAACGAAGGCGAAATGTGGCTCAGCAACAGCTAGCAGAGAACAAAAAAGAGAAAAGCATCAGTTGACGTCGCAAATTGTTAATACGTATAACAAATCGTAACGCGTCACTTTGTCTTCGTTCCAGAAATTGGCCTTCTGCTGGAACAGTTGTTTCTTTAACACACAGTGGTGGCGCCATCTACTATCACCAAAAAAGCGTGTTCCCTTTTCTTCCTTCGTTTTCATCTGCAGCATGTTTTCTGCGCCAGATCTTACGTGCTTTTTATTCAATATTATTTGAAACTACTACATATGAAATCACACACATCTCAATTCACGCAAAAATGTGCGTTTTAGCTGTGGCCTCTTCTGCCACTCTTCCATGCGTTCTGCCTTTGGTTTCTATTATTTATTTTAATTTATCGGGATAGTTAATTTTGTTGGTATAAATTAATAAAGATTCTTAACAAATTCAAATTACATTATGACAAATAATAATTTTTGCTTAATGAGGCCAATTTCTTAGTAAATTTATTTGAAGTATTTGACCTTAATATTTATGTTATTTCAAGTGATTTTCTTTTACTGTCATTTTTCAGCTCATACACACGCACACACGTACACAGTTTTAGACAAACAGTTACGCACATACAGGAAATATAATTAGATATATTTTTAGGCAAAACAAAAACACACACATTTCTCTGGGAAACACAAAAGTATTCTAACGTAAAACAATAAAAAAAAGAGCAGAAAAATGCCATCGGACGCTAAGAAACGCGATGCACAACGCAAAAAGGATGCGCGCAACAAGAAGATCCAACAGATACCGTCCACGAAGAAGTCAAATGGCGTGAACGGTGTGGACCGCGAACTGACCGAGGAGGAGAAACTGTGCGCCAAACTGGAGGAGGAGGCACGGATCAATGCCGAGGCGCGCTCATGCACCGGCTCATTGGCTGTCCATCCAAGGTCACGTGATGTGAAAATTGCCACCTTCTCGATTACGTTCTTTGGCTCGGAGCTACTGCAGGACACAATGCTCGAGTTGAATTGCGGTCGTCGCTATGGCCTAATTGGTCTCAATGGCTGTGGCAAATCATCGCTGCTGGCTGTGCTTGGTGGTCGTGAGGTACCCATTCCGTCACACATTGATATATTCCATTTGACGCGCGAGATACCGGCGAGCACGAAGAGTGCGCTTCAGTGCGTCATGGAGGTCGATGAAGAGCGCATTAAGCTCGAGAAGCTCGCCGAGGAGCTGGCCATGAGCGAGGAAGACGATGCCCAGGAGCAGCTAATCGATATCTATGAGCGACTCGATGACATGTCCGCCGATCTGGCCGAGGTCAAAGCCGCTCGCATTCTTCACGGTCTTGGCTTTGACAAGGCCATGCAACAGAAGCAGGCCAAAGACTTCTCCGGTGAGTCACATGTCACATGATTTGATGATGATCTCTTTAAACCATGTGCATCTTTACTAATTGCTGGCATTCATTCGCTTAGGTGGTTGGCGCATGCGAATCGCGTTGGCACGCGCTCTATTTGTGAAGCCGCATCTGCTGCTGCTGGACGAGCCGACAAATCATTTGGATCTAGATGCGTGCGTGTGGCTCGAGGAGGAGCTGAAGACGTACAAGCGCATTTTGGTGCTTATTTCACACTCACAGGACTTCCTCAACGGCGTCTGCACGAACATCATTCATTTGACCAGCAAGCGTCTCAAGTACTACACGGGCAACTATGAGGCATTTGTGCGCACCCGCATGGAGCTGCTGGAGAACCAAATGAAACAATACAACTGGGAGCAGGATCAGATATCGCACATGAAGAACTATATTGCCCGATTCGGTCACGGTTCCGCCAAGCTCGCCCGTCAGGCCCAGTCCAAAGAGAAGACGCTGGCCAAAATGGTCGCCCAGGGCCTCACCGAAAAGGTCACCGACGACAAGGTGCTCAATTTTTACTTTCCCTCGTGCGGCAAGGTGCCGCCGCCAGTCATCATGGTTCAGGTGAGTCTCCGGAATCGTTGTTAAATTTTGAAAAAGAGATAAGATTTAATTGAATTTTATACTAATTTGAATTTGAATTTCATATGGGTAGAATGTGAACTTCCGTTACAACGATGAAACGCCATGGATCTACAAGAACCTCGAGTTTGGCATTGATTTGGACACGCGCCTGGCACTGGTGGGTCCCAACGGAGCTGGCAAGTCGACGCTTCTGAAGCTGCTCTATGGTGATCTGGTGCCCACATCCGGCATGATTCGCAAGAATTCGCATCTGCGCATCGCGCGCTATCATCAGCATCTACATGAGCTGCTCGATCTGGATGCCAGTCCGCTCGAGTACATGATGCGCGCCTTTCCCGATGTCAAGGAAAAGGAAGAGATGCGCAAAATCATTGGACGCTATGGCCTCACTGGTCGCCAACAGGTTTGCCCCATTCGACAGCTGTCGGACGGTCAGCGTTGTCGGGTTGTCTTTGCCTGGCTGGCCTGGCAGGTGCCGCACCTGTTGCTACTCGACGAGCCGACTAATCACTTGGACATGGAGACCATCGATGCTTTGGCGGATGCCATCAACGATTTTGATGGAGGCATGGTGCTAGTTAGTCACGACTTCCGTCTCATCAATCAGGTACATTTAAATGCATTTTCTTTACTTTTCTTCTTTTGTTTTTCTTTTAAATATTTGTTATTGACTGTTTTTCTGCTCTTTCGCGACAGGTGGCCGAGGAGATTTGGGTGTGTGAGAAGGAGACGGTGACCAAATGGAAAGGTGGCATTTTGGACTACAAGGATCACTTGAAGAAAAAAATTCACACCGATAATGAGAAGAAGGCCAAGGCGGCAAATAAATAGAAATGATGGATTATACAATGCACAATACACACACACACACACACACACACAAACACAAACACAAACACAAATGCACACACAACACTTGCACTTACATACACACAATATACAGGCATAGGTTGATTCTCTCTCTCTCTCTACTTCCATATTATACTTCTCGTTCGCTCGTTCGTTCGTTCCACTCTTTCTTCAATAGAGGCGGTGTGTAACGCTATGGGAAATTATTTTTGAGTTTACACTACGCTATAGTCAAGTCATGTGAACTAGATATTAACAACAACAATAAAACGAAGCAAAAACTATACACACACATACATACACACACTCGAAACACATCCATATGCATTCAACATAAACAAACAACAAATTTATAGGTGAATTTTTTTCATTTTCTGTGTCGATTTATAATTAATAAAATGTGAGACAAAACCAACAACCAACAACTACTACAAAACAGCTTGTGATCTTAAGCTTAAGCCACATTTTCGACATTTTGTTTAACACATTCACACACACATACACACACACATACACACACACATACACACACACATACACACACATACACACACACACACTCATGCAAGAATCACATCTATATATTGTGTACAGAATGCAGAAAACGTGGCTTTTGCATTTTTTTTTATAAATTATTATTATTATTTATTTATATAAATAATATATAATTTTATTTTCAAATAAATTTTTTAATTTAACACTCTAAACTATATAAAAACATTAAAAAAATATAGTGAATATATATATATATATATATATGTATATATAATTATATATATAAATTATATATTAACACTTTGACAGACCAGTAAACTATACTGCTACTGCCTGCACCCTTTGAACCCCGCTCCAACAAGTCGCTCAGGCCAGACGCTTGTGTTAGACCGAGACAGATGTTGCTTAGAAATTCAAAATAAAAGCATACAAAATGAAATAATAGCTGATTTTATAGGTTATAAACAATTGGAAAATCTATGTTGTGCTGGAAAAAAATGCAGCAAGAATTTTTTTATATACACAATAAAAAATAAAATGAAACGAAACGATACGTTTAATAGGCTCAAGCGAATATATATATAACAAAAGGAACCATATACCGAAAACAAAACAATTTAGGATTATGTCTATTCAACAAATTGTTTGAAGAAAAAAAAATACATACATACATATACAATACATGCGAAATAAAGAAAGACACAAAAAATAAATAAACAATAGGAACTAATAAAAATAGATAAAGCAATGCAAATGTGTTTTTATCTTGATAAATCCAAATTATTTTTAAATTGACAGTTTTTATATATTCAATTGAAATCAAACAAACAATAGTTACACCTATTGTTTATAAATGTTTATTTAATTGATTCTGAATATAGAATAATTGGAACGCACAGTAGGTAAAAAACGGTTTCAAACAGAATTTTATTAATAATATTTATATATGTGTATTTCTATAGTTCGCTTTTGAGAGTAAGTTGTATCGTGTAGGCACGTTGAAAGGTTAAGTGTTAGACTTGGCTACACTTAAGCGATAACTTAGTATGCTATATTATACAGTTTGTCTTATGTTAGGGTGCTCTAGTAAACCTTCGATAGATCGGAATAAATTGTTTTTAGTAGATGGCGCTCCTGCTGGCTAATCGAGCTATTCTCAGCGCCGAAATCTCTGAGCAAATGTTTTAGATCGCACATTTTGCGCTCTACCCAGGCGCAGATGATTTCGGCGAGCGCATCCTGTTGTTGGAGTGGCACAAACGCGCCAGGTCTTTCCACCTGCTCCTGATTGTAGTCCACACATGGTGTGGCTAGCGGAGACTCGAACTGGGACAGCGAATAGTAGTACTCGATAAGCTTTATATGTGCGGGCGATTGGCGCGAAGGCGGCAGATTGAGATGCAGCAGGAGCAGCAAGCGAATCACCTCGACGCGCCTCAATAGGTCGCCGTACATCAGTGGCACCCGTCGCTCATAAATATTATCCACAATGTCGTCCAGTTGCAGCAGTGCGTCGCGATAATCCTTCCGCTGCATACTCATCTCGGCGCTCATCTCCAGATCGTTAATTCGATGTGTGGGCGACGCAAAGCTGCTGGTGCGATCCATCTGGCGCTGCAATTGCTTCAGCTCGCGCAACACGGCCGCCTTGAAGACCCCGCTATCAGCGACACGCTCCGCGGCTCGATTATAACAATGCAATGCGCCCTCCCGGAAACTGTTGTGCCCGGTACGCAAGTGCAGCAGCGCCGACTCGTTGTGCGCCTGCAGAAAGTCGCGTGCCGCGCGCACATACGCTTCCGCCTCCCGTTGTGCAGATCCGCCGTACGATTCACATTTGGCAAAGCCAATATGACACATGGCCGCGTATTGCATGATTCCCGATTCCTCAAAGCTGTAGGCCAGACGCTGGAAATCCGCCTGCACGTCTGCCACATTGGGCGCAAAGCGTCTGTCGGGATGGTGACGACAAAGATAGTAAGGAATGAAAATATGTCGATAAGCGGATGCAGCCAAAGCTTACTTGAAGAAAACGACACGTTCAATTTTCTTAATTTTTGTTGACGCACGTAAGTATTGCTCAATACAGTTCTTGGGATATTGCTCTATCTGTTGTTGCTGCTGCTGCTCTGTCGGCTGTCCACCGCCGCTGCTGCTGCGTCGCCTTTCCATGATACTTAAATCCTATACATTGTAAATAGTTAAAAGTATAATTAAATTGGCCAAAACAAAAAACAGCAACAGCTTTCTAAGTGTTGAACAACGCCGGACGCCAAAGATAATTACAAGTAGATTAAATGCAGATAGCGCCATGCACAGGTAGTTTTGACGTATATCACGCCACAACCTGTTGAATATTCAAACTATAATTCTATATAATAAAAGTATTACTATCATTCAGCTGTCCAATTAAAATAAAATTTTCATTTATATAGAGCTTAATGCGTATGTTCAGTGCATTTAATATTAGCGACTTTTGGGCGTTACGTGTTATTTTACTGTGCCGTACTTTTCGACGTTAGCCAGCACTTTGAAATTCAGCTGTTTACACCTACACACAGCACCATTTTTTTTGCACAAACGTAGAACAGAACGTTGAAAATTATTGCAGCGCACGCTACGTTAACGCGCCGCAACGCATTTAGTTAAATAAAAAATACATATACAAAATTATTTTATCTTAATCATTGACAAGAACGGTATATAAAATGGCCATTGCCGAGCACGATAACGTTTTCATTTTTGTGCCGAATCTGATTGGTAAATTTCGTTTAGTAAACAATTGCGCCGTCGGGTATAGTGGGGCAAAATCGATTAAGAACAAGCCAATTTGTTGCATTTGAGAAAATTAATACAAAACTAAATTAAATGTATATTTTAATAACCTTGAAATATAAACAGTGCTAAACTTGTTTAGATAAGAATATTTCCTAAATAACAATATTTTTGGCGGCTTGTGCTTTGATTATAGCCAAAGTATTTTGCATGTGAATCCACGGTGTAGCACATAGTGGCAACAACAATGTGTATACATACATAGCAACAACAATATGTGTACACACTGAAGTTGTTGTTTTTTTGTTTTTGTTGTGTGAGCTTAATTGAATTAGTGGACATAGGTGTCGCTGCAACCTGTCAAATGCAAGACTTGTTCTGCGCCCAAATACTAACAACCCCTAAACATTATGACAATGTCATCCATAGTAGCGCCATCTATGTGTGCGAATGTGAATACATACACACAATATCGATTGGAATTGGATTTGTTGATGTTGATGTTGTTGGCTTGTGTGTTTGAATTATTGAAGTGTATTTGAATTATCTTCATTTTGCAGGTTATGCACGGATCGTCTTGGCCCTTATTGCTTTCTGGTTTATGTCAACGAACTACGTGATCGCCGGTTGGTGTTATATAATCAGTGCACTACTGGACGCAGTCGATGGACATGCCGCCCGGGCCTTTAACCAGAGTACGTCTCATTGCGCATTTACCATTTCACATTTCTATTGAACATCATCATCATCATCATTGCCGCCGTTTGGCACACGTCAATCGTCAAATCATCAATGATTCATTTAGCCGGCAAACTGTGCTGTCTCATTTTATTTACATGTATGTAGATGTGCATGCGCACTTTGTTCACATACGTGTCGGAATTGTGTGTAGTACGATTACCACATACCATAATTTAAATATTTTTATCGCATTCCAAAACAGCACACACACCTACAATGTAGATATATCTGCGTGTGTCTATGTGTACAAATCTAACCAGTCCATTGGTCATTTCCTTAATTTCATAGTCTAAGTACTCTTCAGTTTTCGATAGATATGCATTAGTACTTATTTTAAGTTTCGCTAAACCACCTTAGACAAATTTGAAGATCGCTCTTTGAAGCGTTTTCTTATCTGAACTGAAATTATTTATTACATTAGTTATTACACACATCCATGTGTTATGGCTGTGAGTGGTTGTTAAAATAATAGATGTGTGTATTGATATTATTATGTTCGTTTGCTGTAGGCACACGTTTTGGCGCCATGCTGGATCAGTTGACGGATCGGTGCGGAACGACGGGTCTGCTGGTTACCCTGGCCTATTTCTATCCAAGCTACATGTTCTGGTTCCAGTTGTCGATCGCTATTGATGTCGCCTGTCACTGGCTCTATATGCAAACGTAAGTAGTTAGCTGCTGCTTGTAGTACATGATACAAATTTAAGGCTAATTGAAAATTGCAGGAGCGTTGTGGTTGGACGCGTGTCGCATAAGGTGAATGATAATTTCGTGATGCGCATTTACTATCAGAAGGATGTGCTGACCTTTATGTGCTGCGTGAATGAGCTGTTCTACGTTTGCCTGTATCTCTTGCATTTCACCTATGGACCCTTGAGTACGCTATGCCACGAACAAAAAGCTATGAGTTTTATAGTTGCTTTCTAAATCGTATCTTTGTTTGCAGTATTCGGCGCCTCGCTGTTCAAAATATTGGCCTTCCTCACAGCACCGTTTGCGGTGCTTAAGGCTTTGATCTCTGTAATGCATGCCTATGTGGCTGGCAGCGACTTGGCTGCTGTCGATGTGCGTGAGCGCCAGGAGAAACGCCAAGGCGCTCAGCCTGTTGTCGCTGGCAAGAAGCTGGAGTAGGCTGGAGAGGTGACTCCAAAACAAAAATGAAACAACAAAAAGTACGAAGAAAAACTCTTGATTCCAAATAATAACTAAAATAAAACAAAACAAAACAAAACATAAAACAAAAAGAAAACAGCAACTAACTAATGATAGTCGAATTTTAGTTAATATTAGTATGCTCTAAAGCTATTTGTTGACTTTATTTCATATTTTTAGTTTTACGATTAAAATTTGAAGTCGTGAGGTGATTCAAGCATTATATTTGTATACATATTTATTTGCCTAAGTTAAAGTTAATTTTTAAATTTTCCGAAGCTTACACACATACACATAAAGATTTGTATCCATATATATATATATATTATATATAAGCTATTTGCAGAAGTTGTTTAAATGAATCATTGTTATCCATTTTAAATGAAGTTCTTCAAATAACCAAACTAATCCTGTATGTATATTTAACATAAGCCGTAGCAACAATTGGTACCTACAAGAACTTATTACAAGGCGAGACCTGCAATTGAAGAAACCAACAATATAAATATTGATGTTTAAAATCTGTAGTAGCATTATCGAAATAGTCGAAATGCATAGCGATATTAGTCAATATCGTTGTAAAATACAAAAAAGAAAAACATACAAAAAAATGAACAAAAGGACAAAAAATTAACAGTTTGTTAGTGGTAAACAAGAGAAATAAATAGTTTTTGTGTGCAAATCCAAATTGGTCCCAAAATTATTTCATACGTAAAAATTAGTTTGAATTTAGCGCCCAACCGGTGCAATAGCAGTCCACATTAAACGAGCGCGATTGCAGCCCTGATTAATAAACCGTAACGCACAGCTGACGCACTGTGTAGCGCTGTGTAGCCCTGGAAAGGCGAGTGCTCTCTAGATACGCTTGGGCATCAATTTCATACAATTTTTGTTTTTGGTTTTTTAATATGTATGCGCCTTGGCAGCGCCACAAAGCAGCAGCTATCAATTAAACAGTGTTCCAGTTCCAGTAGGACAGGAATGGGCCACACAGTACTATCGCGGTTGCGTACCCTGGCACGGTATACAATCGCCTACGCTTGTATAACCCACTGTACCTTTGAGTATGTGGGTGACTTTGTTTTGGTAAGCAAACGATTCGCTTATCTTTTTTTTGTTGGTTGATTTGATTTAATTTTGCAGTGCAATGGTCCGTCCATGGAGCCAACACTTTTTTCGGACAATGTGCTACTGACGGAACGCCTATCGAAATACTGGCGCAAATATAAGTCAGGCGATATTATTATTGCCGTTTCGCCGGTTAATGCCAGTCAGTACATTTGCAAGCGTATTGTGGCCGTCTCCGGCGAGAAGATAACGACACTCAAGCCACACCCAATTGAGGCCGAATCACAAGCCTCAAAGCAGCCAAGTAAGATGTCTATCGTCACGGACTATGTGCCGCACGGATGCGTTTGGATCGAGGGTGATAATAAGAGCAACAGTTCCGATTCACGTTATTATGGGCCCATACCTCTGGGTCTCATACGCAGTAGGGTCGTCTGTCGTATTTGGCCGCTCTCAGAGATAGCGGGCCTATAATAGTTACAAATTTCTAGTTGTAAGCTCCATTTTAATTGTGAATTAATGACAAATAGGCAAATATAATATTTCTTTTAAAATCTATAAATGGCTTTGACTATCGACGATTGACCAAGTCGAGTTCAAACATTAAATATTCAACAAGTTCGATATCGGAGTACTGATTATAAGCACAACAAATTGTTATCGATATACGACTTATATTATCGATTGATCACCAATCGGTTCATTCTTAACCGCATCTCGCAAATGATATACTATTACATTTATCACTAAACATTTATTTGTTATATTCAACAACCAGATATACAAATAGTAAAAAAACCGTCTTATCGATAAATGTTGATTTTCGTGTGTTTCCTAGCCAATTACATCGCAAACAAGCAAATTCAAATTAATGGAAGACAAAACTAAGTTAGGGACAAAATCATAGTTATCGATAATCATAATTATCGATATTGATCAAAACAGTACTTGACCGATCTTGAGCTAAAAATGTTTGTACAAATTAAAACTAAGCATTGTTGTATGGAATTGCACTACAATTTTGGCACATGTTGCTTGTCATCCTTTTGCGGATCAACGTAATATAATTGATACTCCTTCTTAAGCACCTGGTGCACAAGGTTGTGGCAGGTGAAGTCCAGGCCACGCTTCTGATAGTCCAGATATGTGCGAACGAAACTGCGACTCCCCTCGAGCACCCGCGGATTGTCCAAATACTCCGCCAATGGCATCCAACTGGCGGACTCGATTTCCCGCTCGCACCGCTTGATGTCCAGATTGAGGGGCTTCAGGCCAATGACTATGTAGATGTCGGAGCAACCGAAATTGCCGCCATGCGAATGCCGCAAACAGACCATCGAACGAAACTCGGTCCGTATGCCCGTCTCCTCGAACACCTCGCGCACGGCCGAATCGATGAAATTCTCGCGCGGCTCCACATAGCCACCGGGCAGCTTGTAGATGTTCTTCGCTATCGCATACTTATCGGAGACAACCAACACCTCGTTCTGATCGTTGATCACCAGACCTCCAACGCCCAGCAGCGTGTGCGCATAGCTGGGCAAGTTGCTCTCCTCGTGGGTGGGCAGCCACAGATACATGGTGACAACACCCACCCGGGCATGATGGAAATCGAAGCCCGCCTCTGTCAATATGGGCACCCATTCGGACTGATCCCTGTACACGCGAAACCAAATCGCACGATTCTTGTTGAATCGCCAAAACTCCAAAGATTCTACAAAAAAAAGTAAAAACAAAATATATAAATGTGTATATAAATATTTACATATGTTTATAAAAGTTAATTTGGTATTTGCTTCTAAGTCTTGTAGTCAGTAATTTCCAATCAGACTCTGTATATATATCTGGATTCATCCACTCTTATACAATATTGAGATGTAGACGAAAGTTTTCATGCAAATAAAACTGAATTAAATATCGGAAAACAATTCTGCATGTTTTTGATATATATAAGTCGGATATGTATATAAATTCGTCGTGTGCTCCGGTTGCCCGAAGATGATCAATAATTGGGTTACTTGGTTAATATTTACTCTGCAGCATTTGCCGGAATTGTGTTTTGTCAGCAATCTGCTCAGCCTGATCCTTGCAGTCCACTGTGACGCCCTGGAAGCGATCCACTACACCACGAAAGACGTCCGGCGGCGAGTCCATGTTCTTATAGCTATGTGGGAACGTGCAGCATGGTTGAAAGCAACAAGTGGTTGACTATTTTGATTGACTTACCCCAGATAGCTGCGAGAATAATGCCGCTGCGACCAGGCAACAAATTTACTAATTAGCCTTGCTGATTTTGGCTTTATTATCGTTGTTGTTGTCGTTGATGTTGATGCGGGAACAGATAGTTTGCGCCATGAATTGAGCGCGTTTGACAAACAATTACTGCGGCGGCACAGCAATGCGACTGACGACATTAAATTCCAGTTGCGCAATTAAATCAGGTAACGATGATGATGACAATGATGCTGCTTGTCTGCCTGACTCTGTCACGTTGCCCGCTCCAAGCAACTCGTGCCAACTTTGCAACTTGGACTAGCAGCTTTCAACAAAAACAAAAACAGAAACAAAAATAAATACCAACATTTTGATTTTGATGAATTAAGAGTGAGGTTGATGAAAGTGCGCGATTAACTCAAATGGGGCATAAAATTACAATTTGCAAGCATGTCTCCAATTGATAAGCGCAAATCTAACGGCAACCTTCAATGACTCTCTGTGTGCGTGTGTGTGTTTGTGTATGTGAGCTTTGACATTTCCGTATTTGTTGTTGTTTATCAGCTGTTATCAAAATTTTATGCGCCTTTTATATAACGCACAATTACACACACTAATATATTCGCAATTGTGGGAATAATTTGCATGGTTCATAGTTCAAATGCTGCCTTCACCGAGCACAACCAGTTGTGCTCATTCTGAATATATTTATTTATTTACACTCGCAATTTCGCGCCAGTTTCTTACAGCGTTACAAAAAGTTCACTGATTTTAGCGCAATGTGGCCGTTCTTGTGCACATGTTAAAATACAATTTTTTATACATGTTACTAAAAATTAAATACTTGCTCCAATTTCAAAAGCGACACGTGAATAACGTACTTATTGGACTTATTACTTATTGAATTGTCCTCCCTCTAAATGGCACAGGGGGCACAAAAATATGTTGATAGAAAAGAAAATATTGACTATGGTCACCCCATTTTGGCAGTGCTGCCCATTTTAACATGCGCATGCATGTTATCATTTATCGATAGATTTTATTATAGCGCGAAAATTCTACAAAAAATCAAACAAAATATAACCAGAGAAGAAAATAAAAACAAGAATATTTAGTAGCTGCTTAAGATGCAGATTTATACTTTATACACATACGTATTTCATGCAATTACAGTTGTATATGTATATAATATTATATCAAGAATGTTCTCTTATTGCCTAATTTGTTTGTTGTTGTGTGGGTGAAGAGTGAAGTGAAAAATGAAAGAAAATTAATATGTTGATGTTGCCTTAACAGCTATCAAATCTAAATGTAAACAAAAGTGCTAATGCTGCTCCGCCAAAGAAAAGAGAGAAATAGAGACAATGAAGAGAGGATTATGTCGTTGTAGCTACCGCTGAGAGTATTTCTTTAATTAATTGTATTTATTTAGTGTTTAATTATTTTTAAACCAAAATTATGTTTATAAGTTGAAATACAGTGCGTAATATATCTATGGTAAGTGTTGACATATCCTTATTTTATCTTAATTGGCCTTCAGAAAATATAACTTTTGGAATTATATCGAAAATTCATTTACAAATCATATTTAAGTTTAAAGTGTACTTTATAATTATATAACTCATTTTATGAAAGTTTTTTATGAATGTGCAACGATTTGGAAAATTATATTTGAGGCAGCAAAGCGCGAAATTCCAAAATTAAATAAAAGGGATTACAAAACGATGTTGCCAAATGCACAATTTAACAAAGTCAGCTTGTTGCCATGCGGGGGGTGTGGACGTTACTCAGGCCCAGAACCAGGACCAGATCCCATCTCATTCAGGTGCCTTAACTGGTCTTAATAACAAAAGCCACCCATTGAGTTTTTTTGTGTGTGTGTGTTTCTATTTTGATTGGCAGCTTAGTTTTTTTGGAGAGAAGTGAAAAAAGTTGGAAAATATATAAAAAAAATAAAATAAAATGATTACCCCTACCCCTGTATTATGACAGGGGCTATTTGCACAGTTGCTTAAATAAATTTTCCACTAAGGGTTGCGATCGGTTTTCGAATGTTTGGATTCCCATTCATTGGACGCTGCTGCCTGTTTGGCACTTTGGCTTAAGTGAAAATTCCACTGCAAATATGTATTTTTATTAAGCATTGAGGTGGCGTCAGTATTCCCAGGGAGAACACGAAGGAGGAGGAGGCAAGCGGCCGACAGTTATTCAACTTGAAGAACCCCTTTTTTTCGGCAACCCAACAATTTTATGTGTGAATCAGTGAGTTAATTTTCCATACTAAACACAATTGTTCTTGCACAGCTTTGTGTGTGTTTGTTGTGTTCTAATTGATCTTATTCTGATTGGCCCGTGTTATTCTCTCAACTAAACAATCTGGCAACGATGCGCTTGCAATTCCTCTCTTAAGATATGCTTTGTATTTGCATATTGGTAGAAATGTGAATAGAAGCAGAGAGTGAAATATTTGGCAGATATAAAACACACACACATATGTATATATACATATATATTTATGTGCGTGTGTGAGTGTATGGGCGATGCTGCACAGCTGATTTTGATTTTAACGTAGTTTTAATTGGCACATATACAGAAATAAAAAAAATGAAATATGGTAAGAGGAAGGCGCAACAATGCGCAATGGCAGCTGCTGCACACACTAACACGCACACACACACTCAAATACACGCAAACGGCACATGCCAAAACGCTGGAAAGACAAAGAATAAAACAACAACTCGAAGATGGGAGAGAAGAAACGAGCGAAGATGGCAGACGGGCAGGGATAACAATAGAAAAGTGCCAAAATCGCAGCACAAATAACACCCAAAGAACAGCTGTCGACGCAGCCAGCGACGTCATCATCAGCATCGGCGTCTTATATGTATATATTTATGTACATATGTATGTGTGTATGTAATGTATAAATGCGTGAATAAAATAAATAATAAATTGCATTGTGGCAGGTCAGTTGTCAGTTGCCAGTTGTGACGTCATCTAATCTGTTACGTCGGATTGCTTATAGTGATTTGGTCGACTTCACTTGCTACGCCGTGGGATCAAGTACACCAGTAATGAAGCGTTCAAGACCAATGGAGTCCAGGCCATGGAATTTGTGATTAACTTAAAGACTTTAATTTTATTTTGTTAATAACTTTAAAGCAATCGCATCATTTAATTGTTTACTTTTCTTCTTGTTTAACAGTCTAAATTAAATTTATGTAATATTTTCCACTGCTGAAAATCGAGACCTCTTCAAAATCTTTCATACGGACAAGTATTCAATTCTGCAAAACAATAAATTGTTAATTTTTCATGATTTATACTTACAGCATTCCAAGAAATGGACTTATCCTAACAAGAAAACATCTTCAAAGTCTGCACAGGAATATTTGAATTGGCCATTGACGAAATGGTTAAACTTGTATGCGTCTGGCGAATCCAAGACTGATTATATAAATGCGATGCGCTTGGAACAAAAATGAAAATGGAAGAAGGAATAGTTTCGATTCGAAAAGATGTAAGTTGAAACATTGCAAAATTCGAATAAAGTCAATGGATAAAATGTGATGATGATAAATTTCACATGCATATATATTTGTGCCTATTGTCAGGAATTAATCTTTGCTCTGATTGTCTTGCAGATATCAAATAATGATCGCTTCTCGGGGCACTGTCGGTGATTTATGGGCAGTTCCGTTTAGCGTGCAACATGCAGCGTGCAGCGGACAACTCAATTCGGAAAGCTGACCAAAACTGTTTACACCAAAATTGATGTCACAAAATCAATTGTCCGACACGAAAGCAATAAAAACAAGGCAGGCAGGCAGGCAGGCTGAAGCTATGGAATCCGCCCTGTTTTCTAAAAACAGGGGTCAGTTGCGCAACCCGGTTTGCTACTGCTAGTGCTGCTCCTGCTGCCGTCATCCATCCACAGGACAATCAAAGGCAAATCTTAATCGTCGTCGTTGTCGTCGTCGTCACACGGCGCTAATCCCCACGGCGAGCGTTGCATAATTTTCCAGTTCAGTGAACCGCCAGAAACGTTGATCCTGACCCACAAAAGATTGTCGTCCTCGTCGTCGTCGTCGTCGTCGACATGGCATAATGAAGAGGTCAGTTTCGCACGCTGGCTGCCAAGCCGTTCTTTTGTTGTTTGTTTGTTGTTTTTGTTGATGTTGATGCCGTTGCAGTTAAAGGATTATCTGAGCCGCAACATGGGCGCGAACTTGCGGTCGCCTCTCTGTCGCTCTGCTGCCAGCTGCACATTTGCAGTTGCAGTTGCAGTTGCAGCTCCTCCACAATTTGTTACGCATTCCATTTGCGCTTTTATTGAATTTCTTTTTTCTCTGCGACTTTTTACAGGACACAGGATGCGCTGACTGACTGACTGGCTGGCTGGCTGGCCACAGCAGCTATTGCTTGTGCACAGTCACATCCTGTCACATCCTGTGACACATGTATCACATGCATGATTAATGATTCTCAATCAGCCCACAACATTCCCAGGCTGCCAAACGGGAGCACAAAATAGGAATGTTAACCATTGAAAAGATCGGATGTGGATCCTGCTGGACCAGGTAACTAGACCAGATGTGATGCTATTTCTGATTTTAATTCGAATTGAGCAAGCTGCACACTGCATAATTTTGTTGTAAACAAAAAGCTGCTTAATTTGACCCGTTTTTTATTTTTATATTTATTTAAATTATGTTCAACAAAGTTGCACAGATAAAGTTGCATATACAATTAATATAATCGAGCCGATAGCAAGCAGCTGATGGGATCAGTTCGTCCACAACACAATTAAGCCCAATTGTAAAGGGTCACACAACATGTAAGCCTTTAAATGCAGTTTTCATTTCTAAAATTGTTTTACGTTTTTTGTTTTTTAGTGTTCGTTCATGTGCACTTAAATAGCTGACATGTAATAAAAATCAACCTTCGTTATGCGACTTTGAAACGGGACGGCGCTGGGCAAGTGGCACAAGGGGCACAAGGGGCAAACGTTGTCCGCGGGCTTTGTTAGCTTGGCTTCTTCGGTTTGATAGACAACCTCAGGAGTTGCTTGTCCTGCAATGCAATGTTTTCTTAATTAATTTCCGCTCTTTTCTTTCAGGCAGCTTCAGTTGGACCAATACAACAACAACAACAAAAAAAAAACAACAAAAAGGGTCCATTGGGCCCTTTCTTGATTAGCTCACATAGATCTCTGCCCCTGGTTTGCGGTGCGGTGTGCAGTGTGCAGCGGGTCAAATGGGGTGGTGCTTCATCTAATCCAATTACCAATTACCAATTGACCGTGCCTCACCCAACAATCAGTAGGATATTCAAGTTGCAGGCTGCAGGCTGCAGGACACGTTTTTCGACCCGATATTTGGATAACTAATCTGTTTAAATTATAGTTTTCTTTTTGTTTAGTTTGTAAAAATAAATAGATTTCCAGTAAATAGTAATAATAATATTTTTAGTTTAGTTTGTATTGAATATATATGTATATATTTTTAAATAGAATAAGCCTTATTTTATTATATAATACAAATTATTTTACTATATATTATATTCTTGTTGTGAATACAATCGAACATAAGTATGAGCTATGTATAAATATAGTTATATTTGATTTAATGGCTTAGTTATTAAATAGATTTCAATCTTTTAACCCATTAAAGACACAACAGGAATTGAATAAATAAGTGTCTGGCAACATGCCACAAATGTGCACCTAATGAATAACTGTCAACGTGTAACGAATTTTTGAATCGTAAAACTTACAACAACAACAACAACAACAATAGACAATGTATAAAAAAACGACCACAATTGTAAATTAACCCGATGGCAACATATGCAATAAGCACGGAAAACAAATTTTCATGTGTCATAAAGTTAAGATCGACATGAAAACAGCAGCACCGCCCCCAACCCCTCCCCCCTTCCTCGACAGCCAAGTGGGTCTATGTTAATGTGTTAGACGCGTGGGTCGGTGGTTGACGGTTAATGGTTGGCTATTGATGGTGGTGGTGGTGGTGGTGGTGGTGCAATTGGCGATATGCATCTGGTGCTGCACTTTTGACCGCTTACCATTAACATTCGGCGAGTGACCTTTAGATGCTTGGAGGGGTTGCTGCTCAAGGGTTCAGGTTCAGGTTGAGGTGCCTCGGTGCTTGAGCCAGTTGTTGGGCGGCCGATCATTACATATAAACATTTTAGGGTTTTTTCTTCTTGTTGTGTTTTGTGTTTTTGGTTATTTAATTGATTTTCTGCACTGATGTCATTAGCAGATCAGCAACTAGCGATAAACTCAAACCTCCCCTCCCTCCGCCTGTTTTATGATTAATGTCTGGCATATAGTACTGTATATATACATACATATACTTGTGTGCATGTCCGTCTGACCCTTGACTAATTCCCTTAAGCGTTGCATACCCCTCTCTTCTCACGTCTCTCATGTGGATGCCTTTTATTGTTTCTAGCTCTCTTTTAATACTTTGTCCGTCTGTCAGAATTTGAAAGTTATTTTTCTACAAAAACTGTTAAAAAATCCAGAAAAAAGCATCGATAGTGGATCGCTTTGGCTTTCAACGTGACCGTAAATTCGTCCGTCTAACTGTATCGATGCTTACTGTATCCACATTCCCTTCAGTATTGTTTCAACTGTTCAATTAGACATTACGAATTAGCTGCAAACAATTTATTCATTATGAGTGACGATAAGAAAGACTCCGAGCTTCCGTCCACCAGCAGTGGCAGCAGCCGCGGAAGCATCCGCATTGGGAACAGCAGCCAAGCAAATCGTGTAAGAAAACGTGTAAAAAGAAAGAAAAAAATAAATAAATAAATGGCGAATTTGACAAATCATTTTTAGCGTGTTACTAATTTTCCAATTTTCTAATTTTCCTTTATGTACGCATACAATTTTGGCAAGTTGTAATAACAATTAATTTAATAATTATATATATGCAGATTGAACATTTCTCAGCTGTGCTTATGGATAAGTGCATCTTTTGCTGCAATGATCTAACGGACCTATGCATTGAGTGCCAAGCCAACGAGGCAGCCAACCTGGCAGCAGGTTCCGGCGAGGTGTGCGTCACTACTTACGGCGAATGCAAGCACGGCTTTCATTTGCATTGCATTTCGTGGTGGCTACGCGTACATGAGGTGTGCCCTATAGATAATACCAAATGGAGCGTGAAGAAGAGCTAAAAAATGGGAATCAGATAAATAAATGATCAACAACTAAATATAGTTTGTACAATTGCCAATTAATATGCCATACTTTAAAATAGAACCACTAAGCAGTCAACACACCACGCCCACTCCCGCCCCAAACCGGTAAATGCCCATATCTCACACAATTTAAGAGGTATAGTTACCTAATTTTTTTGGCCACGCCCACTCCCGCCCCCACAATCTAGAAAAGCTCATATCTTCCGTAATTTAAGAGCTACAGTTGTCAAACTTCGAAGAATGGTTACTATCTTATATCTACTTCAATCTTGGACAGTATTTCTTGGCTGCACACAACTTATGGTATCATAGTATTTCGCTGTCGGTAACGTCCGACTGCAACGTTCTATCTCGTTATACTGTGATACCGAAAGGTGTTATGAGCTACGTATCTACCACAATTTTAAATCTACATCTCACACAATTTGAAAGCTAGAGTCACTAAATCTGAAAGGTATATTGCCAGTAAAACTCTTAAAAAACTCCCGCGATGAAAGCTTGTATCTACAGCAATTTGAAGGGCAAAATGGATGGTATTTCTTGGTCCTTTGCTAACTGTTATAAGCTGGTGTTATTTAAGGTATCAAAGTATTTCGCAGTCGGGGTCTCTTTTGCAGTTGATGTCCTTGTTGCTTGTGTTGTTTTCCAGCGCGCCAAAAACTTTCGCACACTCCTTGAAGATTTATTGGTAAACACACACACGCACACACACTCATAAATCTCAATCTGTCCACGTAATGCAAGAATTGTGTGTTCGGATATGAAATCACATTGTGGCGAAATCGAAAATTTAACCGCAAATTAGGCAATAAACAATGGCTAAAGCGGTCATGGGTTAATACGTTTCAAATCAGCTGACAAGCAGAGGGCAAAGGTTCTACCTATACCCACTATACCATACTACCTACAGATGTCCAAAGCCCAAAGGGTTGCTCTCCTTATTTGCTCTGCAAAACAACACACACACACAGATATATATGTATATATATACATATATATATATATATATGTATATATATAGATGTATATATATAAACAATTCCGAAACCTGGCAAGAACTGAAAACAGCACAAATTTCAATACATCATCCCGATTAGCAATTATGGGAAAACACTTGAAATGAAAAAAAAAGCATAATACAAAAATAGGGAATAACTCGAATGTTGAGCAGACTTGAGTTACTAATTTATTGCATAATGTAATCTTGATTATATTTAATCATTGCAATCTTGATCAAGTGGACCTGTGGCAATCGCAACGTTTTAAACAGGACACAAGGTCTGATACGAAGATGAAGATGATGAAAATACATAGTATATATAAGAAGTATGAAGTGATTAGATTAAATCCACTTACAGATCAAAGCTATCATATCCTGTCAAAGTTATCATATAGATATTTTGTAATTTTTTGTTTTTTATACTATAATACCAAAAAGGTATAATCGTATATTGGTTTTGTTCAATGTCCATCATGCTGTCTGTCCGTCTGTCCGTCTGTATGAACGCACGTTCCTCCGACACCCTTAGAGATAGAGACTTGAAGCTTGGAACGTATATTGGAAAATACCCTCAAAAGTTAGGGAGGGAGCTAGAAAACCGCGAAATTTGATTTTAGAAAATCGATAAATCCACATATCTCTCACAATTTAATGGATACGGTCACCAATTTTGGTTGGTAGGTTGTTGGCGAGGTCCTTGAAAGATTGGCATGTGCCACCTCCGACGCCCCCATCACCTCCGCCCCTAAAATTTTCAAATGGCTATATCTTCCGCAGTTTTTGAGTAGGGAACGTCAAATTTGGTAGGTATATTACGCCCACGCCCAGGAACTTCGTCCCTAGAAATTTAAAATGCGCATATCTGCCGTAATTTGCAAGCTAGAGTCGCAAAATTTTATGGTATAATAGTATTTCGCTGTCGGTTACGTCCGACTGCAACGTTCTATCTAGTTTTTTTTTATGAGCTTGTAGAGATGCCATCTTCAATGCGTTTTAAATTTCTTGATACAATTCTTCATTTCATCCAATCTGCCGTCTTACCATAGACTGTAAGACTTGATAGTTGGCTTACCAACGGGCCACTAATAATGCATTTCTGAGCATATCCGAGCAGATAAAGTAACCACTTTCCATACCGATATAAGTAAGCAGGGATGCAGTTTAGTGTGCAGATGAGAGCTTAAAATTGCTGATGATGCCGCGGGCTAATCAATTACGCAACTTTGGGTAAATGTCAGAGACGGGGATGGTAGAGTGGGGTTGGCTAGAAGATAAAGGGTTAAGACGCCAGTCAGCCAGGCAGACAGACAGCCATTTGCCAGGTAATGGTTATACGCGTACTCAATAAACTTAACATTTTATTCAAATTTAATTGCAGCCATGCATTAATTTCTGGAGCGGGATCGGGATCGGGATCGGGATGGAACCTGATCGGCTCTGTGGCTGTCAACCGTTTGACAAACTTCCTTCCACCAAACTGATATGTGTGTGTGAGTGAATGTGTGTGTGATGTGTGTCGTCCCGTTTGGGAATGTGAAGGAATGCCTTCGCATCATTTGCATTTGCAGTTGAACCCTCTTTTTATACCCTGAACGCATTCCATTAAAAATTGGTATATTTGTGCAGTCATAAAGTATGTAACAGGCAGAAGGAAATAGAATATGTAGAAAAGCATATATGTTCTTGGTCAAGATTAACAGTCAAGTCGATAAAGCTAGAGACTTTAAGTTTAATTTATTGTATCGATCGATAAAAAAGCCATAATTGATATTCACATATTATTGGTCAGCTTTAAAAATGTCATCAATTTCAGATCGAGAAACATCCAAATTTTAACCCAAAATGAATATTATGCAGGGTATCTAATGGCCGAGCATTCTAACTTAATTTTTTTCTCTCTATTTGTTGCTTTGCTGCCTTTCTTCGTTCTTTTTTAGACTCGCATGGACAATGGCCTTTGCGGTCGGGCTGCCAGATTGCCGTTAATTTTGAACAGCAACAACAACAATTGAATAGTTGAATTTTGGCATCACAACCCCCCAGCCACGCCCCTAACCCTTAACCCCCTCGAGCATGGAATAAGAATAACAAATTACGCGCACATTTTCACGGTGAAAAGCCCATTTTGGGTGAACATTTGATTTGCTTTTCTTTACAGAAAAATATTCAACGTTTTTCTTGACAATTAAATATGCAAATGCCGCTAAACGTTTTCTTCAGGATTTTATTTTTTTTTGTTTTGTTGTTGTTGTTGTTGTTGCCATTCGTAGATTAGGTCCTGGCCCCTGCTCCTGTCCTGACCGTACCGAATAAGTATTTATCTAGCTCATCGCTGACCCAAAAACACAATGCACCAACATGCAAACATACACACATACATACATACATGTATGTATGTATTTATGTATATACACACTCGTAGAGTTACAACTCTGCGATCCAATTGGAAAATTGAATCTCCATTCAAATGCACTGGGACGGAATTTTTTTTTGGGTTGGCAATGCTGGCTTTGTTTGTGCTGCCAGTTGCCAAATCTTTTGATTGGCAAATTTATTTCAATTATATTTCAACTAAACTCTGGCCAAATTCAATAATACAAAGTTCAAGTTGGCCCGATCAATCAGGTATTATGGTCGATGGCACGTGGCCGATGAAAAACGCGCAACAAGCACAGGCCGTGCTACAGCGACAAATGTTGCCACAGACACAGCAGCAAGTGCAGAAAATTAAGCAAATGCAGCAAGTGCAGCAAGTGCAGCAAGATGTTGCAAACAGCGGCGTATCAAAGGACGGACGCTCCAATATCATCGCAAGCCAGCCAATAATCTATCCAGTGTTACCACCGGCACAGCAGCAAATGTTGCAAGTGCAGCAAGAGCAGTAAGTGTTGGTGTTTTAATATTCATTTCCAGTGTGGCTCAAAGATGGGCTTTGTTTGCCATATATGGGAGGCAGACCAAAATGTTTTCCCTGAAGGTATCTGTATAGTCTTCATGGGCGCACAGTATGTTAAATGCTGCGATAGTTGCAATAGAGGTGTGGCTAGAAGTAATTAAGTTTTGAAAGGATTAACTACACCCAGTTGTGTGTTTGGGTCACAATTGATTTACGATCCGAGCTACCTGCTCATTAGCACCATAGCCGAGACGATCTGTCCGACTGTCTACCTGTGCGTGTGGCACATTCATTGAGGACAAAGCAAGTATTTTGCATTCGTTCATTGATCTATTCAAACACTCATTCATTCTCATTCATTCTCATTCATTTGTATCTGTCGGTGTTAATCCTTGCGTATTCTAATTTTCAAAACTGGAAACTCATTTGGCTTAGCTCGTTTGCTTTCGTTTTGCCGCAGTTTGCGACAATCTTGCGACAATCTTGAGTTGGGTGCAAAAGGAGCCTTCAAAAGGTGTCGCAAATCCTTTCCCTACCTTTTCCTTTAACCAAGCAGGCATCTGTGCGGGTGTCTATATATTTTGCATACGAATAGATATGGATATAGATAAGGATGTAGATGTAGACAAAGATTAGATGCAATTGTAGTTGGCTTAGCTGCTCCTAATGCAGACATTGTCTATATAGTCCTGCGCTACAATATCCATTCGCAAAACTGTCATAAGCAACTAAGTGGAGTTGTTAACTGAGATCCGCATTTTCCTTCTCAACTCTCGTCTGACTAAGATAGTTAAATAATAATAAGAAGGAAATAGTAATAGTTAAGAAATGTATATTAAATCGTATCTTAGATATTCTAATTGATATTGATTACGTTCCTAATCTTAAACCTAATATAATAAAAGAAAGAGAGAGAAGGAAAGAGTTTATTGAATTAAGAGTATAGAAATGAGTTTTAATTCTAAATGCGAGTAGATGTCTTTATTTAGGGACCTCCCTACTGCCACTGCCACTGCCAGCTGCGGTTTGTGGCCACGTGGGCATTTACCAAGTTGCACCTCAATTTTTATTCACATCAAACGGGCGACTAACTCATCTAATTACCTCCCCCTGCCCCACTCCGTTTAACCTTTTGAGCATATCGCTACTTTTTCTCTCTCTCTTTTTTTTTCCTTATCGGCCTTATCGTAATTGCATCGGAGCTGCTACGTTTTTTGACTGTGTCATGTCACATGTTCACTCTTAAGTGCTCGCCATAAGGAGAATTACAAAATTACAATACGATAAGAAATACAAAAACAAAAACAAAGACTTAAACAAGAAAGAAACTGGCAGTCGGACGTAACCGACTGCGAAATACTATGATACCATAAGTTGTGTGTAGCCAAGAAATACTGTCCAAGATTGAAGTAGATATAAGATAGTAACCATTCTTCGAAGTTTGGCAACTGTAGCTCTTAAATTGCGGGAGAAATGGGCATTTATCAGGTTTTGGGAACGGGAGTGGACGTGGCCCAAAAAAGGAGGCGTTATCGATTTGCGAAAATCGATTTTATTCATTTTATAGCTACCTAGTGGACGTAGGACTAAAACATTGACACTTTAACTTTTGAGGGTACTTTCAAGTATATGTTTCAACTCTCTTTCTCTAAGGGTGCCCAAGAAACTTGCATTCATATAGATGGACAGACGGACGGACGGACAGCATGACGGACATAGCACAAACCCAATATACTGTTATACCTTCGGTATCATAGTATAAAAACTCACGCGTATCGATATCGCTGCTTCAATATTGAGATAAGACTGACTGCGTCTTTTTGGGGTTCCACTCGAAAAGACCCAAAGAGAGGAAAAAGAAAAAAAAGGGGGCGCGCCTAGAATTGATTCTAACGCCCGAAAGGAAACCCTTTTCCCATGAATTTATTGCTCAATTTATATTTGCTTAGACTGCCAATAGTTCAATAATTCATAATGCCAGAGGAGAAGAAATAATCAAAGAGAAAAAACGATCATGTGTCCTGGGAAATTTGCATAAATGACATTTGCATGCAGACGTCAGACGTCTTCAGGGGTACTGAGTCTGTGTCGGAGTCGGAGTCTGTGGCTCTGGGGTGATTGCAACAGCTGCCAGAGCCGGCCTGGTGTGACTTGCCCCTCGCTCCTCCTCGCTCTCCGCGCCACGATGTCCTTTGGCGCGCGAAAGGTGTGAGCGCATGTAATAGCAAGGATGCAAATGGAAATGTTTTCCGAAATATGGTAATGATAACTGGCTGGGTTTCAGTTTGGTTTCTGTTTCTGTTTTTGTTTTTCCCATCTTGTTTTGATATGTAAGTTGATATATGATATTTGATTTTTGGCTGTCGCCCCGCGAGGACTCCCCTCTTGCTGCTTGTTGCCCTTTCAACTTCAATTACTGAGGTGACAGGCTGGCAGGAGGGAGTCCCCTCTCTCGCTCTCTCTTGCTTTCGCTCTCTCTGTCTCTGGTGTTTATGTGTGTTTTTTTTTTTTGCATATCTTTCGCCAACAGCTGTCAGGCTCTGACTCTGACTCAGACTGGGGGTCTATGCAAAATAGTAGTTAAAGGACTGGCTTAGTCAGGCCTGTCGAGTCGGCTTTTGGCAACGCATATAGCGATCGGTGAAGCGTAACACACGCTACCTGCAACCCTCTCCCTCTGCCACTTCACTTACAGATAGACAGACAGACAGACAGACTGACAGACACGCAGACAAACTGGCTTGTGTTATGAAAGCGCATTGTAAATTTGTGTGCCAAATCAATTCACAAGTCCTTATTTTCTTCATATCCTTATCTAAGATGTCCATCGACTAAAAGGACTATTCTTGACAACAAATTAATTTTTGTTTAGAAAACACTATTTTAATATATGTTTAATAAATACCTATTAGTCGTACAGAGGTGCTGCCTTCATTAGATTAGTTGCTCTATATATATATATATATATATATATACTATAGCTCATATATTTAAAACAAATTGCACCAATTCAACATATATATGCCTTATAAGTATTTAATCATCCTTTTTGAGTTTCCATTTGGCACCCTTTCCTACAAGGCGTTTGCCAATGTGCAACGTGCAACTTTTTCTTCTTCATTAGCGCAAATGCGGAAAATTGCAAATGATTCAAATCTAATCCGATCGCAGTTCAATAAAAGAAAATATAAAGATGAAAAACTGAAAGCGTCTCAGCTTCGCACTCATCTTGCAACGATGTCATTTAAATTTTTGCGCACTTCAAGCGCACAACGGGGATGCAAGATGAGTGGTGAGGGTTGAGGGGTGTGGGGTAAGCGTTGAGGGGGTTAAGCTGTTTTCTTTTCTCTCACGACTCTGCCGCAAATCCTATCGAAAGGGTTTTCGGTCTCTGTCAAGTGAGCCGCACTTAATGAACTAGACAAAGATGCAACCCAATAAACTATGATTTACACATCTCACACTCTCCCTCTCTCGCTCCCTCTCTCTCTCTGTGTCTCTCTCACGCACTCACAGTCTCAGTCGTTTCCTTTGATCGCAACGCCGTCAGTTTTGCAATTGTTATAATAATATTTTCAGAGACATGACATTTAAGGGTAGTGCAAAAAACTGTAGCACACCAAAAGCAAAAAAATGCAAAAAGAAAACCTGACCCAGGAACACATCGATTTGCATTAATGATATGCCTGTCAATCTCTCTCTCTCTCTCTTTCTCTCTCACTCTCTCACTCTGTACTCTTCATTTGTATTCCTTGGCTATGTTTGGGCTCGTTCTCTGCAAAAGGTATCTCAGCAATTATTGTCAGCCCGATGATGCATGATGATATAGGTATATCTGTATCTAAATACATATATACAAATGCATATGAGAGCTCAGTCCACATGAATATTTATATCCTTGAGAGAGATACAGTTACTCTTCGGCAGTTTGATCATCATTTATCATAGGTCCTGGGAACACGTTCAATCACATGCCACCAAATAACAATTCAATTAAATTGCCCAGAGTTAATGAGACCAGCTACAGTTATTCTAGTTGCTATGAAAATGTATCTTTTTCTTTTCTCATGCGTTTCAGTTGAATTTAGAGTTTAACAAAATAAAACTTTCTTTTTTAATAGTTAATCAATTAGTAAATCATTTGGATCCAACTGAAGTTGCAATTCAGCCAAGCTAAAGGCTTAAATATGCTAATTTATTATTATTGTTAATTTTATTATTATTAATATTAATAATATTTTTTGTTTCAATTGTAGTTGTAGAATGTTCCACTTTCTTTAGAGGAGTTTTTATCTTATTATTGGTGATAATAATTGATAATTGCTTAATCATTTCGTTAACTTACACTCAAAAAAACTAAGTTGTATATCTGTCATCTGATGAGATCTGTATTCGATGTTGAAGTGAGAAGTCAGCTTGTTTTAAACTTGTGGCTCAGTTTGTGGCATGGGTAGGTTGAGTGGTCGTTGTGGCAGTGGCCGAGTGATCCGTACACCTGCTGTCGAAAATTGGGTCTGATGAATGGTTTGGCAACAAAATAACATGTTACACATACATCCATATATGTATATATGTCTGTATGTATTGTATGTGTGTATATATAAGTATAGCATGTTGCACATAACAAACAAATTTGAAGCTGAGAACTGCTGTCCACCAAATTTGTGGCACGCACAAAAGAAACGTTGCACGGCGAGCAACAACAGGTGAGTTTTTTGTTAATTGTTGTTCCTTGCGAAGGATACGGCTGGTTAGAGCCTTGCACAAAGTCCTGACCAAGAAAAGAGAGCGAGGACAAGAGCAAGAGATTGGGACATGCATTCAGCATTTAGCGCCTGCGTCTAATGGGCATGCAACATAGAGGTGGCAGGCAGGCGACCCGCAGGATATGCAGCAGGATATGCCAATCTAAGTTGAGTTGCAACTGTTGAACTGTTGAACTGTCTGCTTTCGTCTGGTTGCCAGTCCTTGTTGTACTCTGTTCGCAAGTGAGCTAAGAAGTGTATTCGTTTTCAGCAATGCCAACAATTATTGCGAATCTAAAAATATAAATATATATATATATATATAAGTATATATATATAGTTATATCATTTGAAAATTACATTATTTAAATTTTAACGAAGAATAATGATTTTATACGATTTGTGTTACACTTTGCAAAAATTGTTAATCATTCTTTTTATTGCTGTAGGTTTCTCAATAATAGTTAATAAATCACTTTTCAATTGACAATCAACAACTCTTGTCAGTTGTTTTTACACTGTAAACAGAGTATGGCACAGTCGCAACTTTCTCTTTTCTTTGTTGTTTTGTTTGAGTGTTTTTTTTTTGCGCATGTTTCGACATTTGCACGGCGACTTTGTGACAGGATATGCAGGACAAACGCCCGCTCCCCTCTGTCCACATACCCGCCTTGATCAGCGTCCATTGTTTCGACAATTTTTGCAACTGTTTTCCCCCTCCCCCTCCCCTCCCGGGCACTCCATCCCATCTCTCCGAGGACGATCTCCGAGCGGCGATAAGCAAGGCACGCGTACGCGGCCAGCGCTCGCAGGCGGGCGTACCCCATCCAGGACAACCAGGACCAGACGGACCTGCCAACTGCCTAAAAGAAAGCAAGCGCAGAGAGAGATAGAGAGAGAGCTGGAGAGGGACAAGGGACAGGGGACAAAGGAGAGGGGAGAGAAAAGTGCGGGTCGAAAGGTGTGCGTTGAACGCAAAGCGTGTTTCAATCGACTTTTGCCACTTCAAACGAAATATTAAGCGGGTGCTCTGTGTGTGTGTGTGTGTGTGTGTGTGTGTTGTGTGTAGTTGTGCTGTATTTCAATTGACAATATTCGCCACTCGACAGAAGCGTTTAAATCGCAATTAGAGCCAAAAGTGTGCCCGCTTTCCACATCCACTTTTCCACTTTTCCACTTTACAAGATTTTACACATTAAATGGGTTTTCAATGAATCTGCGCGTTGGGAAATGAGAATAAGAGATCATCGCGTGTGGTGCCTCCATTGTTAACACAGATAACAATAACAATCACACTCTATTAACTTGAAATTGTAGGGGCAGCTCGAACTGAATGAATGGAATGCTTGCCACATGAATTGAAATTGAAATGAAATTTGAAGTGCACTTTGCACCTTTTTGGATGGGTTGTAAATTTATAGATACATTTGGGGCATTTCGATTTATTTAAAGTTCAGCTCGATTTGGAGAATAAAATCTTTCATTTATTTGAAATCAATTAACGAGGTTTTTCGGGAATTCCTTGTATCGTAGATCTTAATGTGTGTTGGCTGTGCACCATTGAAAACATTTCCATTTGATGACGATTCCCACAAAGCTGTCGAGCTGAACTGTTGCGGCAACCGAATCCATTTCACTTACAATCAAAATAAAATTAAAGAGCTGCATGTTAAATGAGACGGCAAGTCTAAGTAGACATGCCCCGGGAAAATAGAGACCGAGACAGATGCACTTACGGACGAGACATGGACATGGACAATGACAGGAACAAAGGCGCATCATTATGGAACCAGATAATAATGTGCAACTGACCAAAACAAAAGTCGTTGTTCTCAACTCTTGCAACACACACGCATCAAGAAAAGGAGAGCTCATAAAAAACGATGATGGACGCGCCACGGGGCGACCTTTGTCAAGTTTCAGTGATTTTACTGGCCCGCTAGGCGCTAGACCCTAGCCTATAAAAACTGCCCGCTATCCGTTGTCTCCGGGTCCGCTGGTCCGCTGGTCAGCCCCTTAGCACAGTTCCTTTTTGTCCCGGAAGCGCAGAAAAGGGTATGACAGGCCTACACAGTAAACTATTTTTATGTTTGTTTCTATTTTGGGCAATGAGGGTTCTTCGAATATTCTTCTTAGTATTACAAAGCCTTAAGCCAAACTAGAAATAGTCAATTAGAGCAGTTTCATTTCAATTAAAAAAATAAAAATGAATTAAAAAATGTTGTTTTTTGTTCAGTGTACTTGCAGGGCAAATAAATGCTCTACTTTGATTTCGATGTGAAGTCTGCTTGACCTTGCCACGCCTCTCGGGATAAGGATTCGGGTGTGGATGCAATGAATGCATTATGAATAATGGTGACCTCCATCGATGTCCAGACATATCACATCATAAGCTATTTGCATTATGCTGTCGTCTGTCAAGCCGCATAAGGACACAACACAACACAACACAACACAAAAAAACACAACCCCCTCTCCACTGGCGAGTCCTGCTGCTTCCACTCAACTTGGGAATGGGCGCGTTCTTGGGATAAGTTTTACGCTCTACTGGGCAGACTGGGAAGCCTGGGAAGTCGGCAAGACGGCAACAGTTCAACAACAGTATCTAAAATGGGCCCTGTGAAAAGTGTTAACGGTTTGGCTTAGTCCAGTTCGCTGTTGACCAGCAGATAAAGACGAAGAGTCCACAAGGGTTGGACTAGCTGCCATCAATGAATTTGCATAACTCTTGGTCTCGTCCCTAATGTTATGACAGCTCATTTAACGCTGGGTTTAATGATCGTTACAATCGAACACCTTTATTAGGCCCGATCTCTGCAGAACTTGACCAGCTAATGAGCCATGGTCAGCCATGGCCAGCAGAGTCGGCAACTGGCACTTGCTTGCAACTTGCTTATGCTAATTGCAAGGGGTCGTCCTGTGAAATGTCGCAATTTGTAAACTGTGAGAAACATGAGAAACATGAAATGTCCTCATCGCATTCAACAGGAAGAAGCTCAGCGGGATTTGCTCACCTTAAAGTAAAACAGATTGTCGACTAATTGCAACTCGCTTTTAATCAGCTTCCCAGTTTCCACTTTTCTTGTTGTTTGCAATGTAGAAATTTAGAATTCATTTAGAGAACAATCCTTGAGCATAAGGATCTCTGAATAGTAAAGTGGTGTAGCTTAAAGTCCGCTAAGGACATTTTGTGACTGTACCGTATATACTACATTCATTTAATGTCTAATATATATACATATATATATATATATCGTAAAGCGATTTATCCAAGTTATCCAGACCATACTGCATATCAAACAGCATTGAAAGGAGCAATCGGTCCCTTGTTTCTTCTCCTATAACGTAATTCAGATGTCGGAAGATTGACTTTGTTCGGCAAGAGTATTTAATCTAATTGGTGTCCAAGATAGCCAAATTTACTTGTTTGGTAGCAACAATTGTTGCTGTGGCCCACATAATTACAACTTACAATTTACTCAGTGCCTCTCCCTCTCTCTCTCTCTCTCTATCTCTCTCTATCTTTGTCTTTGTCTCTGTCGCTGCCTTTTCATAAGCATTCCGTGTGCTTCTTGATAGCTATCAAAGCATAAAAACGCCCATTAAACAGGCGCTGTGGGAAACACTTGCATCCGTCTCCTATTTTTTGGTTTCTTGGTTTCTTGGTTTGCTGTTCATTTCCCTCACCTTCCCGGGAACCTAAAGAAAAAGACTTGAAGACCATGCGCCACGCTTCGTTGGATCTGAAGTGGTCATGAGCATTAAGCTGGTTTGGGCCAGGGCTTAGACTCTGGACTGTTTTGTGGTTTTCGCTTAAAGGGCTGCTCATCAAAATAGGAACTGTGGGAATTGGGAATAAATAAATACAACAACAACAACAACAATAAGATTATAATTTCCATCATTAAATCGTTTATTCTTTAATATACCACAAAAAAAGTCTTAGTTTAATAAAAAAAATTGTTTCTAAATAATATTCAGTAATTCCATCAGCTGTCTTCGTTTAGCGAGAAGCTCAAACGCCGCTTAGTCGCGTCTCTCGCTGCATCCGGCTGCATCCAGATTGCATCCAGCTTACACGCAGCCTCCAGCTCCTCCCCACCAAGCCCCAGTTGCACACCCGCTCCTGTCCTGAGGCCCAGCTCCTCCTCCAGCTCGCAGTCGCTGGTGGAGTTGTGTCCGCTGTCAGGGCTTATGTGGCGGGGGCGGGAGGGAGGCAGCTTCTGGGCAGAACGCGAGGCAGCTGCAAGAAGCTTCTGCGCCGACTGCCTAACGCTCGACGAGATCTTCGTGGTGATCTTCCGCTTGCGCCGCACCACACGCTGCCTGCGCAACTGCAGCTGCAGCGAACGCCTCTTCCCACTCTTTCCCCCCACTCCACATCTAGATCCAGATCCAGATCCAGATACAGATCCCGATCCAGACGGAGGCTGTTGCTGTGGGGAGCGCACTTCTCGCTCCTCGTAGCCATCTGGCTGCCAGTACTCGCAGAGATCGCTGGCAGGATCGAAGGCGGGTCGATAGGTGGGCGAGTGGACGACTGTCCTTGCAGTTGAGATGAGACGCTGCTCCTGACGATGATGTTGACGCTGGCGCAAGCGCAGGCGTTGGCAACTGCGAAGGGAAGGAGCAGCACCTGGTCGACTGGGAATGGGTGCCTTACGAGTGCTCTCCAGAATCGCATCGATCATCCGCTCCAAGGTGACATCGCCCATTTTAGTCGAGCTGAGCGTTGTCTGCTCGAGGAGAGCAGAAGCAGCAGCAGGAATAGGAGTAGGAACAGGAACAGAAGCAGGAGGAGGAGGAGGAGGAGCAACAGTTGCTCCAACAGTTCTGGCCTGCAGCAGTGGCTTCTGTTCCAGGTAGCGTGGCTTCTCGAAATAGCAATCCGGGATGCCAATTCCACGCAGCGCCAGCAGTGGGCCTGGAATGATGTTGTTGCTGTTGTTCCCATTGAGTCCGTAGCTGGGCGAGAACTCCGCCTCGAAAGTGGGCAACGTGGAGGCATAAACTGTTGTTGGCTTCAAATGACTCCGGGCACGGTGCAGAGGAGCTGTTGTGGTGAGGGTTGATGTGGGTGTGGGTGTGGCTGGGGTCATGATGTTGCTCAGATCCCGGAGGAGTGGGGTGCGCGGACACGAGGAGGCAGCAGCGGGCAGCGGCGTCGAAGTCAACTGATTCTCCTTGCCCAAGTTCAGAGCAGGCAGCAGAGAATTGCGCTTCTTCAGCTTGAAGCGCTGCTGCGATAATCCAGCAGGAGTCGCCTGTGGAGTGGGGAAAGGAGTCCCAATGGGAATGGGAGTGGGATGCGGAATTGGGGCTGCCGCATGAAAGTCATTGTAGTCGATGCCACTGCCAAGGACAGCTTGGACTGCCTTGCCCTCCAGGTAGGAAGGACGCGGCTGGTTGACAGCCCACTTAAGCATCTTCAGATGCTGCTGCTGCTTCTTCTTCTCTTATTGCTTTTGTTGCTGTTTTTGCTGCTCCTTTTGCTGGTGTCTGCAAGTGCGGGAGGAAACAAAGTTGTTGGGTTAGTATTGTAATATCGCTGAAAATATATATATATCGGTGTGTATGTGTATGTGTGTGTGTGTGTGTGTGTGGCATTCCTCTGGCCTGGTTCTAAATATATTCTGCGTATATTTTGTGTAGCTTTTTGGCTTTGTTTGCGCCTCCTTCGCAATTCGCCAAGTTGTCGGGTGAGTTTTTGGCGCGCTTTTCGGCTGCGAATTTTGCCAAGGAATTGCGAATATGTGAATATGTGAATATGCGAATATGTGAATATGTGCGTAGAAATGTACGTCTATAAATACAGTGGTGCAAAATGCACCGTTTTGAATTCTTGGTTTCAAGTCGAATTTCTGCAATTTACATTTTTTGCCAGTCCCGATTTCTAACTACCCATATTTTTGTATAACTTTAAGCATTATTGTTAAATGAGGCAGCAAAAATGAAATCAAAAAAGAATTTCTGGAAACGCTGACGCTGCCGGCACTTTTGGCCGAACTCCTTTAGCGGGCAATTAAATTCCCCATACGAAGTTACCCTTGGGAAACCCCGCTGAATAACTTGAACTTGAAAAAAATGAAAATATAAAGCTGAACTGCATATGGAAAATAATTATAATAGGCAAATATGATATGCATATTAAAGCTGAAGGGAGGAATGCAAATTCCACGAGATGAATATGAATATGAATATGAGTGTGAGTGTGAGTGTGTGTGATTCAAACAGTTGATTCATACTTTGCTGAGCTTTTCGAATTAACTTTGGTTTGGCATCCATTTTCAATGCACTTTTAATTACCTTTTCACAAGAATATGCACACAGATTTTTCAAGTTTGCACCAGTAAAAAAATAAAGAAATAATTTATTGTTTAGCACAGCGAGATGGAAATTGCTTTTCAAATTCAATTTTGGTTCGAAACGAAGCGAAGCGAGGACGTGCACTCCGACCGGCTCGTGTTTGTGTACTGACTTCGCTGACTGACTTGGCTCTGGCTGCAGCCGACGCGTCGCTGCTTCAGCACTGAGAACACGAAAAGCACATGAAACGTGTTGCGTCGACGCAGAGCGAGCGCGCGCAGGCGCTGAGACAGTTACGCAGTCGGGGTGTGAGAGAGCGCTGGGTGAGAGAGAGGATAGAGAGAGAGAGAGAGAGAGAGAGATAAGCAACGGCAACAGTGTTGCTTTCAATTCAATCAAACTGAAACAATTCATTGAATGCGAGCGTTCTGGTATTTAATCAGTGACTGGACAAAAACAACTTCAAATATGCAGCTGGTGGGAGGAGGGAGTAAGTAATGCGAATGCATCTATTTAAAATAATGCGGTAAAAAATCTGAAACAAAAATGTTACAGTTTTTTTTAAGTAATCCTTCGGTGTCAGAGTATAAATATATACATATCAGTCATATATTTTGGGCATTCAAAATTCTAAAGAGTCATCCAAACTTGAATTTGGAACATTCAGCAATACGAAAGCGAATCGCACATTTCATATTGAAAATAAAATAATATAATTAATACAAATAAATTGTTAATTGATATTGATAATCGATCAGAGTGGATCTCAAATGCGTTGCGACTTATTTCAGATTAATATCAAATGTGAGAAATGGAAAACGGGAACAACATGTTTTTACAGGATTGCTATATTGTAAATATTTTTGTGCATCTGGTTAAATTCATTTATGTCCCGTGATTTGCTTTTGTTACTAATTTCTTGTTTTTATTATTATTTTTTAATTGAGAAATTTTGGCTCCTAAATAGCTATATTCCCATGTGAAATACGTTGCTATCTGTGTGTTTTGAGTTGGTCAGGACATTGGGCAATTGGAAGGACAGCAAGTTCGTTTGCTTATCCGATATCGGCATGCAAGGATATCAGCAAGGATATGACTTGTGCGTGTGTGTGTGTATGTGAGTGCGTGTGTTTTTCTGTGTGTTTAGCTGCTGCCAGCTGCTGCTCCTTGCTTCTTGCTTCTTGCTCCTTGCTCCTTTGCCCGCTGCCCGATCGCTGCTTACGCCACAAAACATAATTTTCAATTACCTTTCTCGCAGCGTGTGGCTCCTTTCACCTTGAGTTTTCGCCAAGAAAAGGACAACACACACACACACACACACATTCACACAGAGTGAGAACCTTTGTACAATTTAGCTCATTGTTTATGGGACAAGCGCCGCTGTCGCTGCTGGCGTCGCTGCCGCTGCGAGTTTGAGAAAAAATATGTTGTGGAAAATTGTGCAATTGTTTTGCAATTTATTGGTTAAAGGGCTCGGCCAACGGATGCCTGATGCCAGAATCCTGATTTCTGATTCCGGACTCCTGTGTTTGAGAACTATGCAACATCCTGCGCTGCGGCCAACGCCAACGCCGACGCCGACGTTTGCGTAGATGCCAACTTTTTTTGTTTAGAGCGCAAATTTATGAGATTTGCCATGAGGAACTCCTCAGGAATCCAGACTGGAGAATCAAGTAAAGTAAAAAGACGACAGCTGTTCAGCCGCTCAAAGACAAGAGACGGAGAAAGCAATTAAGTAAGATTGTGAGAAAATAGAGAAAGGTAGATTAAGAAAACTCTCACTGGTAAAATTGTACGCCAAAAATGTGCTGTTCTCAAAATGTTTTATTTGATTTTTGTTACGCAACACAATTTTATTTGCCCAATTTGAAAGGATTTCCCATGAGCATCTACCAAAGATTGGCAGCATTTCCGGAATGAAGACCACCACGTAGACCACTTGTCCCTGGCCAATTGAATGGAGTTCTGCCAATATCTATTGTATCTGAGCATGGCTATCATTTAATCAATTGATATACCATAGATTCCATAACAATTTCCAAAATAAACTATTTGCAATGAGGAGTAAGTTTACCATTTAGATTTAATTTGAACAAGTTATTTTTTTTGTCCTAATCATTTAGAATTTACTGGCAATACATCTGGATCAGTTCTCCCAACATTAATAGTTAATTATATATATTTTTTTAAAGTAAAATCTTATATTTAAAAGAATCTAAATTGTTAGACTCTCATATAATAAGTCCATACCACCATTAATATTCGTACTCCAGTTACTTTAATTTATTTAATGTTTAGGCATGCAAAATACTTGCATTGTTATCGAACTGATTTGGGAGCAAATTTCCAGCTGCTGTTCCAGTTTTTGGTAGGCGCAACTGAGCAGATTGGTCAATGAATAAATCGACAAAAAAAGAACAAAAATAGTTGCAGATAAATAAATCAATAAGATGAAAGAATGATTGTCCTTGGGAGCGCGCGTTCTTGGTGCTCTGGCTCTGAAGGGGGCAGCTGCAACGGGAGTGAAAGGATCTTAACAATAATCTGTCGTCCTGTCAGCCATTGAATCAAAGCCAATTTAACGCATTGGTCATTACAACGCCTCTGATCGAGTGTGAGAGAGAGAGAGAGAGACAGAGAGAGAAGGAGCATGAGAAGATAAATTAGGGCATAGGCATAGGCAACGCCTGGCTGAGGATCAGGATCAGGATCAATTCGGACGTCCTAACTTCGCCACTAATAAATTGCCCAACAATTGCGCAATTTCTCATAGCTGAAAATTGCGAAAAAAGGAAAATTCTTGATGCAAACACTTCACGCTCAGATTTTCTACTGTTTTTGTTTATTCTCTTCCTCTGCCTTCTTTTCCTTAGCCTAAACGGGCGTTATCCCTCGCAACACACACACACACACACACACACATGAGTACATAGCAAGGACATCAAGATAAAATACGCTTACAAGGCAGGCAAAGGACGAAGAAAGGTAGCTAATCTTGAATCACACACCGATAGCGCCAGGGACCCCGTCAACCCTGAACAGCTGTGTGGGATTAGGCGCTCCTGCTTCTGCTCCGTGCCCCTCCCTCCCTCCCTGCTGCCCTACTGTCGTGTCTCCCCTACCACCTTCTCCTTCTTAGCAATCTCTAACTCTAAATGATGGGCCATCATTTTGCATTTCATCACTCGCCTCAAAAACTCAAGCTAAGTTTCCGATATTTGGTTTATATAACTGTTTATTATATGTGAGCAGATTGTTTATGATATATATTATAGATAGATCGATTATAGCACAATCGTCTTCATTATTCAGATATTAATCCAGAATATATGTTTGCATACTTTATGGCATGGATAAAGTCTCTTTAAATGCATTTTCTTGTTAGTTAGCAATTGAATAACAGCATTTATTTAAATGCAATCCAGTTTGTGTTAAAGTATTTAAGTATTGCGAATACTTCCAACCCAGTCTTGAATTATGAATAATTTAAACAGGTTGAAGGCCGAAAGCGAATCCAAAAGAGCGCAAAATGTATACTAACATAATCAGTCCGATATGTATCTTATATACCATTTTAAAATCAAATTTGTGGAAACTATTGTTTCAATCAATCATAATTACTTAATAGAAAATTAATTAATAGAAAAAGCAAGTATTGCTAAATAGAATATATATTTGTTGATGTAATTTTTAAAATTAATTCTTAAGTTCTTATGCGTGTTGTAAAACACCTCTCTACATACAAGAGAGAATTGCAACGGGACGCTCTCATTTCACACATTGTCTATGTGTATTTATTGAGTAATATTGTTGAATTACAGTTCATTTTACAATAGTGCAAACTGAATTGATTTCAATCAGCAGCGCTTCCTGCTCTTTGCTTAAAACATGTTCTCGAGCGCTCTCTCTGTCTCTCTCGGAAATTCCAGCAGCCGAAATACCAATGCAACGGTATTGTAATTGAATTGAATGAGAGCATGAGAACATAAGCTCGCTCCGTTGGTGGTGGTTGATTCTGGTCGAGTCCAACAGAGCTGAGCACGCAACATGACGTGCCTGGCGAGAATCAGTCACATTTCGTCTGCGCTCCTGAGTAGATGTCGTGTTCCGCTCGTCTCTTCCTCTTCTTCTGTTTCTAAACGCGAGCAACGAAAAAAATATTTTTTGATTTTGACTTTCGACTTTTCGGTTTATTTATGTGTTGTTTTTTTTGTTGTGTTTTGTTGTGAAAACTCTTCTTGGATAACCAAACAAAGCTTCGCTTGAAAACAAGAAAAGGTAACGAGGAGACAAGTGCATTAAAAATGCATTAAATATTAAATATGTGCAAAGCAAATGTCGGAGATGCGGAATAGTCGGCCAAGAAGACTGAGCCAACCCCATCCAAAGACTCAAGCACGGAAGTGCAACCGACTCGAGTGCTCTGTGAGAAACTTAATTATAAAACACCCCATTCAAAAATCATCGCACATAACATTTTCATATAATATTCAAAAATTCACATCCAAATTGTGCGCGTGCGTCACGTTTATTTTTATTTTTATTTTCACTTTTATTTTCTTGTGGGTTCCGAGTTCCGCATTGGGATTCGAGTTGGGCTCTTTTTTTTCGTATTCATTTTCGTATTCGTATTCGTTTTCGTATTCATTTTCGATTCGATAGGATCATCATGTGAAGTGCGCTTGAGAGCAAAACGGGGCAGAAACAGGCGGCCAAATGCGCAAAATGCTTTCACGCATTTTCGAGTGCTGCAGAAATATTCAGAGAGCATCGCATTTCGCGTTTGGGCCACTTGAGTGGCCCGATTTAAATGGCCAGCGAGTGCCGGAGTGTGGAGTGTGGAGTGTATAGTGTAGAGTGTGCCACCATTTTGAACCACCCAAAAACACACACACACACACACACACACACACATATATATATATATATATATATATATATATATATATATATAAATATATATTTCAAATCCAGACACGCAGCTGGAAATTGCCTCGTTCCGAACTTGCTTTTCTTACATTTTGCACTTTCTGCTTTTTGCGCGCCGTTTCCCGTTTCTGTTGCACGCCTTTGTTGCACGTCGGCAGCTTTCAATTGTTGCCTGCCTCAGCAGTCGGCAAAAGCTGCCTGCGCGAGTGCGAATTTGAAATCCTTGCGAAAATTCTATGCGCAGCAAACTCGTTTCAACTTTCCAAGGGACCTAAGGACCTAAGGACAACCCAGCTACAATTTGAACGAGTTTTGTTCATTTTTTTTTTTTGTTTTTTTTTTTGCAAGCAGACAATGGCAATCTTTTTCTTAACTAGCCAGTTTCATCCGTACTCATCTCTAACTTGATCCTTTGCTACTCTTTCAGATTTGCAACAGCTGCCAACATGCTCAAGTGGGCTGTCAACCAGCCGCGTCCTTCCTACCTGGAGGGCAAGGCAGTCCAAGCTGTCCTTGGCAGTGGCATCGACTACAATGACTTTCATGCGGCAGCCCCAATTCCGCATCCCACTCCCATTCCCATTGGGACTCCTTTCCCCACTCCACAGGCGACTCCTGTAGGATTAACGCAACAGCGCTCCAAGCTGAAGAAGCGCATTTCTCTGCTGCCTGCTCTGAACTTGGGCAAGGAGAATCAGTTGACTTCGACGCCGCTGCCCGCTGCTGCCTCCTCGTGTCCGCGCACCCCACTCCTCCGGGATCTGAGCAACATCATGACCCCAGCCACACCCACACCTACACCCACACCAGCCCTCACGCCAACAGCTCCTCTGCACCGTGCCCGGAGTCAGTTGAAGCCAACAACAGTTTATGCCTCCACGTTGCCCACTTTCGAGGCGGAGTTCTCGCCCAGCTACGGACTCAATGGGAACAACAGCAACAACAGCAACAACATCATTCCAGGCCCACTGCTGGCGCTGCGTGGAATGGGCATCCCGGATAGCTATTTCGAGAAGCCACGCTACCTGGAACAGAAGCCACTGCTACAGGCCCGAACTGTTGGATCAGCTGTTGCTCCTCCTCCTCCTCCTGCTTCTGTTCCTGTTCCAGCTGCTGCTGCTGCTCTCCTCGAGCAGACAACGCTCAGCTCGACTAAAATGGGCGATGTCACCTTGGAGCGGATGATCGATGCGATTCTGGAGAGCACTCGTAAGGCACCCGTTCCCAGTCGATCAGGTGCTGCTCCTCCCCTACGCAGTTGCCAACGCCTGCGCCTGCGCCAGCGTCAACATCATCGTCAGGAGCAGCGTCTCATCTCAACTGCAAGGACGGTCGTCCACTCGCCCACCTATCGACCCGCCTTCGATCCTGCCAGCGATCTCTGCGAGTACTGGCAGCCAGATGGCTACGAGGAGCGAGAAGTGCGTTCCCCACAGCAACAGCCTCCGTCTGGATCGGGATCTGTATCTGGATCTGGATCTGGATCTAGATGTGGAGTGGGGGGAAAGAGTGGGAAGAGGCGTTCGCTGCAGCTGCAGTTGCGCAGGCAGCGTGTGGTGCGGCGCAAGCGGAAGATCACCACGAAGATCTCGTCGAGCGTTAGGCAGTCGGCGCAGAAGCTTCTTGCAGCCGCCTCGCGTTCAGCCCAGAAGCTGCCCCACTCCCGCTCTCGCCACATAAGCCCTGACAGCGGACACAACTCCACCAGCGACTGCGATTTTGGGGAGGATCCTGGCCCATTTGGCGGTTGCCTCGTGGAGGCGGCAACCAAGCGGCGTCTGAGCTTCTCCTTTCACGAGGACATCTCTGTGGAGAAGTAGGATGAGTTCCTGCGCCTCAAATAAAAACTGGAATTCAACCAATTTTCGGCTGTCAAAATAATTGTAAACAAATTTTTTTTTTTATTATTGTTTTTCGCTTTGTTGCTTGTTAAGTGGAGAAATTTGAAAATTCCGACAATTCTTGTTTAATTTTTGAATTTAGCAAATTTGTTGCTAAAAGCTCCCAATTGCCTTCTTGAAACTGCAGCATTCCAACTTAAGATTAACTAATGAATTATAAACTTTTTTTATCGTAATAAAATTGCCAAGATTTTGAAATGGATCTATTTTATTTGTTATTACTATTCTGGGATTATTCCCAAAATAAGGTAAGTATGCAACTCAAATCCCAACTGCCAGTTTGGAGTTTGGTGTACAGCAATTTGTTTTGATGCACACAAAGGCTGTTTGAGGCGTTATCAAATTTGTCTGTGGCTTCAAGGAGGACCAGGAGTGTAGGAAGGATGTGGGGGTGCAGGGGTGCAGGGATGTTATAAAAAGGGAAACGGTAAAGTCATTGAACTACACAGTTGCCAGTTGCCAGTTGCCAGTTGCCAGTTGTTGCGCAGCCAGCTAGTTAAATGTGAGCATATCCTGCATGTCCTGGATATCCTGCATATGTTCTGCATATAGCATATATCCTGTTGAGGCATTTACATGGCATTTATCAAACACCTGTGCAGCAACAGTCCTCAGCTCTCCGTTGTTGTGTGTTGCTGTGGGTGCCCCTTCCCTTGTTGCAACAAAACGTTGCACAATTTGCATACATTTGAATATTTGCTGCTGGACGCAAAACAAATGTTTTGGTATATGGTTTTAAGGATATGGCCTGCTGGCTGGCTGACAGATATATACACTGTAAGAAAATTTCAATTCAAAAAGCAGATATTTAAAAATAAGAAAATAGGGAGAAACTTTAAATTATCATTTTTTATTTTTATTTTGGTGTTGCATAAAAGTCAAAAAGAATTAAAAGAATTTTTAATTTTATTTGATTTTTATTTTATTTTTGTTGAGTGAAAGCCTTCACATATATTAATTTAACAAGGACATTGAATATTTATAAATTTTACATGAATTTCATTCTCAAAAGTGTTTTTAAGAAAATATGAGAATTGAAGACAACATTTTTTCTAGCAGTGTGCAAACAGTAGTCGTTGGGAAGCAAGTCACACAAAATGTGGCACTCTGCGGCTTGTTAGGCGGCCAATAGCTTTTGTGAGGCAACCAGCCCGAACAAAGTTATGCAAAGGATATGCATGCAACGCAATGCAATGCAATGCAAAGCATATGGAAAATTGTTGAGGCCACAAAACATTCATGCCACAAAAACAACGAAGAAGAAAAAGTCGAGCAAACAGCTGCTCGGGCGCAAGATGTGGCAATGCGTGGGTCGTTAGCTTCTGGCTCTCCTTAAATGTTTATTAAATGCCTTTCAAGTAAAATGCCATTGTCCTGTGTGTGTGTAAGTGTGTGTGTAAGTGTGTGTGCGTGTGTCCTTATTCGACTCCTGGCTACTGCTGCTGCTGCTGCTGCTGCTGTTGTCCATTGTTGCTGAGCGCTCAATTGAGTTTCCCTTGGCGCTGCAGCTGCTCCGGCTCTGCTTTGCTCTGATTTGTCACATAAGAGCTCGGCGCGCGCTCCTCGCACATCCTTAAAGAGCCTGCGCTGCTGCGTCGGCGTCGGCGTTGACTGCTGCTGCACACCTTGCGGCAATTGCGCCAAAAATTGGACGAGCAAAAATGAATTGTAAGAAAACACAAACCGATCCCAGGGGACAGATGTCGTCACGACTGTGCGCGTGTTTGTGTGTGTGTGTGTGAGGCTGTGTGGCACGTGACTGCATTTGCAACACCAACGCAATGCAACGGCATTCAATGCGTGGCAAGTTCTCAAGTGTCTGCCTCAATTGGTTCAAGTGGCTGCCAGTTGCTGATCCCGAGAAATGGGTTAAGTGCCGGAAATAGCCCAAGCAGTGGCAAGGGAGCGGCAGGGGGAGGGGGGAGGGGGAAGGAGCAGGGGTAGTTTGTTTCTGATTAAGCGAAAACCCTCAACTGCAAATTGCAACTATTTCTTCTTATCGGATTTCGTATTTATGCAGAAATACAAATTAATTGAAATTTAAGTTGCTTTAAAATCAATCATTACTCAAATATTTTTTTGTGATTTTCTGGGATCGCTTTGTGGAAAATTGTGGAAAATCAAATACATTTTAAAGATATACCGAAATAGACACTTTCCTTTTTTTACCTTTCTTTTTTTGCACAGAACCAAACTGAACCGGGCAGCTGGACTATCGACACTATCGGCACAAGGATCAGACGCAACTCAATCAATGTCAGTGGCAAGCTGGCAATTGCAACTGTCAATAAATGGAGCACTCAGGAACAGGACTAGCGAAGGACAATGCGACAGAGGGGCGCAGAAGCCCAGGGGGAGGGGCAAAGAAAGCGCACTAATCCCAAGCGACGTGCGCGATAAGTTCTTAAGGTATTCCGCAGGAACCTTATTTTGCCAACTATTTGTATTTGTCAAAGGATCTGATTTCCGAAAAGCATGTGAGAGAGAGAGAGAGAGACAGAGAGAGAGAGAGAGAGAGAGAGGAAGATGGGCGTAGAGAAGACGAGACGATTAATCAAAGTGACGTGTGCGCATTTTTTGTGCCTTGTCCTCAATTCACGCTTCTCTTCTTGGTTTTGTATTTTTCTTCTTTTCTCTCTCTCTCTCTCTCTCACTCTGTCTCTCTCTTGTGTTTGGTCTACTTTTTGGGACATCTTGCCATGCCAGTTTCGGCGTTTTTCGCGCCAATGTGGGAATATGTCCTTGTCAGTTTCGAGATTTGGTCTTTCTGATTTAGTTTGGCCTGTGTCCCTTGACGAATGTCCTGTGCCTTGTTTCGCTCTGCTTCTGTCCGAAACGGGAGCGCAACGTGTGAAATTGCAGTTTCATTCAGCTCATTTGGCTTTCTATGGAATCTAGTCCAAGATCTCCTCTATATACAGAGAGAAGTGAAGAGATCTGTTGCCTGTTTATTTAGTACAAGATTCTTCCCTGCATCCTATCTAGCTTCAGCTTATACATCTTATCTGTGTCTACAAATCGTGCTTACGATTAAGCATAATATATTTACAGTAAGCGATCTTGTTGGGTCACAGACCAATTGTAGTTGAGTAACATTTACTAGTCATTAAAACTGAGATACTTTTCCTTTAAATATGCAAAAGTTGTGGCAAGAATGTGATAATATTCATATACCCTATAAGAAATACTGATTATGAAAATGTATTTTAGATGAAGGATCTAAACTATACGCACCAGTCGCCCACTCGCCACAAAAGATTCTCTTCCAAAGATCCTTGGGGTTGCACATATGATAGGTAAGCCGCAAGGACAAACAATTCAATTGATAAGCATTTGCATTTAAGAGAGAGAGAGAGAGAGAGAGAAGCAGAGAGAAAGAGAGAGAGAGAGAGAGAGATAGAGTTGAGTTGAGTTTATGTAAAGGGTTGTCCTTTGTTGTAGTTTACGATTCTATATGTAAATGTTGTTTGCACGACAAACTTTGAAACTGACAATGCCAAACGCAAAACTAATAGATACATTTGCGCCGATCTGTTACAGGATAAGAAAAGGTCCTTGGGTAATTAAAAATCTTTACGGTCAGCATTTGGTAGCGTCGAAAAAAGGGGTCAAAGGTGGTTTGCCAAGTAGATGCTGCAGATCTCACTCAACTCAACTCAGCCACAGCCTCAGCCTCAACCGTGTTTGCCTTTGGGCTTCGACTTGGATTTGGGTTTTGGGTTTGTCTAATTGCTTTCCATTAAGTGACCTGCATTTGGAATCCGGTTCTTAGCACTTAAACCAATTTCCTATTTGACAGCTTTCAAGTTGTTTACTCAGCGCCTTCCGATCCTAATACGATAAGACTAAACCCCAATCTTTTACACGGGTCAACCTCAACGCAACGCATGACCAACGAATCTCGATCAACAGATCACCCAGGAGGCTGAAGGATCTAAGCACGTGTGCAAAGCATTTCCATTCAAATAGAGCTAGAATTATATATTAGAAAGAGATATATGAGAATATGTTGAGAATCGTTTCGCGACCTCATTTTCTGTAATCGTAATCGATTATCATATATATGTATATATGTATGTGTTTAGTTCCATTATGCCCGAGTTATCTGCTCTGGAATATCAATTATATATTTCTTCCTAAATAGCTCATTTGTGGCTGCACCCGGAAAACTGAGTTTCCCCTCTGCTAAGCTCGAATGGACCACAATATTTACACACAATGACGTCACATGAAAAACGCGTAAAAATCGTTTGATATTTTCTTGTGTATAATAACTACTTAAACTGCTCGTAAAAGTGTTTGAGACGAATGAGCACTCAAGGACATGGCAGGACATGTCGTATGCAATTGCAGTTTAAGGATTCCACAAATTTTACGATCGGGCCACAAGTTTTTATGACCCGCCCATAAATCGCGCCGGCTCGCGACGAAACACAAATGTAATTAAAATCGACAAAACCTTCTCAAAGGGCGTGTGTCAGAAATGAGAATCATTTCTCAAACACACACCCAACACACACCACACACACAACACACAACACACACACAACACACAGGCAATCGAGAGTCGGAGTCATCACAATCAAATTGCACCTTGGACCCGCATCATCTGGTGTCCTATTCCGATTTACAAATGGTTTTGTTTTTGGCAAGGACATGTGCGAAACGAAGGATACGATTCCAAATTAGCGTATGCAGCTCCTAATTAGCCAACGGCAGACTACCAACAACTTGCAACAACTGCTGTCGATCTGGCCACATCCAGCTGAGGGTTGCCTCATTATGCTGGCTGCTGCTCGATCTGTAAAATTCCAACTCGGATAACGGAAATACAATTTTTAGCCTTGATTCATTTTTAGATTGAATAAATCAATTTTTGTAATTTATTTATATAAATGAATAGTCAAGCGGTTATCTGCATCTTAGTGAAGATATTTTTCATGAATTAATCCAACTTTTGATTTCCTGATTTTAATTTATTTACTGTTAATCGGATATTTTGTTCGATTATTTAGAGAGTATTTCTTCCACTGTGCAACTAAGTTGAATTCAGTTGACGTTAATCCGAGGTCCTTCTTCAGTGTTTCTTCTTCTTCTTCTGTTTGTTATCCTTAGATGTCGCAGCACCTGTCTTCGTCTGTCTTCATTAAGGAGCGACGAGTGCGGCGGGTGCCCAGAAATTCGGGTCTGCTCTCGTTTAGAGTCATCGTTCGGCACTTGTGCGGCAAGCGACTACTCGATAGGCAATCAATCGAGGATCGAGAAGGAGCGCGGGAGGAAGGGAGAGGCAACTACAATGTCTGAGAGCAGTGTCTGTGGCAGTGTCTGTGCCAGTGGCAGGTCCCTTGCGATCCAGGATAAGCGATCGTCAATCGTAGTGCGAACAGGTGCAATATTAATTCCTATATTTTGCAGGCGTTGCTTCAGCTTTTCATTGCCCCAATTTTTTGATTGTTGATTGGGTCCTTTCGATGCTTAGTCCTTATTTCTGTTCTGTTCTGTTCTGTGGCTAGTCACAGTTTTGCATACACCGAATGTTAATCTATGCGAGTTGCAGACTGCAGAATGAAAGGGATCTGAGGATTAGCTGCGCCTCAGAGACTGCCGCCTTAACCCTAATGGATGACAGGCAAGTCATCAATAGGCCGGCACCTGGGCTCGGGCTTTGTGCTCCTGGAACACTTGCCGGCGTGCGGAAAGGCGGAACAAATGTGTCACAAATGACAGAAAGCTGCCGCTGATCTCAGCCCGAACAGGTAAAACGCATTCCACAAAAACAAAAGAAAAACCCGAAAGGATTTTAGTGCAGGAATAGATTACTTAGCAGGCAGGACTATTTTCTTGTCGCAAACCGAAACGAATCGGGAAGAAAGGGTATTGCGTAAAGACTTAGACAAAGGATATCCAAATACTATATCCCATTATGCGACGCGTGACCAGTTGCTCTCAGTAAATGCCTATTGAATGGCGAACAGTTTTCCTTAGAGGATACTAAGGAGTTGTGAAAATTATGAAATTATGTATAGAAGGATATTAAATATATTTCCAGATCCTGCTTTGAGAATTATAGAAGCGAAAGATTCTCTCAATTAATAATACTTTAATGAATTTGATAAATTATTTGCTGAAGCTAGGAGTTCTCTCAGTTAGAACGTTGGCAGCCAGTCCTAATCCTGCCCAAGGACTCTTTTGCTATGCGCCTGCGCCTGTTTCGAATTTTGAAATGTTGCGCACAAAGTTCGAGTTTCTCGAGTTTGCGAACCAGTTTTCCGCCTCGGTGCAACTGACGCATTAATTGCCTGCCCTGTTTCGAGTTCCTGTTCCTGTTCCTGTTGATGTTGATGTTCCTGCTTCGATTCCAATTGCTATTTCTTGTGCCCCTCTTCCTTATTCTTTCTGCTCGCCTCGAACTGGATTCGGGACACTTTTCCAACATTTGCTGGGCAAAGCAGCAACCATTCAAATGGTTGTTTGCCATGGCAATCTAATACGGTGATTTTTCATTTTCTCATTTTCTCAGTTTCTCAGTTTCTCGTTGTCTCTTTGCTCATCTCAGCTTGGACTCCGCTATGGCCATTAATTAGTTACCCTTCCCCAATTGTTGGTCTTAACTCAATACGGTATTTTACTATTATTTTTATTTATTCTTCATTTATAGCACAGCAGCACCTGCAGCAACTAAATTGGTTATCAAATTGAAGTCCCGACGATGTCCCGATTCCCCATCCTTGCCGCAGGTGCTTCTGCTCCCCCGCTGGCATTTACATAAATGGCGCGTGGCTGCCAGGATGATCACAGATCGAACAAGGGATCAACCTGTTTGGCAGATGCCTCATATGCTAAGCAGTTGCCTCCTGTTTCTGCCTCTGTCTCCGTCACTTGCCACTTGCCGCTTGCCGCTTGCCGCTTGCTGCTTTTATGTTGACATCTGATCGACCCTCATCAAATGCGTCGATTTTAATGTTTTTCTCATTTTTCACGCTTACCCAACGCACATTTTCCGCTGCTGCTGACCAACTGCCAACTGCCAACTGTAAACTGTAAACTGTAAACTGGAAAAGGGTTGCACAAATGACCGACTGTTTGCTTGTCACTCTGTCCCTCCGTCCCTCTGTCCGTCAGTTTGTCCATTCGTTTAGTATTTTTACCGGTAGCAAACATTTCTTTGTTTTTCTAAATGCCACGCGGCACGCGCTTTTCTTTTGGTCAGCTTTTCATTTCATGATGCCCTGTAAATTGCGTAAAACGGGTATCGCCAATAGAAGAGGTCTTTTTCAACATTGCCAGCAATGTTGATCTATTTCGACTAAATTGCTTATTCTCCTTTTACAAGGTCTGACTTCTGTATTAAAAGATTGGATATACAAAAGTGGACTTGTAGGTATTTTATATTTGATATATAATTTAAATACAATTTACAATTTCGCAATTAATTTTAACTAATCACAATAAATACAATAAACAAAAACTAATTAAGTTAAGTTAGCCTTAGGCTAAATACAGGGTATCAGTTAGTCGAAAACCCCTTTGAAGCGTTGCGAGTAGCTTGTTTTGACATTTTGATTTGACGCGATATGAAAAGCAAAATACAATGAATAAATCATAAATCATAAATCATAAATAAATAAAACAATGGCCCAATGGCAACCTCGAGGCGTGTCCGCCTTGGGCCGGCTCTGGTCAAGCCAAAACAAAAGCAACAAGGAAGAGTGCAACAAGAGAAAACAAAGCGAATGCGAATGTGAATGTGAAGAATGCGAGAGAAGTGGAAATTTTTGGACAGTGGACAGACAGATGAAAAGACGACGCTTAGAAGCCAGCTTTCTCATTAGTGAAATGCGGGAAAACTTCCCAAAAAGGAGTTGCGAGAGAAACCAGAAGCGAATGGACATAGCCAGGCAGAGAGAGAAAGAGAAATAGAGAGAGACGGAAAAACAGATAGGGTGTATAAATCAAGTTGGCGGCAAATTAATTTGTTGAGCAGCCGCATCTAACAGAGAGCCGTCCCAAGTGACGAGCCCAGGACAGGAACCGCTGCACGGGTACCGGGAATCGGGTCCTGGTTCCATAACAGGACAAATGCTGATCTATCAAAACCGTTTGACAACAAAAAGGGTTGAGCTGCATTGCACCTTCAAGTCTGTGCCAGGACATGTCCTGCAGCAAGTCCTGAACGTCGCCTCAAATGCTTGATTTTCCACGAAAACAAAGTTTTTGGACCTTTTTATTCGCCGTGTTCCTTCATTTGCATTTAACCCTTGAACGCCCTTTGCGAGACGCTGCGGGACGTCTTCCAATCGGTTTCGTCCTTGCTCCTTGCACTTTTCGTGGTGCAGAGCTACCTTCTTTTGATTTTGTCCGTGTTTTTATTTAAAAACCCCAAAAAGAAATGTGAAAATTGTTGAAAACAATTTTTGTATTCTAGATTGCTTTTTTTGTTTTTTTTTTTTTTTGGTTTGTTTAGTTCAATTAAATATGCAAATTGTCTGAATGATGCTGCACAAATGTCAACTGCCAGCGAGTCTCCTGTGATATATTTCCAAAAACGGGACACTTCAAGTTGCGCTTAATTAACTAATTGCCTTCCGATGTAGACGTATAGAGGGAGAGTGTGAAAGAGAGAGGGGAGGTGAGGTGAGGTGAAAGAGAACGAAGAAGAGGAGGAAGACGACAGCTCCAGCAGCTGCCGGAACAGTTCGCGCTAAGTCACTCTCCCATAGGACATCACTTTGGAACTTTTAATTATTGCCCATAGTAAGTAATTCCCACACTCTCTGATCGGGAGTACCAAAATACCAAAATTAGGTTTGTTTCGATTCTCTCGTGGCTTAAGCATAATGTGAATGTAATTTTTAGTTTGCACAAGTAAGAATGCTAAAGTCGAGTGAGCTCGACTTCGATGTACCCTTAACCCAGCTGTTAAATATATTCTAATACATTTTCTCGTGTAATTTAAAAACTATTTCTAAAACCAGCAAAAATATTTTTCAGATTTAACCAGTTAGTTTATTATTGAATGATTTTATTTTATTTTGATAATTATTCGTTTTGTAATTTTGTGCTTTCGGTAAAAGATTAATCGCAAAAGTAAGTCACCATTGTGAGTAATTTAATTTTTGATATATTATCATTAACAATTCTAATTTAGAATTTACCTAAGAGAGCCAATAATGCTACCGGAACAGGTAATAGATTATTCACAAAAGTAAGTCACAATTGCGAGTAATTTAATTTTTGATATATTATCATTAACAATTCTAATTTAGAATCAACGTAAAAACGCATTATGGTTACCGTAACACAAAATTAAATGAATGCAATGACGGGGAACAAGTATTTTAAATGAATATCGTTTAATTTTCTTAAAGCCTGCTATTGAGTATTTATGTTGTTAAAATTACAATTATGATTGCATTTATTGAATTTAATTTAATGAATATATATTCCATGACTTTATTGTACAACACAAACGATAGCAATGATCAAGTATTATCTAAAGATATTATATCTGAATTATGTTTTATTAAATGTTTAATATATTATATCCATAGCCTGTATTTGTCAAGAAAGGAAGTTCTTTACTAGATCTTTCTTTAAATCTTTTCATTTTAATTTGCAAAAAGTAAGCATGAAATCTTCAGTTTCCAAGCCAATGGGCTGCTCTCTGGAAGGGGGAGGGGTGTGAAGAAGGAATGGAAAAAATAATACGGTAAACTAAATAATTATAAGGCTCGACGGAGTGCAGAACAAGAAGAATCAGAGCCAACAACAGCAACAACAAGTTGGACAGGACAAAATGCTTGTAACACGCATGGGCGAAAGGACACCCCGAAAGGACAGTACCCCTCACACCTCACTCCTCAACCGTTACCCGTTGGTGGCATGAGGCAAAAAAAAAATGAAGAAAAAAACGCACACATCGAAAATAAAATAACAACACCCAAAACGAAATTGAAATCGTAATCGAAAATGAAAATGAAAATCAAAATGAAAATGAAAACTTCGTGTAATTGCAGTTGCTTAGTGAAAGGACTTAACAACTGGCAAAGAAGCAGGAAAATTAGAAAATGAAGGAAAACTAGACCACGGCCTTGGTTCTTTTTTATTTATTATAAGGCACCTTTGCTTTGTTCCCTTTCTTGTTCTTGTGCTGCTTGTGTGGTGTTGTTTTAAGGGGTGAGCGGTGAGGGTAGAGGATATAGGATAGAGGATAGGGGGGAGAGAGTTTGATATTTTTTGTACCCCTTGCCTCAGCGAAGTGGAAGCAGAAGTCTTGGGAAAGTCGCAGCGGCGCTTTCTTTTTGCTTGATTAGATTTGATTTGTGTTATTTGTGGCATTTCGCTACTCTCCTCTCGCATCTCTCCCCACTCCTCGGCATTTCCCTTTGTCCATTTCCTCCTCGTCGTTCCACATTGCAAGCTACATTTAATTTCTAAATTATCGACACGGCACTGTGATGGGCGTTGCATCTTTGGATCGGTGAAAAATCTCCTGCTCCCCTCCAACCTCCGACCCCTTTCAATTCCTTACAATGCTCCTAGTGCGCGTTGCTGTTTTTGTTTTGATTAAGGAAATTATAGTTCTTACAACTCTAAAATTATTTTCAATTTCAGTTCCCATTCGCATTTAAGTTCCCATTCCATTGGCCAATGCAGTGTTGCAAAGTAGCTTATGAAATCAACTCTTTGGCCGACTGTTGCATGTGGCAACATGGAAAAGTGCAACGTTAACATTTGCCTGTATGGCTAATGAGGCAATTTAAATGCTAATTCTCTTACTTTAAGCGAACTCGACAAAATATCAAATTATAATCCAAATCATGAACTGACATATATGAGAGCAACATAAATTTAGGGGGTGTCCTTTCCGCATCCAGGATATCTGTGTGTGTGTGTGTGTGTGTGTGTGTGCCTGCAGCATCAGGGTAGGGCTTACAAATTATGAATATGAATATGAATGCTTTTATTATTTAAATGCAAAGCGCATTTAAAGTTCCCTAATACGATTCAAGTTTAATGGATCCACAAATCCAAAACGAATAGTCCTTCAAATCGATCAAAACTTCAATATCTTTTCAATTAGCATTCAAACTGCAGATCAACTTTTCAACAACATAAATTTAAATTGAAAATCGAACTCCTCAAATTATATAAGAGTAAAGTTTGAATTTATGTAAGTATTTAATCTCAGAGGAATTGTATTTCTGAGAACTATCTGTAAAAAACCATTGGATATGTTATATAAAAACGTATCTGTTAGATACAAATACATGTGAAATATACTAAAGTATCTGTAAGTGGCAAATGTAAATGAAAAAGACGTCTCCAACCCCATAAAGCATATAAAATCCTGATCAGCTTCACTAGCTTTTGTAGAGGACACTAAATAATTCGATGGTTGAATTCACAGCAAGAAACATTTGATTAAAATGCACAAAATAATTATAGTTTCTCGTAATCCAGACTAAAATTTAGATGTTGATGGAACCGAGTCACATTTCGATGTTTCTTGTTTGTTTGCATATCAGTCAGCTTCGGAGTTTTCATTTATTTTCCCAGCGCTGGAAAAACGTGGTACGACTATTTGCTCACATGGGAACACCAAATTATGAATGGTTTTTTTTTTATTTTATTTATTTTTTATATTTTGTGCTCGCATCATTTGGTCAACGCATAACGCAAGCCACCAACAACAACAACAAAAGGACGCAGGACGCAGGACGCGCTGCAACCTAAACAAACAAAAGCTGCGGCTGCTGTGCACTTTTTAGAGGCGCGTGCGCCACTGAGTTGACCCACAATATCAAACTAGAACCGCACGAATTGGAAATGGAAATGGAACTACAAAGGAACCTGATCCTGGCAGGATTGACCGCACGCGCGCCTTCTAGTTTTGAGAGGTCAGCAGCAGCCGCACGCAGCTGACTTTTCCCGAGCAAACAATGGAAAAGCCTTTACCTTAACCCAACTCCCCCCTTGTTTTTTATTTATTTGGTTTTTCTATTTTAATAAGTAAAACAAATAGAGCACAAAAAGTGCATTTCATATTTATTTACTTTTTGATAATTTGAAATGATAAATGTGTTTTGGGAGAAGGTTGCTAAGCCGCGACAATATGAGGCGATTAGGGTAATAATTTGAGGGATTAGTTTTTTGGAGCTGCAGCAACCACCCAGCACCATCAGCAGTAGCAGCAGCACCACCACCACCACCACCACCACAGTTGCAGCTAAGAAGTTCAACTTCAAGTTGAAACGACTTTTGACGCAGCGGGTCGCGGCGGGTCCTGGCGCGAACTACTTGCGGTTTTTGTTTTTTAAATTATAACGAATTATGACATATTAAGATTTATATTTATGAAGCGCGCTGCACAAAGAACTTTTTGCCAGGATGGGAAAAACAGCAAGGAAAAAGAAGAAAAAAATATGCTCACAGGAGGCGACCGCAAGATGCTGCGATTCGGTGCCTCGCATCCTTGTTGCCTCCTGCGCCTGCTCAAATTTCAGCCTTTTGTTAAATGGGCGCCGGACTTGAACTTGGCACAGCTGTTCGGCGGCAAGTCGCGTCCTGGGCGACTCCTTGCGCCGTCTGTTCGTGTCTCTCTCGCTCTCCATTTGCCTCGGGCGCTGCCTTCGTATTATGATTCCATATTTTGATTTATTGTTTTGCTTATTGTTTTGCAATACATTCACAGCATTTTTTGGCAATGCCTTTGGCTATTGTTATCCTCAGACTCGGTCCTTTTGCCACTGATCCTGTTCACGATGCGGTTTCTTCTTTCTCGCAATATTTATGTTAATTTCGGTCCAACGGTTTCTGCCAGCTTTGTGCGGCCAAGTCAGAAGCCAACAACACGCATCACGTGATCTCAGTTAACTTGTGCTGAAATCAAACTACCGAATCCTGCATATCCTGCACAATGTGGAATGCACAGCTAATAGGAGCTCACATTCTCAAATATCCGCTTAAGAAAATATAAATTATTATCTTTTGCTTGCCTTATTTTCTAGTCAACTCACGGATATGGTCACCCTAAAAAGCGAAATGAAAAAATGTGATGCATACTTTTAGGGGTATCCGGACGACGACTGCCGCATTGCGGACTTCGGAAAAAGTTTGCGGCATACTTTTAGGAGGCTCTTTTCTAAATCGTTGCTGGTGGTTGAATGGGATCATCTAATGGGATCATCACAAACACATTTGTACAAATTTCACTCGCAGTTCGAATTGAAATGAGTTAAATGCTGCTGTGGATTCATTGTCAAAATTGAAGTCCTACAAATCCGATAACCTGGAAACAACATTTATGGAATAAGATATAGTAGTAAATCATGGGGCAGATAGCCAGCCGCGAGTTAAGCGAGTCGGAGTTATGCGCATACAGAGCAGCGACGGGACTGGCCATTGGGCAACTGGAGCAGCTGCATGCCCGCTTCCTGGCCCTGGATCGACGTCAAAGAGGCTATTTAACGCCAACGGACCTTTTGCGCATACCGCAACTGGCACAGAACCCAATGCACCGCCAGATAATCGATGGCTTCTTCACGGGTGCAAGCAGCGATCGCATTGATTTTGATCGGTTTGTGCGCACCTGTGCCACGTTTCTGGTGCCCCCATCTGGAAATTCGCGTGTGGATGGACGCGCCCAGAAGCTGCGCCTAATCTCCCAAATGTTCGATACACAGCGCACTGGTCACAGCATCGATCGTTCCGATTTTCGGCGTGTCATGAAATACGTGTTGGACAGTGTGCCGCCAGCGGATGGGGCTGCCATAGGCCATCTGCATCCAGTGGGCAACGAAACGGAGCTGGAGCAACTCGAGGAGCTGGCGTTTGGAGGTGAAGGTGGACTAGCAGAGGGCAACCAAACCATCTCGTACGAGCAATTCGAGCAGCGTCTTAGCACAGCCGCTGTGGAGTCCAAATTGGCGATCAACAAGTGGCTGGAGTAGCAAACTATTTTGAAACTATTTTTGCATGAATACGGATTTCACATATTTTCAATAGTTTTTCTTTCTTTATTCATGTCCTCAAATTGTAATAGTTAAAGTTTTCATTTTCACATAGTATATATGTGTTAATGATCCGTTCCGATTTTTTTTTTTTAAATTTGTTTTGTTTAGTATTAAATATGCATTATTTGTAATAATATTATAATATATTTATCTTTTATAAAAGTGCGTTTGGATAAGTATTTAGCGAGATTCGTGCTAAAAAAAATACAATATATGATAGAAGATAATACATAATAATATAATAATCAGAATATAAATGTTAATAATGAACATGACTTTTTATATGGCAGGCCGCGGGCGCCTTTAAAACTCGCAATGTATATATAGCATATAATATATATATATATATAGTACTATATACTGTATAATTCATTATGATTATGTGGTTTGTTTGTTAAGTTGATTTTGTTTTTGTTTTTGTTTTTCCTATTCTTTTCTGAGCATATTCAAAATTTGTAACGTCTTTTGTTTCATGCTTAATTCTTTATGAAGCACTATTTATATATATATATATATATATATATATATATACATATATATACATATGTTTAGAGTTAAGTTTTATAGTTAAATCAATTTTTCTTGCAATAATACAAATACAAATTGGGAAGGTACGCTACAATCTGTTTTCCTGGTTTTTGTTTTTTTTGTTTTTTCTTTTTTTTATAACATTTTTGTTTTGTTTTCATTAGATTACAAATTAAATGTAATTTTTTTGCATTTTTGTTAAGAATTTGGTTTGACGCGTTGTTCACTTGTAAATGTGTGTGCACATTACATTCAAATACATTACTGTGTTGTGTGTTGTGTGCTGTGTGTTGTTTGTTGTGTGTTGTGTGTGAGAAAGAACAAAAATGATACACAAATGAAAGCAAACAACAATATAAAAGTAGGGAAATACTAGCGCGCAAAGGAAAGAGGACAACGTTTTGATGACTACAATAATAGGTGAGGTGAGTGGAGGTGAGGTGAGAGTGGCAGCTCCTCCGGGAGCAACCAGAAGACAGACCAGGCCGTCTGTCTCGCCTCATCTTACTGACGTCTCACGGTTCGCTCGCGCTCCCGACCGCTCTCCTCGCGCTGCAGGCTGCCATGGCGCGGCGGCGACGTTTGACCACCGCTGCCAGCGGCGCCGGCGCCGGGTCCACCGTTGAGAACGCGCGCCTTGCGCGATCGCTTAAACTTGGCCATGTCCTCGCCGAAGACATCGCCGGTGCGCAGCGCCGAGATCAGATCATCGAACTCGCCCTTGTTGTCGCCCTTGGCGTTGGTGTCGCAACCGGGCGCGGCATTGTTGCTGCCATTGCTCGAGGATTTGAGGCCCAGATTGCGGGCGACGCTGCTCATAAGACCGGTCTTGTTTTTGCGTTCGATTGTGCGCTTCTTTAGCTCCGCCTCCTGTTTGGCGCGTTTCTCCTCCTCCTCCTGGCGACGGCGGAAGCTCTCGTTGTCGTGTCGCGCTTCGCCAAACGCGGCCAGAAATGAATCGAAGATGCCAAAGAACTCGTCCGGCTGCAGCACAGAGCCATCCTCGCCAAACAGGCGCACGGCACGATCGAAGCGTGTCTTCATGTCCTGGAATTTATCCTCGAGCTCCGCAAAACGCACCGAGGCCTGCGCATGGAACTCTCGCATCACAGGCAAGAAGCGATCGCCTTGCTGTGCGGGCCCCGAGCTCCGATGGAACTCAATCTCACGAGCGACATCCGCCAGTCCCGTGCGCAGCATCTGTATATCCTTATCCATCTCGCCGAGCGACACCTTGGACGCCTCGCGCACATGCGGTATATCGTCTTCCAGCTTCAACAGGTCCTTGAACTTCTTCTCAATCACCTGGACGAGGTAGTGCAGCAGCGTTGTCCCCTTCGCCGCACTCGACTTGGTGTCCGCCAGTCGATTCAGCGAGGCCAGCCTAAATCCAGACGCATTTCCTCGTGCTCCACGATTCATATAGTTGCCTGCAAAATGCAAAATGCAAAATGTATATTTGCAACATAGTCTCGCAGATTCAATCATATATATATATATAGATCTTACCCAAAGCCAGCACCAATTCGAGCAGCTTGCGCAGTCGTCGGGAGCGTGCAACTTCCCGGGATGCCTCCATGACGCTGGTAATGCGCGGAATCAGGTCATTCACTGTCAACATGAAGCGCTTCTTGTAGTGCAAGCTCTTCAAGCGTTGCTCATAGTGTGGAATCCTGTATGCGAGATGCAAGTATAAATAATAATAACAAATCCAAAATCAACAAAATCCAATCTCACTTTGAAATCTCGTAGAGAAAACGATCCGCACGTGCCAGCGACTCAATGTCCTCGCTGTGCTCGTCCAGCAGTGCCCGCTCCTCCGCCGATGGCGTAAACTTCAGCAACTGCTCGACCATGTCCAGTGCCAGCTGCTCATTGCTATCCATCGAGAGTATAGCTCTAAGGAACACACAATATTTGATTAGATCTCCATTTTTGGGTTTGGGTTTGGTTTAAGATTCGGGCTACTCACTTGGATATTTCCATGTCGCTCATCTTCAGTTTGCTCAACAGAATGGTGCAGTTCTGCGCCCGACGTCCATCGATGACGGAGAGCACCTTCTGCTTGTTCTTGCCTGTCACACGCAAATCCTCATAGGAGCCATCGGTCGCCTGAATCGGCCCAAACATATAGACGATATATAAAGAAACCAACATTGATTTAGTGATGCCGACTTTTCCACTTGTGTTTCTATTTCTATTTCTATTTAGTCCTAGAATTAAACTAATTTCTCTAAGCTTTCTTTTTATAAATTTAAATTAAACTTTTCATTCTTTAATTTTACGTTTTTTAACTCACTTCTTTCCGTATCTGTTCATAAATAATTAACTTTGTTAATTTGTTTCATTTCTTTTTTTATTCTAATATTTTGCACTATTTTTAGTTGAATTTTGGTCTATTCTTGATTGTAGCTTTTAAATATATTAAATTGTTATTATTATTACAACGATTTATAAAATAGATGACGAATTTAAAATGGATTTTTTTATTTATTATTTTCTATCACTTTTTGTTTGTTACTTAATTTTAATAATTTAAATATAATTTTTCATTCTTTAATTTTACTGAATATTTAAATTTCTAACTCACTTCTTTCTGTATCTGTTTATAAATATTTAACTCTTCTTTTATTTTTTTAATCTATTTTTTAGCTAATTTTCTTATATTTATTTTTTACTTTAATATTTTTATCCTTGTCGCAATTATCACATTAATTGTAACTTTGCTCTGTTGACTACTTTTCACTTCGCTCTCTCACTTTCTCTCACTTTCTCTCACTTTCACTTTCTCTCACTCTCTCGAGTGTCCACTTACCGAGACGCCATTCTTCTGATAGGCCGAGAATAGCTTATCGATGGACTCCAGCTCCATGTTGTTGTAGAGCTTGCTCTCGTCCAGTTCACTCCAAACGGTGCCCTGCAGTTTGGCGTCGGGCAGCTTGGACCAGTTGAAGCTCTTTAGGGGATTCGCTGGCTGTGGCACGTTCTTCTTTGGCAACTCCACTTTGGGGGGTGCTGGTGCTATCATTATAGATAAGACATATACAGATTAGCTGCTTGCCACAGTTCACAGTTCACATTTGCAGAGCTGAGCTGAGCTTACCCATTGCTGGCGCCATGTTGGGTGGCGGCGGTGGTGCGCCGGGACAGGGTGGCGGTGGTGGCGGCAGCATGGCTGGAGCCATGGGCGGCGGAGGCGGTGGCACCGTCTTCAACATAGGCGGCGGCGGTGGTGGCGGCGACACGGCACCATTGCATCCAGTTAGGCCGGCGACCTTCTGGTCATCGGGTATGCTGCCCTCGGTGACGAGCCGTTCGAGCCGGGCGCGCTCCTGCTGTTCGCTTTGCAGGCGATGCTGCAGATCCTCGGCCTTCATTTCGGCGGTCTGGGCACGCTGCACCGCCTGGGAGTGCTGGGCGGACTCCTTTTCGAGGCGTTCGCGCATGCGTGCCAAACCCGTCTCCAGATCCTCCTTCTCCTGCATGCGCAGATCGAGCTCCTGCTCCTTTTTGGCCAGACGCGACTGCACCTCGAAGTTCTCCCGTTCCAGCTCATCGGCACGCTTGCGCGCCTGCGTCAGCTGCTCCTCCTTGACCAGCAGCCGCACCAACTTGCCAACATCGATCTGCAGCGGCGCCACATCCGGGTCGTGGACGTGCGACTCGCTGGCCAGTTTCAGCTGCTTGTTGGGATCGTCGGGATCCGAGATGAGGTCGCTGCTGGGCCGCTGCTCCACCTGCAGCACAATCTGTTGCACCACGCGATCGATGAGCAGCCAGTGCTCCGTGCAGTGGCCCGTATCTGGCAAGCAATCAAATTATCAGCATCAGACAATAGCAATAATAATAATAATAATAAGAATACTTACAGGGCAGGAGGAGCATGTGCTGCAGCAGGGATAGCATGTGGGGGTAGGCGGGCGAGTGGCTCAGCTTGCGGCGCAGCAGCTCAAACATGGAACCGGCGCTCTTGGTGTCCACATGCTCCTCATTGAAGCGGCGAGCAAACTCCTTTTCATCCTCGGCGCGCACCATTTCAAAGAAGTCCTACGCAGAGTTCAAGGGAAGAGATTAACCCTCCAGTTGGATATATATATGTATGTATATCTAACTGTACACTCACCAGATGCCTGTCGAGTGTCTCGTTCTCGTGGGTGCGCAGCTTATCGATGACGGGCTGAATGCCGAGCATGAGGAACTCGTAGCGCAGATGGAGTCGAAACTCGAGATTCTCCTGGCCAGGACCATAATTGAGCACGGCATTCACAAAGGACATAAGGGCCGTCTTGAGATTCACGTTGTCCCTGTACGCGTACGTGGAGCGATCCAGATCATTGACAATGCTCTGGAAGCGTGTGCGCTCCGTTGCAAATTCCTGAAAATGCAGCATCGCCTGGAGCACCTTCCGATGCCCGCCGGGCACCAGACAAACGGCGCCCAGTATCTCCAATGCGGAGATCTTCGTTCGTATATTGTCCGCGGCGAGGGATCGAGCAATCGTATCGATCGCCGTGGGATGGGCCAGCACATGGGCTCGTCCCATCGAGTTGTTCATCAGCGCCTTGATGCAGCCAATGAGGCTGGTGTGCAGCGAACTGTTCGCCACCCGTATGTCCAATTGGAGCAGTAGATTCAACAGTGCCGGCAGCCCGTCCAGCTCGACAAAGCGCAGCACAAAGCTGTGCGTCGAGGTGCGCAACGCTGTCTTCAGTGCGTCCACAAATGCGGCATGGTTGTCCATCCGATTGCTCAGCTCGTGGCTGGGCGAATCCTCCGGCGAGAGGGAGACGTGCACAACCAGATCCTTGAGTCGCTCAATATAATGCTCAGCGGTGGGTGGCTGTGTTATCGCCGCGGGTCCATCGCTGCCATCTGTCGCATCCAGCGGCAGCTTGCGCGAACAATAAATTTGCCATTTCTTTTGCGCCGGCAAACTGAGCATCGCCTCCTTGTTGGGCGCCGTCAGATCCAGCTCCTCGACGAGCTCCGCAAACTTCGAGTCCAGCTCATCCACCGATGGCATCGGTTGCGTCGGCGTCAGTGTTTGCAGCGTGAACGCACCCTCCACCACACAAATCTCCGGTGGCTCATCATCCTACACAGAACAAAAATGAGTGTTGAGATGAGTTGACTTGGTTTAAGTTGGGAAGAGCAAGTGGCAACAATTAACAATTAACAATTAGCAACAACAATAATATTAAATTGCAATTGCAAAGCGGGGTGCTCAAGCGGCACCAGAGGAGCCACCAGCTCCTCCTCCTCCTCCTGCTGTGGAGGCGTTAACAGTGCATGTCCATTTACAAATAGAGAAGCAACCATTGCCCAACCTTGTGGGATTGCATTGAAATGGAAATTAAAAGTTTGCAATCGATCCACAAAAACAAAAAACAAAAAATGAAGGGGCTGAGCTCAGTTAGTGGGCAGTTAGCAGAGTAACTATCGGTTCCACTTCTGATTCCACATTTGCTTATTGCCTATTATTTTAGTTGCAGTTCCAATTCTAATCTTCTTCAGATTCAGCTTCAGTTTATTATTGGAGCACCATAAAAGACTTGTATCAAGTGTGTCTAACCCTAAGAGGAACCCATCAACTATCATCAATCTTCCCTTTGCTCTTTCTTTTGCTGTATGATTCTTGGTCTTCCCTGAGCTACTCTCGAGTAATCTGCAATCTGCAATCTGCAACCTGTGCATGTCGCAGAACCATTTGATGAACGCTTCTGCTCTTTCAAGCGAGGCAACATCGTTTACTAACTGTACTTGAGTTGAGCACAAGTTGGGTTCTGCTGTTGGGTTCTGAGGCACCTCCTTAGTTGGGCACCTACCTCTCGCCCGATATCATCTGCTCAACTTCTCAATAGCTCAACTTCTTTGTAGCTTTGCTCTTGTTTCACTGTACACTGAGAGAAAAACGCACTTCTAAGCTCAAGTGAGATCTTCAAATAAAACTGGACGTTTCGGATGGATTCGGGTTCGTTTCCAAATAACAACTTTAATTTGCTTATTGGAGAAATTTGAAAACCTTTTTAAATAGAAACTTCGTTTTGGAATCTAGCATTTTTTTTTTATATTTTTAAACATTAATCGAAATAATAAAATTTAGAGATTTTAATTCTGTTTATTTTCCTGAGTGTAAATTTAATTTATTTTTTTTTTAAGTTTTTGTTTTTTGGTTTTGTCACTTATGCCATTTCGTGCACAATTTGATACGAGGAAAATCGTTGACTCGAATTACTCTGGAAAGACAAGTGGACAGACACAAGTGGGTCAGGCGGAGATGTGGGGGATGGGAAGGGGGAGGTGGACGGGGGGAGCAGCAATTGTTAAGCTATGTTAACAATTGGCACGTGACTTTAGCTGGATTTTGGCCTCTTTTGTTTTTTTTTTTTTTTTTTTGTCGAACGAAACGATTGTGTGTGTGTGTGAGTGTGTGTGTGTGTGTTGCTGTTGTTGCATCGATTATTGGTGGCAACTGCGCTTACCTTGAAGCAGCCACACCAGCCGCGTCGGCCCCGAAAGACTGGCATCTTCTTCTTCTGCTGCTGTCGATAGTGTTTCTGCAGTGGCGTCTCGCTGGCGGCCGCCTGCGACTTCTTGTAGCTAACAACGCTGCCCTCGTCAACGTCCTCCTTGCTCAGCCCAAAAGGATACCCAAATGTGTATCCTAAGATGTTGTGGGTGTAAAATGAATTGACCCCGTTGACACCCTCATCTGCATGTTCAATGCCCAGCTGTGATTGGCCGTTGCTGCTGTTGCGGTTGTTGCTGCTGTTGCTGTTGCTGTTGTTGCTGCTGCTGCTGCTGCTGCCCCCGTACTGATTCCAGTAGCGATACAAGCTATTGAAACAGCTGAAATCACTTAGAATATTCTTCCAGTGATCAAAATCGAAACGCTCCTGAAAATTTGCCGAACTGGTGTCGCTGGCATTTCCGTTGGGGCGACTATTGCTGCTGCTGCTGCTGCTGCTGTTGATGCAACTGTTGCTGCTGTGACTATTGAGCGTTAATGTTGCAGTGCTGGCGTGGCTTAAATCACTGCAGCTATTCAAGCTGGTGATGGATATTAAGCTATTGTTGTTGTTGCTGCTGCTGCTGCTGCTGCTTCTGATATTGCTGTTGCTGCTGTTGATGTTGTTGTTGTTTTTGTTGTAGCTGTTGAGCACTATGTTGCTGCTGTTGCTATTGCTGGGGCCGTTGTCACTGGTAATTGTTATCTTGGTTACACCCGCTGAGATGCTGGTTGTGGCAGCAGCTGTTGCTGTTGCTCCTGTTGCTGCTGCTGCTGCTGCTGCTGCTGCTGATGTTACTCCTATTGTTGCTGGTGTTGCTGCATTGATTGTGATGCAGCTGCTGTTGTTGTTGCTGCTGTTGCTTGTCACTTTAGCTGTTGCTGCTGCAGTAATTTTGGGCTTCTCTAAGGTGCTCTCCGGCGTTGTTTGCAATATTTCCGTATTGGTGCTGTGCGTATCCGGCTCATTAATGCAAACAATGGGACACGATTGTAGCTTCTGCAAAAATAACAAAAACACCAATTTCAATCAGTTATATATATATGTATATATATATATATATATGTATATATATATATATATATGTAAATACATATATTAAAAAGATCACAAGCCACAACCAATGCCCACTTGCTTCTTAGCGGACGCCCTCCTTCCCCGCCCCTTCCGAATATGCTGCGCTTCGCTGGCTGCGTGAATGGTTTAAGCCAACAATCTGACAGGGCCGAGGTGTCTGGCCAGACAAATGGCTGTCAACTCGCCTGCCAAGGCAAACAGACAAATGCAATTGCATTCAATTCATTGCTAGCGACAGTTGGCACAGCCTACTACTGTGTGTGTGTGTGTGCCTGTGTGTGTACCTGTGTGTGTGTGTGTGTGTTATACTCTATACGATGTCATCGGAGTCTAGTGTTTTTGATATGTGGCGTGTCCATTGACCAGAGTTGCAAATGAGCTGAGACTCCTAATAAATATCTTGTTGCAACATAAACCAAACAATTTTGTAAAACCGGAAGTAGCCGTTATCTTAAATATTAACTTCCGTTAATCTAATTAACGCACAGAAATGCAACACAAGAGTATTATTTAAATATAATTAAGAATATCTTAAGAATTTAAATATTAAAATCATGTTTTGTAGCATAAAAATTGTTTTGCATTTTGTATTTTTGTTTTTAATTTGTTTTTCTTTAAATAAAAAAAATACTAATTATCTTATTTTCTAACTAAAAAATAAAAAAATTTCGATTATTTATTATTACATAAAAATATATAACTAATTTGTTGAATCTGAATAATTGCAATAAGCAATAAATAAAAATTCCTCGAATTTCATATTTTTGTTTTTAATTTGTTTTTCTGTAAATAAAAACACATATTTCATACTAAACAAAAAATAAAATAATTTTAACAAATTTTTTTGATTTTTGAATGATAAAAAAAATAAAAATAATACAAATATAAAATATAAAAATACAAATATACAACTAATTTGTAAAATGAAAAGTGTAACTTTCAGTTTTCTTCAACTGTGCAAATGAGTAAAAAAGTAATCAGTAATTGGAAATATTTAATTCTCTGAGTGGTTATTAATTATTTAGAGTATTTGCTTGGCGACAGGTTCTAGATACATTTGTATCTTTTGTATAATGCACAGTCTAATCGAGCTGAGATTTGTGAATTTCGTGGGTTTTGGTTTTCGTTATTGTTCGGCGCGTGGGCAAAAAGTAAGGCAGTGAAAAATGCACAACTTTGGCTGTTGTTTTCCAGCTGTCATAAATGTCTGACAATTGTCGGGCGACGCATTTCGACATGTGTTGAAAATTGTTTATGGGATCGGATCAAACGGTTTTAATGCAGGTAATGCGTGTGGGCCAAAAGCCCAGACTCCAACAAGAATGGGGCAATGGAAATCAGCAGTGAAAATGGATTTGGGTTTGGATATAGCTATGGGAATGGGAATAGGAATAGGAATGGGATTCGGAATGGAAATGAATTATACATTTTTCACTCAATTAACGATGCGAAAATTGTTGTTATGCAAAATGCAAATGGAAAAACAACAATCGTATCAAAAACAAATCTATGCAAATTCATAATTCATAATTCATAATTCATATTTAATGCCACATAATAATGTTAATATGCAATGGGAATTGTTAGTTATGTGGAGCACTCTCGTTGTTGGATAACCAACGGACGGACGGACGGACGGACAGCAGTTCCGAGCGATTGGCCACATGTCATCATGCAACCGTTCGACTTGCAACATCGATTAACCAGCTGGCAACGCGGCTTTTTTGCTCAATTAAGTTAAGTAACTTTCGGGCGACTGCTTTCTAGCCTTCTCCAGTTGGGCACCTACTAACCTAGCTGCCGCCAGCTGACAGGAGAGTTCAATGGCCAATAAACAGCTGGGCCGACTTGCAGTTGAGGCGAGGCAGTTGCAACTCAGCTCGCACGACTCTCGCCCCAGTTGCCAACTCAACAACGCCGCCAACTGTCGTCGCTTTGTTGCCGCTATTTTCGCTATTTTAGCCATTTTCGCTATTTTAGCCATTTTCGCTGTCGTCGCAGACGCTGACTAAATCAGGTCAATGCTTCAGCATCGGCTCAGAACTGATTGAGCTTGTTGCTCGGTGGCTCGTGTTAGCTGATGTGTCGCATAGGCCGACAATTTGGCCACACTCAGTGTATGTGTGCGTGTGTGTGTGTGGGCGTCGTTGATAACTTGGCTAACGACTAATTAAAGACAAACTCTTTCCTTTGTCATTTGATTTATAATATTTTGTTTTGATTTTCTCGGCGTTGTTGTTGTTTGTTGTTTGGCTCGTCAGCGTGGGACCTAATTAAGCGTTACGGCCATCAGTTGGCCATAAACGGTATTTATTATTTGGCCACCATTTAGAGCCAGCATCGCTGTTTGCTCATTAGAAGGGTCAATAGACAAAAGCGGATAAGGTTTGCGCAATTTCAAATACCACCAATTCCATAGTTTCACTCTGCAAATAAGCTGAAGACTTGGTTGAAGTTGTTGCCCTAAACAATATCAGCTAATAACTCGGCAAGTGGCTAAAATGGTTAGCCAGAATGTCGCTAGCCCTATTTTGTGCTTAATCTAAATGGAGTCACTAGCTAAGCTACAAATCTCTTGAATGTTAAATACTAAAAATAATTTTCATTTCACTTTTTGTGCATATTTATTCTGTTTATGAGAAAAAGCCAATAAATAAATTTAAAATGATTTACTTTTAAATTGTAAATGACTATTTATTATGCAATACTTAAGAAGTTTGTGTTTCTCCTTTAATAAATAATAAATATGATTAGAGCAACTTAATTGAATTTAATTTCCTACACTTGGAAAATTGGATGCAATTTAATATGTATTCCCTGTGATGTGTGCCAGTTATTAAGTTATTTGCAATCAATAAATAAATTGTGCCCTGGTTGTCCTTGTTGCAACCAATGCGGGGCAGCACCTGCACTCGTCTCTTTGTGTCTGCCTTGCGGCAATTAAGTAATTTTCCGCACGGCTTCTGCAAATTGCTTTGCAGACAATGCTTAAAACTGAATAAATCAATTGTTTTTAATATTAGAGTGAATTGACTCTGATTAGTCAATTAAATGTGGATTGGCATTTGCCATTGGGGCAGCGAGTCTGAGTTGAGCATAGTTGATGAACCGACTCCGAGTCCGAGTCCGAGTCTGTCTGTTGTCCGCTGTTGTCCGGACTCTGCACTCCGGACATTGGCGCCACAACGAATCGTTACATTTTTCACACTTGTCTGAAACGCCTCAAGAGAGCGACTGGGAGGGAATCGGGGGAGGAAGGGATCGACCCCGAGGCTGTTCCGAGCACACCCACTCAGCCAGTCAGCCAGTCAGCCAGATAGTCAGGGTTGTCTCGATTGTCTCGTACTAACTTCATAAAGTGGGCGCCGAAAAGTGAAATGGAAATGAAAATGAAAAAACTATGGAAAATCGTAATCATGCAGGCGGCTGGCTGGCTGGCCAGGAAGTAAGAAGCAGGCGCTAACACACACACACACACACATATATATATATATATGTATATAAATAAAAATCGGCTGTCGCTGGCAACGGTTCACATTTTGGCACCAAAAACAATGGGAACAAGCGGTGGCAGCGGCGGCAACAACGACAACAACAACGACAACAACAACAACTACAACAACAACAATGGGAATGCCCTTAATACACAAGAGACGAACAATCAAGTGGCGCAAACGCGGCATGAAAATGAAAACTTGTTTTTCCGCATGCCAGGAAAAACGTACATATGCCACATGTACTTATGTATGTGTGTTGAAAGCGCTGCACAAACTACTGGTAGCTGCTGCTGCTGCTGCTGTTGCTGGTGTTTCTCATGTTGCTGCAACAACAACAATGTAAAACTTTTCCTTTTCGACTCGACTCGTTCATCAGCTGACGACGTCTGTCTGTCGCATGTCGCTTGTCGTCTGTCGCTTGTCGTCTGTCGTCTGTCGTCTGTCGAGTTTTAAGCGCATCTTTACCCACATTTTATGCACTGCGACGTCACAACGTCACATCAAATGGCAATTGGTGCGTCAGGCAGGAGGCATCTGATTGAGCCGCTTAAAAAACACACACACACACACACTCACACTGACACACACACACACATACACACACCAGTTGGGCAGTAGCTGATGTGTGCATTTGTCAATCATACGCCGCATTGTGCAGCTTTCCTTATGGCAACTAATGGGGAAGAGTTGCAGCAGCGACAGTGTGGCGTGTAGCGGAGGGGTGTGGGGAGAGGGGGGTTTGGTCTGGGAATTGGCCAATTGGCATTTTGGTGTTGTCGCACGATCCAAAAATAGTCATTACGACCAACTAACCGAAGCAGCAGCAGCAGCAACAGCAACTAACTAACTGTCTTTTTGCATCTGGCAATCTGACAGTTAATTGCCTGCATTTTCAGCACATTTTCAGCGCATTTGTCAGCAAAAACAAAAACAAAAACAGAAAACAAAAAACTAAAAAAAAGATACAAAAAAGGCAAACGCTCTTTAATTGCATTTTTTTGGAATTTTTAATCCCGCAATTTGCAATTTGCAATTTACAATTTGCAATTGCTGAATGAACACCTTCAACTGCTGTAATTTCAATTTGAATTCAACTTAAAAGTCAACTTTTAATATAAATAATTAAATGGAATACGACATAAATAATATTAATTTTCCAATTATTAACTTGACTGGATTGTTAAATAATTAAAATAAAACTGCAAAACAAATGGCTGCATTTATTTCACACAAGTATTAATCTAGAAACAGATCAGAGAACGTAGAATATATATATATATATATATATCTTTATATATCTATATCTTTATTCATATATATATATTTATTTGTAGCTAATTAGCTAAACTCAGCAGCGGAAATGGTTATTTGTGAATGCATCCAAACCCTCAAAGCGCATCCAATTTGTGTGAAAAACATTTCAAGTGCAAAAATGCTGCACACTTTTCATTGGGAAATGCATCTTTCCCATAACGACAACAACAATTGTTGCTTTGCATTGCAAGTTGCCAAAGCGTTAAGCAGCAACAATGTGTGGCATAAACAGACACCCCGCCACACCCCACCACCACTTTTTCCTTTTCTTTCCTTTCTTTTCCGCTTCCCTTCCCTTTTCCTATCCTCAATCCACACATCATCAAAATGCGGAACCAGCTGCTAAAAAACAAAACTATGAAAATAGTTAAGAAAACAGAAAACTATCGTTAAAAACTATCGAATATCTAATTGCAGCAGCAGCATAAACACAATAAATTTGTTGTTGCTCATATTATTTGTATTATTTGTATTATAATGTGGCTATTTGGTTTCAAGCTTTCGATTTATACATATGTATATATATATATATATATATATATACATATATATATGTATGTATGTACATATATATATGCAACCAGAGACAAACAACCACAACAGTAACAAGTAACAAGCAACAACAATTGGCGCTGGACCGTGATGAAGGTGTTGTAAGGTGTTGTTTACATGCAACAATAGCAACAACAATAGCAACAACAACAACAATAATAACGGCAACCACAATAAAAACTAAACTGAACTGAAATTAAAGTTGAAAAACAAAAGTAAATGTAAACCAAAATCGAAATCCAAATCGAATTTTAGTAATCAGGCATGCGGGTGTTAAGATTATTACCCAAGGCAATTGCCCTCATCCTCCACCACCACCAACACCACCCACCCACCCCTCTGCCACCTGCTGACTAACTATGCAACACAAAGCGATCCGAATTAGCCCAGTTTTGAGTTTCAGTTTTGGTCTCAATTTCAGCTTTGCATGTAAAAATAAAAGAAATAAAAATAAACACACGGAATCATGAGGCACATGAGGAATCATATATATATATGTATGATATACGATACATATATATATATATATCTATGCATATATATATATAGATGCCACGCGACAACAGTTCTTAGAACATCCTAAACGCACTTAAAAAGTGTCTAAAACTTGCTTGTAGAAATTTATTTATTATTTTTTATTATTTATTTATTTTTATTTATTTTATTAGAAACTGAACAATTTGCAGATTGATGTAGGAACTATTTATTTATATTTATTATTTATTATATTTATTATTTATTATATTTATTAATTATTATATTCATTACTTTCGACAGCCAGGCAAAAGTTGGTGTAGAAATTTTTTTTTTTATTTATTTATTTACTTATTTATTTATTTAGTATCAATCAACAGCGCTTAAATAAATATTCAAACATTATTTGAGCTTATAATAGGAATAATGAGAATAAAGATCTGCGGCAAGTTAACACTTAATTTTATTTATTTTTATTTTATTTATTTTTATTTTATTTATTTTATTTATTTACTTAAATATTTATACATTTTACAGGGTAGCACTTAGTCTACCATTTTCAACTCAGAACTCGCTGCTTGGCAAATTAGATCCATTGGGAATGGATTTGGGTGGGGTTGCATGATATTTTGGGGGTGGGGGGGCTTATCAAATGTTTACTCAGACAGGACAGGACGGGACAGGACGGGACAGGTCGGGACAGACTTGAGAGATAGGCTCGCAATCTTAACCCGATACTTTGGCGTTCTAAATGCCAAAACAGTTAACACACATAAATTACAGCCAAATGCAATTTATGTGGCTCTGAACTGCTTTTGGCCTGGCTGCGTCTGAGGTGTCAAGTACTTGTCGAATGGCTCAATAACTGTATCTGTGGGCTCGAACCTCGAACTGGCTAACAACTTTGGGCCGTTTTCAGCCGTTTTAGCTGTGCTGAGCTTTTAGCCACTTGGAGCGACATTTACGACCGTCGAATGGGTTATCCAAGTACCATTTGATATTTAGCCAAATAGGCGTCGGACAGGCTCGAAGAATTTATGGCTGCGAGCCGCGAATTGCGAGCTGCGAATTGATTGGGTGCAGCTCCACATTTAAATGAGCTAAAAGCTTTTTTGGGCCAGGTCATTTTAAATGCCACAACGCGACACTTGATCAAGAGTCCGTGCAACAAAAAAAAAAATGGAAATTATGGCACAAAGATTTGCGTTTCGCATCGCTGATTTCATCTCTCATCTCCTTGCCCCCAGGCAACAAAATGTGGACACAACTTTCACTTGGATAAATTTGTCGTATTTGTTGTTGTTGTTGTTGTTGTTTATGGTGTTGTTGTAATTTCTGCTGGCCTTTGGTGGTGATTTGGATACTTAGCTCTGCATGGTGGCCCATTGTGTGGCTGACTCGACTAATCTACCACCTGCGCCTTTTAAAGCAAACGCATTCGTCATGGCAGCAACAGCAGCAACAGCAACAACAACAACAACAACAACAGAAACAACAACAACAACAGCAACAACAACAACAGCAACAGGCAACAGCAATAACAACAAATTGCCATTTTATGCGCTCGGCTTGAACTTCATTTGTAATCATCATCATCATCATAATCATCATCATCAACAGCAAAGATCATCATCGATATTGTCATCTTGCTGCTCAAACTGCTCATCAGCGTTGCAAACGAGCCACGAGGGTGCAAGCCAAAAAAAACTGTTGCAAAAGTGTTTTAAATGATTATTTTAAGTAAATTTTAGGAAAATAATAACAAGAAATGAGTTGGCAAATTGCTGTCATATTTTGTGTGGCATGTGGCATGTAACCACATCAAAAATATGCAAACAACAAAAAAATGAGCAAAACGTTGAAAGAAATGAAATCAAAAGTGGAAGGCAAGTGTGTACGACTAGTAGATACTCTGTATATTATTGTTAAACAACAAACAAATATTTCATTATTCCAGATACATTTTATTTTTTGAATATGCATCAGAATTTTTTAATTATTTTTGATTGGTCTCAAATAATTACAACAAACAACCGCAATCAGCTGTGGTTTATTTTACAGGGTATACAAATTTTATAGTAGATCTCAGATCTGCACAGATTTGTGTTTATAGTTCAAAGATCCGATCCACAAACAAATTCGATGTGCATTGAAATTTTGATGATGAAGTCATTTGATGGATGAGGAATGAGCTCCAAAATAGCCTCCAAATTGAAAGCTTGACCCAAGTCAAGAGATTTATGGCAACACTGCGAGAATGCCTCGAGGAAGGAAGATGGCCGGGGGCGGTGGGGGTGGGGGTGGTTTTGGTGGTGGTGGTGGTGGTGGCTAAGTGCCATTCCCATTTGAATGTTTGGTGGTTTTGTTAGTTTTAGTTTTTTGATTTTGGAATTGTATTTTGGCATTTTTGTGTTGTGCACTTTTTTTTAGCTGTTTCTGTTGCTGTTGCTGACATTTAAAGTTTAAGAGGCCAAAACGCCAGAGCGCCAGAGTTATGGCTGTGAGCCAAAAGAATTGTGTACAGTTATTATGCATAATAGCTGGTATAAACATATATTGTTTGGCTAAATGCTTGGCTAAGATCATAATTATCGATTGCCATTAGGCCAAATTGTTTAAATGGAGCTGGTCTACGTCTACAACAATTAGCAGAAGGCCCAAGTGGCATCAACCTTCGGCTGCAGACGGAAGAACTTGAAAACTCGAACGTGGCAAGGAAAACATGTCCGAAAACTGCAAAACTTTGCAACATTTAGCAAAATGCAGCAAACGAAGTTCGTGTTCCAGCGACTTTTACTTTAAATGGCAATTAATTATTATTTTAACACATTTTTCATGTTTTGTTTTTTTTGTTGTTGTTGTTTTTTTGTTGTTTTTTTTGTTGTTTTGTTGTTGTTGTTTTGTTGTTGCTTGTAAATGTTTTTTAATGAGCTCATTGTAGGGTATGCAGAACTCGTTTCCGTCTTTGGCTGCACAAGTCATAAATAACCTGGCGCATTGTCATGTGTTAGATTCATCCACCCCCCTCCCCTTCCCCCAACAGCCTCCCTCGTTGTACGCCCCCAACTTGGTTGCACCAGTTCAGAGAATTCGAAACATGTTTTTAATGCAATAACTAAGTATCTGGGCATATCAAAAGATACATAAATGTATCTTAAAGATACGCGCTGCACAAAGACTTCAACTCCAGCTTAAGTGGCGTTTAGCGTGTGTTGTTGTTGTAGTTGTTGTTGTTGTTGTTTTTTTCTAGCTTTTTGTTTCATTTTCATCGTGACATTTATTCCGCATTCTTGCAACTTGATTTAGGCTTGGTGTTGTTACTCTTGTTGCCATTGCTGGTGTCGCGGGTTCAGAGAGTCTGGCTACAGCTTAGCTGCTGACTTGGCTTATAACTATAGCTTTAGCTTTGGCTTTAGCTTTGGCTATAACTACAGGTACAGCTATATCACTGGCTCTGGCTCTGACTCTGGCTGTGGCTGTGGCACTTTGCTTTCGTTGCACAGTTCACCAAATTCATCGATAAAATCGTGCAAAATACTGTGGCATGCTTTTAATACCCTGTAACCCAAGATAATTGTGTGTCAGGCACTTGCAACATCACCGATGCAACCGTGAATTACTGTCATTATCAGCAAACATGTATTTCAGTATTTGGATTCTCATTTCTAAAAGGAATACAATTTATATATATATATAAATATATATATATATATGTATACATATATATATATGTATGCCTACCCATCGAACAACTGATTAAAGGATATTTGCTAGTCGAGCATGCTTCGTTAACGCATTCCTACACATGTTTTGTAGCTCCACATTTAGTTGTCTTTAAACGTATCTTTTTTTTGTCTACAAATAAATATTTAATTTTACAGTTACGTTTCAGTGTTGCACAACGCTTTAGTTGCTTCTAACACATTCTTGTATAAATCATGTGTCTCTCAATGCCACATTGAATAAGTTTTTCATGTCCTCCAGGGTCAGTTTGGGCCAAAAGTTGTTTCATACAGAATTCAGCTCTTTTTTACACAGCTTCTTTTTTATTTTTATTTTTTATTATTTTTTATTTTTTGTATTATTATTTTTTATTTGTTTGTCAAATAAAGCCCACTTGGCACGTGATCTGAGCATTGAACTTGTTGTGGCAGCCAAATATAATAATGAATAGGCTTCTTCATGAGCGGCAACTTAATTATCATCATTATCATCATCATCACCATCATTGGATTGCAGAAAAATCCCATTTGAATGTCACGTATCTGTATCTATTTGAATGCATTGGCCTTTTTGAGTGACTTTAAGCCAACGGCCGTTTTTTGTTATTTAGTTTTTTAGTTATTTTCTTTCTCTTGTTTCTTTCGTGTTCCAAGCGCCAATCAACGATGAAAGCGCTGGAATCAAATGAAATTAAATGCTGCAACATCGAGTCAGTCAGCACCTCAACGACTCTCAACCTCAACTGTATCCATGCAACAACCTCAAGTCAAGTGTGCTTTTCTCTCTCTCTCTATCTCACTGTCTCTCTCTCTCTCTCTCTCTCTCTCTCACTGTCTCTCTCTTTCTGTTGATCTGTTTGCCTTGATGATTACCAGAGCTGCTATGCTTTGTGCCAGGCCAAATGACTTTTGACACTCTTTTATATTGTTTTAGTGTCTTAGCACTTTCAGTGATTAGATTATTACACTGCGCGAAATCCAGCAAATATTATTAAATAATTACAAGCATATTTAAGCATTTTTAAATCATCAAAACTTGTGCAGAATTCATCCTTAAACAACTTTAGATTTTGTGTTTAAGTTTATACTTAATGCAAAAGAAATAAATTAAATTAATTTAAGTAAAAGTTGTTTTTTTTTGTCAAGCTCAGGTTTCACTTTATACCAACGATTTCTTGCAGTGTATAAGTGTGTGTAGAAATTGTCATTGAATACCTTTTAGTTTAGGCGAAAACTTTTACTTTTCAGGCAGTGGAAAATTTGCACACCTGAAATTTGCTGTTTTTTTCTTTCGGTTTTTTTTCCAATATTTTATCAATTTGTAAAATGTCATTCGTGTTGTGGGCGTGGTCCCAATTTGCAATTAAGGGCGGCATTTGGCACTTGGCACTCGGAACTTGGCAATTGGCACTTGGCATTGTTTTACACGTGTTTTTTGTGTTTTGTTTTCTGCATTTTTGAAATTTTTATGGGGCTTACGTAAACCGAGTCGAGACTGAAACCTGAGCTTTAGTTTCAGTTTCAGCTTCGACTTGGGCTTGGATTTGGGTTTGGACTTGACCAACGTTGAGCTGAGCTGAGCTGAGCCAAGCAACAACAACAACAACAACAAGAGCAACAGCAATTGTTGTGCAATTTATCTTTATTTAATTGAACTTTTACTTTCGTCTCGATGATGGTGTTGTTGTTGTTGTCGTTGTTGCTGTTGTTGTTGTTGTTGTTGTTGTTGTTGTCGTTGTTGTTGCTGTTGTTGTCGTTGTTGTTGCTGCTGTTGTTGTCGTTGTTGTTGCTGCTGTTGCTGTGAACGCGTTTCATAAATTGCAAATAATTTTTCAGCCAAAATCAACTTGTAAAGTGGAAAAAAAGAAGCAAAAAAAGTAGTAGTGGACACGGCTTGGATCATAAAGACATATACATATATATAAATATATATATGTGTGTGTGTTTGTGTGTATATATGCTAATCCGGTAAATCAATTGATGTGCGCCGCGGGCGCTTATAAAAATCGATATAAATTATTAATTCAAAACAATGCAAAGCAAATCAACGAAAAAAATACAAAAAATACCGACGGGGGAAGAGACGCCAACAAAAGCCAGCTTCAATAAACGGAAAAGAAAAGTTTAAGAAAAGTGCCAAACACAAAAACAAGTTTCATTTGTTCGAACTTCTTTTTTTTTTTTTTGGTATTTCATTTTTTTTTCTTTATTATTTATTTACGTATTTTTTTTGCTTGGGCCATTAAATTGACTAAACGAGACGAGTATTGTTGGTTGTGCGGCTCCGCGGGGTTCAATTGGGCTTTAATTGAGCGGCGTTGGCCTAAAACTGATTATGATTATGAGATCATTTTCATTGGCCACAATTGGGATACTTGTTACGATTAAGCACACTTTTTTCTAAGCCAAAGTGACAATCAAGTTTGTGTTCCAAGTCTTTTGTTTGGCTTCTTTTTTGTTGAATTTTTTGTGCAGCTAATTCCTAAATATATAAAAATGGAGCTTGTTTTTGAAGTATGAATTGAGTGATCATTAATTAAGTCATGTTTAATTTGAGCTGAACCATGTTTTGAAAAAGAATCTCTTTAAACGGAACTCCCTCAATGTGATTGATGGAAAGTATCTGAGGCACTTGCAACAAATGTTTACTGTGCAGAATGCTCTCGACTCCGATCTCCGATTAAAGTCTAGTCTCCTTTAGATGCTGCACTATCCCTATCTCTCTCGCACTCTATCTCTCTCTCTCTCACTCTCACTCGCTATAGAGTCCATCTCTGTTGCATTTGTTGTAGTTTCTGTTTTCTGTTTTCGGTTTCAGACAAGGTCTTTCAAACTTGAAATCTGAAACTCGAGCGCAATTAATCATGCAACAAGCGTTGCTAATGATACGCCGACTGCAACTACAACTACAACTGCAACCACAGATGAGTAATACAGACACAGACACACACACACACACACACACAATTATGGTGTACACACAATTATGGTGTACACACAATTATGACTGTTTTCACAGTTACGTCGCCGCGTTGCAGGATGCACCGATTTTAGAGGCATAAACTTGACACAGCTGCCACCAATTGTAGCTCTCTTTAAGTGTAATGCTGATTGCTGGCAACAAAAACGCTTTCAATGTGTGACTGCAACTGCAACAGCGATAAAGAGAAGACGATAAGTGGGGTCATCTTGGAAAGAAAGTGGCAGAAGAAGGGGGGCACCAGTGGCACGACAAACAGCGATTGTGCCTCGTTTTATTGAAGAAGAAGACCAACTAAATATATACATATATATATATATATTCTTAATCTTCATCAATATCCAATAGCTATTTAATTTTAAATAAAATAATTAAATGTTGATTTTGCAGAGCCGAAATCTCAACTTCGAGGTGTCAGAATAATATAAATAACTGTTCTTTCTATCATCCAAATGTCAGTTTACACACACACACACACACACACACCGGCTCACATCCATTAGCCCTCAGCTGCTGCAACCCAACCCCGCCTCCATTTACAGTTACAGCTGCCACGCTGTGCGGCAACTTAAGCTGGGGCACCTGCCGCAATTTTCAAGGTGTCGATAAAGCTGATGATAATCATGCTGATGCTGATGATGATAATGACCATGTTGTTGTTGGCAGCAACAGCAACAGCAACACAGCAGTAGAAAGCCAAAGCCGTCAAGTGTCTTGACCCTCATTAATTCAAGTAAGCCGCAAGTTGAATTCGCGAAAAAAAAAAATGAGCAAAAAAAAAACGGTTTCAATTTCAGTTGGGAGTTTTTTCTTCTTTCTTATAAGTAGTGAGGAGGGTGGGGAAGGGGTGTGTGGGGGGAGGGGGAGGGGGGAGGGAGGTAGTTTTCTTGGCGGCGGTGTGCAATTAACATACGTAATTTATTTAAATTCAATTTTGATTTCATTTGGTTTTTGGCTTCTTGGCGGCTGTTTTCACTTTCGTTCGGCATCCGAAAATTCCAAGCATCCGGCCAAGTGTTGGCAACCAGTTTACGGTTGCTCCGATCTCTCGGACCAGGCCCGGTCTGACTGACTGCCCGCTTACCACGATTATTGTGATTATTGGCCCGGCTAAGAGCCGCGCTGCGCGAAACCTCAAAACACACAAATTGAAAACGAAAGTGAAAATGTTTTAAAAGGCGCTGGCGACAAAAATGCAAGAAAAAGAAAAGGCCACCAAAGACAAGCTACAAATCTCAAGAGAAGAGTCGAGAAGAGAGGAGACGAGAAGAGAGGAGACGAGACGAGACGAGACGAGAAGAAGGCGAAGAAGCTAAACATAAAGCAGAAGATTGCATAGATCGTGCTGCTGGCCACGATTATTGCTGTAAATTAAGTTGGCCATTTGTTGCTGTTGTGGTTGTTGTTGTTGTTGTTGTTGCTGCTGTTGTTGTTGTTGTTGTTGTTGTTGCTGCTGCTGTTGTTGTTGTTGTTGTTGTTGTTGCTGTTGCTGTTAGGTGAAATCAGCATGGCCTCTCTTCATTTCGCATCCATTCTCTGCATTTCCATTTTCATGTGCATCTTTGTCTAACACCTTGACTGTTGCCACACACACACACACATACACACACTCACACACACACACACACCACAGTTGCAGCTGACACGCCCCCTTTTTGGCGTGCAACTTTTACCAAATGCTTTTGGCAATTTTTTATATATTTGAAGGCCAGCAGGTTAGATGAATTGACCCCCAGATGAGCCAAGGGGCGGGGCGGGGTGGGGCGTGGCGTGGCGGGAATTGCTTGCAACTGTTGTTATTGGCATTCCAATCAATCACGATAGCATTTTGTCTCTTTATTTCTTTTTCTTTTTCTTTTTCTTTTTACCTTTTTCTTTGGCAAATTGAATGTGCTTTTTTTAACAGCGCTTTTAACTGTGACCCACTGGCCATAAAATATCACATTTGGCCAACAACAAATAGAGAGTTTTGTACGCAAATCAAATGTGTGCTCAAAAAGTCGTCCAAGGTTGGGTAGCAAACTCAGCTTTTAATGGATGAAATGTGACACAAAAAAAAAAATGGATAAAAACAGTAATTGCACAAAGGATCAGCAATTTTGAGAAGCTCAGCTTTTGCAACTTTCCCGATTGTGAAAAACTGGCCAAGTTGAGCGGAAAATACACAAAAAGAAAATAAATTTGAGTTGAGTTTTGCATGTTTGACAAATTTAACCTGTAACAAAGCAGGTAATCAAAAAGAGTTAGTGTTTTTGCAAGTGTTGCATGAAGAGATTAACTGCATACACATATTCGTTGGTTGCAGTTGCAGTTGCATCTTTGGCTTACATTCGGAATGCGGCGATAACTAGTTGCTGGGGCAAACAAGTTATGCAGAAACTATACTTGCCACAGCAACGGGAATAGCCATAAAACACTTCAATGAACTTTGATACACGCTCCAAAACAAGACTGAAAAACCAACAGCAAAAAGTCAAAGAATTATCGCCGATTTACACGTATCCGACTAGCAGTTACCCTATATAACCCAATAACTATTCAAAATGTTGTACATTTAAAGAAAACTTAATTTGTGTGTTTCACCAATAACTTACTTATACAAAAATTATTATTTTTTTTATTTACTTATTTCTTTTGCTTAGCCAAAGACAATAAATAATTAATCTAAACTTTTAGTGCAAAATAATCGATAAATAATTTATTTTATATTTTTTATTTTATTACACTGCACTTCCCTTTTTTTATCAGCAAACTCACTCGTTATCAGCTCAAACGCAACTGAACTGTTTCTGAAAGCTGGCAAAGCGACTAACTTAATTTACTAGACAAAAACAAAAACAAAATATAAATAAAAATAATAATAGTAAAGAAACCTTGTGATTCATGTTTGTTTAATTCCATGACACCACTCAAGATCAAGCGGCCAGAAAGAAAACTCCGAGACTTGTTATCAGCCCAAGCAGTTGTGCAAATAAAAAACAATTCATCGGAAGATGCAAAGATACGATACTTGATAAGCTTGATATATATATATATATATATATATGTATATATATTTTGATTTGGCCAATATTAGTGCTACTGCTAGTTTTATGTTTTAATTAATTTAATTCTTTTGCCAGCAGATACCCTGTGAACAGCTGACAAACTTTGGCCTCTGCTGGGGGGGTTTCAAAAACCTTCATCGCAAATTTAGTCATTTGACATATTTTCTGAATTTGAATTTGATATTTGATATTTGAACAGCTAGAATAGTTCTTGAAATCGTACAAGAGCATAGCTGAATACAATTTTTGCAAATGTCTAATTATTAAATTAAATTAAATTAATTAAATGAGTTTCTGCTTTTAGAATTGCTGAGAATAATAAAAACATATAGACAGATCGTACAAATTTAACTTACTATATATTAAATTAAATGAGTTTCTGCTTTTAGAATTGCTGAGAATAATGAGAACATATATACTGATTGTACAGATATAGACAGATCGTACAGATATAGACAGATCGTACAGATAGCCATGGCCTCTGACATAGTTGAAGTTGTCAGCTGCCTAATTTAAAGATACCTTGAGTATATATATATATATATACATATATATATATACATATATATATATACATACATATATATTTACATACATATTTGACTGCAAACTGACAGCTGTCAACTCGCGTAGGTGGTCAACTCCCCCCACCCCCATTCTGCAGCTGTGTGGCAGAAAAAAGTAGCAATGATTAAGTGTGTTTAACAAAACTTGCAGCATGCAAATCAGAGGCAGGAAATTATTATTACAACTTTTTAACAGCGTTGTCAAACGTTAGTTGCTTTTTTTTTAAATTTTTAAATTTATTTTTTATTTTGCTTTCTGCATTTTCAACGGCTGTGTTTTGTTTTTGGACATGTTTGTTCGAGTTTGGATTTTAAATTTGTAGTTTTCGTTTTGGTTTTGGTTTGGTTTTCAATTCATTAGCATTGCTTGGCTTCCGTATTTGGCACCGCTGTCCGGAGGCCCCCTTGGCGTGTTTTGGCCAACAGGCCTGCAGCAATATGGGTCAGAGTCGCACCATAAATGGGCTGCAGGCAGTCAAAGCATTTTACAGCTATACTTGAACAAATACTCAACTCAACTTGGCCTAAACCCCCTCCCCACCCACCAAACGACGAACACAGGAGAAATATTTTTTCTGCTAAATCAGCCAACATTTTGGGATCGGGTAACAAAAACACACACACACACACACACATTTGCTGGGAAGCGATGCGACTTCGACATTGTCGCAAGTTGATTTTCTTTGCGGTGTCTCGAATTGCTTACCCCTTCCCCAAACCCCCGCTACCCCTCTTGGAATGATTACAAAGACAATTGATTTGTTTGCTGCTTATCAGCAGAGAACAGCCCCCCCTCCACCGCCTCCTTCATGTATATATTTCCAGCCAGGTCTACGCTGGACGAGGAAGCGGGATTGATCCAAGAGCAGAGTAGAGTATTTCTCACTGGCATTGGCGGTTTGTCTTTGGTTACAACACATACAACACATCAAACCTACACTCAAAATGGAAAATGGAAAATGGAAAACAGAAAATGGCAAATGGCAAATGGCAAAGTGTGCAAAATGCACATTAAGCCAAATGCGCATTTAACTGACTGTTTTTAACTGATCGCGATTTATGTGAGCCCACAATTTAAGCTGTTTTAGCAGATAAAATATTGTATACCTTATTAGGAGTTGGCTAACTACAACTTGCAACAGTTATTCTTAATGTTTATCACAGTTTGCTAATTGAATTGTGTTGCTTTAATTAATCTTTTGGCTGCTTTGGTTTGTTTTATTCGCTTAACAGATTTTCCTCATTTTCCCGTATAAAATTTAAAAAACTTGGTTCTGGAAACTTTAGCTACAAGTTGTGTGTTGTTTCAAATATTGCATGTCTCACATACAAAATACTTAAAATCCAATTATTTTTTTTTTACTTAAAAAATTTGTAAAAGTTAATAACTTTAACTACAATTATAATTTTGGATTTAATCTGGCTTTTCTCAAATTAAAACATTATATTATAAATTGCGTTCTCTAATTTAAACAGTTAATTTGATTCTCAATTTGTTTATTATTATGTAAAATATCTTTGCAACATTCAAATTATTCCTTTTACTCTTTTTATGGCTTTTAAAATAGTATACATATATATATATACACACATATACACACACACATATATACACACACATATATATACGTATATATACACATATTGAAAAAGTTCCTGCTTTTATAAACATTCATAGTTACACATATATTATTATACATAATTAGCAAGTGCACTTTAAGCCAACTTCCTAGTGACCAACAGACATTTCTGAGGGCGTGTTAACGTTGTGCCACGCACTTGACACTTTGCTAGCCAATTAATTGCATTTATTGCATTCACATTTTCAAATGTGAGCATTATAAAAATATGCTCGTAATTAGCCAAAACTGCCTCACCTTCGACGGCGATCAGCGCGCAATCAGCAACCTGTTAGCTTGGCTAACTGACTAACTGACTGAGTGACTAACTGACTGAGTGACTGAGTGACTGGTTGACTGCCTGTCGACAGTCTCGAGTGCAATCGCCCACTTGCGGCGAAGAGGAGTACTGCATTATTGGTGCTTGGAGTATGCTTTTGGCCTAGTAACTCATCGCTTTTAACTGGTTCTCGTTACGAGTTTGGGTGTTAATTTCAATGCTTGGCCAATTGCATAACATGATCTTAGATGACTGAGTTTGTATCTTTTTCTGCCAACAAAATTTGATGGCTTAACTGCTTTTGGGTCTGTCAGTTTGGATACTTGTCTGATGAAGCGCTGCGGCTGCTGCACATGTTAACGGCATTTGCGAATGCCCCGTTGGCTGGCCGGCCACACGCACAAGTTTGTTGCCTAAGTCATTCGTTTCATGACGTCAACTACCGCAATTTGTGCTAGAATTTAACACCCGTAATGCAACCCCCTCCCCCCCTTCCCAACCCCCTCTAATTAGCCTAGTCTGGCTGCTTTCTCTCTCCTGCCTGCACATATTTTGCATGTGAATTTCGATTGCATAAAAGCATCCGTTACGAATACTGGTTGCTCCCCTCCCCTCCACCCTCTGACAACCCCCCATAACTGGTTCAGCTGCCCCAAGTGGCCACTTAATGCTCATGTGACGTCAGCCCGGGCTGGTTCTAGACAGTTGCCAATAACTGGCATTGACCCAGAGGCGATGATTATTTATTATTATTTATTCAAATATTTAAGAATATTTTTCACATTTCCATTTGAGCTCTTAACTTGGTCGTTATCTCATTTTAAATTAGATTCGATTTGTGCAGTTACAGAACATCAATGTTTATCTCGATTCATGCAAATCACGAATTATATGTTATCGATTAACAATTCAGTGGAAAACTGGAAAATTGGAAAACAGCTAGCTGATAATAATTGTTTGTCTATTTTTTATTATTATTGTTTCTGGAGATCTCATCAATTTAATTAACTAATCCATTCAGTTGTAAGAAATAGAATTTCATTAGCTGGAGTTTAATGATCGATAAATTTATCGATTGAACTATTTGCGCCAAACTGTACTTTAAAAAACGGACAATAAAACGAGACTTTTACACACATTTAGTTATTAGTTAATTTCAAAAGCGGATTCCTCAAATTCCATTTGCGATTTGGATGTGGATGTGGATGTGGGATGTGCTCGATAACTTATCGAGCATGCGCATTGGTAAATTGGGCAACTCTCACCCCACATTTACACACCATGAAAACTATTTATTAATTATTGTTGCATACAAATAGCAATACCAACAATAAACAACAACAACAACAACAACAGCGGCTGCATAAAATTGTTAGCCACTTCTTTTGGACGTCGTTTATTATGCGGTGCGCAGCATTTCGTCAGTCATTCAATTGAGGCTCATTGAAGCAGCCACTTGTGCGCAAAACACACACACACACACACACACACAGAAAGAGGCATATACATCGTGTAGAGCAAACACTTCATTTGAAGCGCATTTCACTTTCATTTTGTTGTTGTTGTTGTTGGGCAGCGGCAATCAAAATGCGACGAGTGCTCGAATTTGAGCGATTGGAAAACTAAGCGCAAAAATTTCATTTTCAATTTATTGATGAGCTGACAGTCAGCACTGAATGCAAATGACAAATGACTCAAGCTCATTTTCCCCCAATTGTCTCTCTATTTATATTTATCTCCACCTTCCTCTTTCTCCCCCCCCCCCCCCCCCCGTAGTATAGAAATCAGTTGAAGAATGTGAAACTAATGAGGACGCGGGAAACTCCACAAACAATCTTCCACCAGCAATGGGAACTTCAGAACTCTCCGCGTGTCTAATTAAATTAAATTTGCAACTAGCAGTAAATTTCTAAGAGAAAATACGAAAAGAAAAACAGGACACAAAAATATGAGAACTACAATTTTCAACGCTGAGATATTCTTCTAAAAATGCGTGGAATCAAGCACAAGTTTATGAAATTGAAGAAGTGGCTGATTAAATTGTAAAATCATGAATTTCAAATATTTGCAACATTTAAATTACAAATAGATTCAACAAATCAGGTTGCACTTCAATAAGCTTAGAAATATCTAGGAGAGAAAACGATCGAATAATCTGAGAACTATTATACTCTATTCTATTATACCTTATACACTATTATAAGAATTGAATAAGTCAAGAAAACTTTGGATTCAGAATACTACTAAGAACACTTTAGAATAAACACTTGAAACTAAGCACCTTTTGGAACATCCAAAAAGCTAAATTTCATAAGAAATAACATCAGATATTTAAGACAAAACCAAAATTATCGAGACGAGGATATTTTAAAATAACTTCAAGATGCACAACGCAAATATGAAGTGAAAGATGAGCTGGACTCGAAGTGGAAATCAAATTTTACTTTAGCAATTAAAAACCTAATTTAAAACAAGTTTTGAAAAAGAAAGAACTGAAATCTTAAACAAGTTTCGAATCATGTTCAGCCAAAGAGTAAAGTTAACATTTGAAACAAACTCTAATTAAACTTCTCAAAACATTAAGTAAAAAAAAAAATCAAATAAAAACGTGTTTCCATTGCTTGAATTCGAGCTATTCGTGATTTATGTTCACATATTTAATTCTTTTGCAAGTGTATTTTTTTTTTTTTTTGTGGATTAGTTAAGAGACCTTCGCCTAGAAAAGGCCAAAAATTGCTCAAGTTTTACCGGCTGATTTGGTAAAGTTAGATTTGAATTGTTACCGTTTCACTCACCGTATTAATCTTCTCCATGAAGACACTCATTTGATTTTTCGCTGACATTTTCACAATTTACGTCTACACAACTAATTAATTGATTTTTTTGGCAGCCGCGACACCTGGCGGTCAGAACTGTCACATGACACAACAAAAAAAAAAACAGACAATTTACAGTTTATCAGCCATAATAATAATCAGTGCACAAATGAAAACATTCATACAATTGTATTTCTTAATGAATTTTGTTTTTCTTTCAAATAAAAAAAAAATAAAAATATTAAAAATAAATTTATTTATTTATCGGAGCACAAAGTGCAAAATAAACACGCGCGCGCGATTAAATTCGATTTTCCGTACAATACTTGTTCGGGTCGGACTCTCGCATGCGTTCTTATCGACGGCTGGCAACGCATTGAAAGCCCAAGACGTGCCCACCGCACCGCCAAGCTGTGCTTTGGTCAAAGCAGCGACAACAACAACACCAACAACGACGACGATGACGACGACGACGACGATGCGAGCCGAAGAAGTTAGCACGAAAGACAAAGTTGCAGCGACAGGTGCTCAGCGACTCAATGTGGGCGAGCAAGCGAGCCAACCAACTAACAGACAAAGAGAGCGAGAGAGAGAGCGCGCAATTGAGAGCACTACAAACAGAGCCAGAGAGAGCGCAATTGCAAGAGCACTACACACACATAGCCACAGAGAGCCAGAGAGAGAGCGCGCCAACCGGCACTGTACAAGCACAGCGAGACTAATTCAACAGCCACCACTGTAGCTATGTTGCCAAAAACATATTTTGCGATTGCAAAAAAAAAAAATAAAAAATAAATAAATAAATAAAATACTCAAACTGAAGAATCTGTGACTGCAAAATTAAAACTGTTGAGCGAGTTGCAGCTAAGGTCAAGTCGGAATATATTGGTTGGTTTTTGAATTTGTGTTTTCTAACTTTCAGTTATTTTATTTAGTTGAAATTCTTAAGGTTTCTTCAATTGTTCTTCAAGGTTGACTGTTCTTCAAGTGTGGGTTGCGCGAGTAGCGGTTCAACTGCATCCAAATGTATTCTCAAGAATCTGTGGCTTTCAAACCTCACTCGAGGTCAATTTTTAAGTATTTTTTTATATATTGTCTCTGGCTTTGTGGTTCTTGTTTTAATTGAGTTGCATCTTTGACGAAAACTAACTGAAAATGTTGTCGCAAGTAATTAATTACTTCATTCACAATTGCTGGGGCAGCTTCAGTTGCTTCATCTTAAATCCTAACGGAGCTTTAACCTGTATTTCGTTAAGAGTTGCGTTTAATTTTCACAACTCTTTTTCATCACTGATTTGAATTGCGTTTGCATCTGTCTGCCCCTCATTATTGACTCTGCACCATACATTTCCTTTGTTGTATTGTGTTTTTTGAGAATTAAGAGCTTTGCGCCGCATGACTAAACAAACACAACGAGTCAAATAACTTAATTAGCTTTGCAAGTCCTCAGACAACACAACGGCCAAAAAGTATATAAATAAATAATAATAAAAAAAAAAATTGGTAATAATAGTAATAATATTGCGGGCCAGCCAATTGCCGGGCAAAGCCAATGAAGTCAAAGTCAAAAACCATTTAAGGTCGCTGCCGAATGCGACGACAACCAAAAAGAAGGCCCAAACGACGCGAACGGCCCAAACAGCCAGCCGCCGCTCGATGACAATTGCTCAAATATATTTACGAGTGTCATGCAACAGCCAAAAGGCACCAAAATAACTGAAAATATAATCCCAACTAATTCCACGACTATGAAATACCCTCATATCACCACTTCCTGTATGTCAGCTCTAAATGAAAGAGGGATCTGAACTCCACTCGACATTCAGTATTTAAAACCAACCGATTGAAATTCAGAACCGGAACAGAAACCGAAATTCAACATTCCATGACTCAAGGATAAGGAATCAAACCGGAACAGAAATTAGTCGATTGTAACTCCAAATTCGATATTCTCGAAGTAAATCGAAACCGAAACGATTAACTTAACAATTGGCAACAAATAACGTTACCCGATTCGATATTAAGTTAATTCTAGACCGATCACTATATCTTTGAGATTAATTCTTATAGCTTAACGGTGAACTCTACAGAATACCTATATTTGATTCACAGATTCACAAATGACAAATTCGATCACAAAATTCGAATACCCTTTGCTCGTGTATATCGATAATAATCAATGTATATATATATATATATCTAACAAGACAGAAGCAGAGGGAGATAGTAGTAGGTAAAAAGTATTGCAAAAACAATAAAAAATAAAAAAGAAATAAATCATGGAATGTGGTCACTTTATGTAACGGTCCTTGTTTAAATCGCTGTCAATGTCTCCCTCCGTCCGTCGCTTGATCTGCGCCCAATTCCAATTCCTACTCAGGTACAATTAACGGTTTGCACTTTTTTTTTTGTTGTAGTTTGTAATGTTTTTTATATTTTGGCAATTCATCAGCGCATTACAGGTTTTCGTATTTTCGTTGTTTTTTTTTGTAACATTTTTTTTTAAGACTAAAGACTTAGGCAACGAACTTGGGCGCATGTCTATTGAGCTTTGGATGCACTTACCTCTTAGCACAGTTCATTAAATGTAGTCATTAGCTAGGCATTGTCTAATCTTTGGCTGTAAATACACGGTAAACAAATAAAAATCAAGTTAACATTGCTTGGCATGTAATTAAATGAATGCATGGAGTCGTAAAAGGCATTTGCAACACACGTCATAATTAGGCTTTTTACTTTTAGTTCGGGTTGTGCCTACTCATCGGAGACAGTGGAAAGCCATCAAGATCCCAATCGATATATTGCCTTATTACTCGTTGATCACTCGCAAGTTTCCATTAGCCACTGCCCCGCGAATTGCCCAAGAAAACGTGAAAAACTTTCGAGCACACACAGAACCGATAGCCCTACCCTAAAAACCAGCATATTAATGTGTGGCTGAAGTCTAGTCGCAAGTGCTCAACTAAGGGATACCCTGTACATAGATCTCAAGTACACCAATTACATTGCTTTCAGCTACTTTTCAACTATATTTCAATATGGGGTGCCAAAAAACTTAACAAATAAAAATTAAAAACTCGAACCCGAAAAGAAACTCAGCATTTTTTGAGAAACAGTCACAAGAAACGAACTTCCCAAAGAAAACTTGTGGCATCCTTCACACTTCACAATTGAATATATATAAACCAAATATAAAAGATCATATATTTTTAAGAGACTTAAACTCAATAAAAATTATACTTGAGTTCAATGGGCTGATTTAGATAGAACTTTTTGAAATCTTGATATATGTAACAGTAGCATACCCTGTTTTAGCTGATCTACGATTACGAGGCATATGCATATAAAAAGTGCTCACCAAAAATATGAAAACAACATATTTTCTGGTTCATTTAATGCAGCCAAACACTTTCGTTAACCCCCCCTCCCTTTCGCCCTAAAAAAAAGGGGCGGTTCCGGCTAATCAAATTTTCTGTTATTGTTGTGGTTATTGTTGCAGTTGTTGTTGTTGTTGTTGTTATTGTTGCAGTTGTTGGCGCTCCTCGTCATTGGCGCCGCCGGCAGCATTCAACAATTTGTTATCGCTAATCAGAGAAGCACTCATCTCATTTGCGTGCCTTGTGAAATTTGACTTATGCATCTCAAAGCTACCAACATTAACTTTAACTACAATTTCAGCTCTCAAATCCGATACCGATTTCGATTTCGATGGTGATTTCGATGGAGATTCCATTACCTGATGCCGGACCGGAGACGACTGCAAACAACTTTAGCCTTAAAGAGATTCCACTTGGCACATTGTGCATGCCCCTTGCTGAAAGTGAAATTTGTCAACAATTTCGGCAGCTTATGTTTTTTTTCTGTTGTTTCTGTTGTTGTTGTTGTTTTCTTCACATTTCAATTTGGCGCTGTTATTAAATGCGTTTTCAATTTCACTAGAAAGCCCCAAAGTGTCGCCACAAAACAGCCTTTTGATATTCTTGCTGAAGAAATTGAAGCGAAATGAAGAAATAAACACAACATTTTCGCTCGCAACACGCCTCGCATAAGCAACAACAAAAATGTATATAATATACAAATTTACAGCTTTATTTTAATCTCACTACAAACACACACACACACACACATACACTTAAGCACACACACACGCCGTGCATTACAAGTGGTCCCCAAAGCCGGCAGTTTGGTGACAAGTTTGACAGGCGATGAGTCTTGTTGTGTTCACAGCTAAAGCGATTGACCGACCGACTGACTGACTGACTGACTGATTGACTGATTGAGTGATTGAACTGATAGAACATGGCTTAAGCACCAGAGACTGTTGGCAGCAAACTTGCCAACAAATGTCCATTCGAAACGCATTCAAGTAAACAAGTTCGCCTTCGAGCTCAAATTATCATCACTTTAGTTTAGTTAATTATGAAAAATGTTTGTCGAATTCCTAAAGTTCATTAAGATGAATTAAAAATAAAAATAAATAAATGGATGGATTTGGATCAGTTTGGCTTTAGCACTTTAGCCAAGTGTTAGCGATAAATGTAACGGTATAGATATATGTGATGCAAACAATTTTTAATATGCGGAAATAAATTATATTTGATAAATGCAATATAAACTTAAATAAGTTGAAGATTTACTTTAGATCTACAGCAATGCGCTAACGGTAAAGCTCTTCAACGAAAGTGTTATCGATAAATTGCTATCGATTTACGAAGCAAATTTCACTCAAGAATTACTCATTCATTTATGCTTGCACCTGCCACAACGCATCCGTCATTCGCCTTTCCGGCTTGGACCGTTTCGCCAAAACAAAAAACAAAATAAATAAAAATATACAAAAAAAATCGAAAACAAAAATCGAAAACAACAACAACAGCAAGAAGAAGAAGAGAAAAATAGATATAGCTGGATATTAACATATGTCGCACGCGTTAATTAACAATTCTGCTCAGCTAATATCGGTTTCACCCACCAAAAACAGCAACAACGAAAGCTCCTTTTACCTTGGCCCCGAGCCCCGAGCCCCTCCACCTCCCCCCTCCCCCGCACCTGGCCCGCCGCACGTGCACCTGCACCCGCATAGGCGGATGGCGGATGGCGGACTCTTGTTTGGATGGCGGTATTTCAAATTTGTTGAAGAAAGTAACGCGTCTGTCTCTGCACACACACACACTCACACACACACACACAGATACAGACACAGGCTGGGTCTCTCATATATGAAAGTTGCGCTCGCGGGTTGAATGACTCAGGCGGGGGCAGCAGTCAGCTGGGGGGGCGGATGGGGTGTGGCATGGTGAGCTCAGTTGGTGACCAGAAATCAAATTAAAATAAAATTCGCTTTTAAGCGCACAACCCAAACAAAGTGATAATGATAAAATAAAAACAAAACATAAGTGGACAATAAATTGGGAGGCGTCATACTCAACACACACACACACACACACACACACACACACACACACGCACACACACACCATCCTACAATAAGCCATGACTAGCCCCTGATTGTCCAGTTTGTGCCTTTTGTCAAAGTTCAAAGTAAAAGTTTTCTAGCCTGCTGCATGGCACTGGGCGTGCCTGGTGGGCGTGGCACATGCATTTGCCATTGATTTCAAAATATATATATATATATATATATATATAAATATGTATGTATATAAATACGACTTAAGATATGGGACATGATTGCGACGCTGGCCATCGCCACAGAAATTTATGCGCCACTGACTTTTTAATTTGCAATTAAATTTGCGCACAATTTGTTTTACTTTTATTGTTGTTGTTGTTGTTGTTTGTTGTTTGTTAATACCCTGTAGTCATAAAAGTAGTGGCCAAAAACAGAGTCAGCATCATGAACAAAATCATCGATATTGAGTGAGGTTAAACTTAGAGATATTTAATTGGTTGGCTTTTACACATACTATATATATATATATATATATATATATATATATATATATATATATATCCTATGAATCGATTTAAATTTTGTTTAAAATTCTGATTTTTATTGTGTTTTATTGGACCTACATAAATATACCCTAGCTTTATTTTAGTTTATTTTTTTTATTCATATTTTTCATGGCAACTTAAGTCAAAATACAAAAAGAAAAGCATTTAAATTGAAAATTATTTATAAATTTGAAAATAGGAAATATTTATAAAATTTCAAGCTTAGCTCAACTCTTAACTCTGATTTTTGTTGTTATCGAAATCACATTGCAAACACTTCAATTAGCCACCATTTAAAGGGCATTTCGCAGTCGGACACATATCAGTTAGTTGGTCAAGTTAAAGTTATAGTCTTTAATGATCTGTACACTCGTCAAAGTTCTGCAGCACAGCAAAGCGGTAATGATTGGTATTAAGGGTGGAGAAGGGGCAGGGGCAGGGAAAGGGACAGGGAAAGGGGCAGGGCGACATTAAAAGAAATCAACACAACTTATCGTAAATGCATCGTTAATTTGCTTGGACAACGCATTAGATGCCACACACACACACACACACATACACATACACACACACATACATACATACATATATATATATATATATATATGCATGTTTGCATATTTGTCATCTTATTAAAGAGCTTTACTCATCACAGGTTAAAGTCGAGGTCCGAAACCGAAAGCGAACTCAAACTCGAACTCGGAGTTTGCATTATGCAAATGCAAGTGGCAAATGCAAGTGGCAAATGATAAGGTTGAATAATGTGCCGCAGAACAAGACTCGAAGCCTCCGCGGTTCGCATCACGCTGAAAGGTCATTCCACATTCCACATTCCGCATTCACTGCGAAAAGTTTGCGCAATTTCAACTCGCTCATGTTTTTCTTCTTCTTCTTCTTCCGTTTCTCAAGAGATTCGTACGAATTTTGGGATGCGATTCATGCTTAGCCGCTAGGCCCAAAAAACATAAATATATATATATATATATATATGTACATATAAGTGAAGCGTGCACTTCACATACCCTGTACCCCTTAAATGGTAAAAGGGTGGCTTAAAGTGACTAAATTGTGTTTTACCAGTTTCCATTTTAATATGTTTATCGATCGATAAAGATATTTATTGTGGTAATTTCAGATCTAATTGTTTATAGAATTCAGACTTTATTTGGGTTCAGAGCGGAACCAGAAGTGAACCGACTTTGCCAATTGACATTCACAACCGGATTTCGAAGCGCATTTCAACATTTTTTAAAAACCAATTGCGTTATCGATACTATTTTTATTATTAAATTAAAACCATTTAAAACCATAACAAAACTGAATGCATTAAACAAACTTTAACCAATTCATAACCGTAACCGGAACCGTAACCGGAACCGGATCTAAAATTCTATTCGGTTTGACACCCTGATTTTAACGTATTCCTGGCTTTAAGTTTGGTTAATTTCTTCTTATTTTTATTTATTTAATTTATTTCATATTTTAATTATTTATTAACTATTTTTAGAATACCTTTTAGGGTATAGTCCTAGTCATACTACAGGGTACTTTTTAGTTGGCAAATTTCTGATTTTGGCAATGGTCATCTTGTTATTAAGTATTTCGCATATTTTTAATATTTTCTTTATTTTTTTGTTACTTGTAATTTATAATTGCTTGTGTTGAAAAAGCTGTGGCAGGCAATTCAGTAAAGATTTGGGGAGAGTCCAACAAAAAATGGTCTACATCGAAGTTGAGAATTCCCTAAAAATACTCAAATTATTATATTTCTCAAGTTTTTTACATATTTATTTTGTTTGTTTAACTTTTTATGTTGCAACTTTCAAAGTAACTTTTGAAGCAAGTTGCGCCGCACTCAAATGGAGCAGCAAATGTACTCTTCTTAAGCAAGAGCATTTAAATCTGTGGGACTTGGCCAAGGGAGAGGGATTGGGATTGGGAGGGGGAGGGGGAGAGGGAGAGGATGACTGTTTTAAGTTGCGGCTTTTGCGGCTTTTTTATGTGTTTATGTATTGCATTGAAAAACGTGAGTGCGTTAAATGTGTGCAACAACAACAACAACAACAAAGGCCAAAAAGTGTTATTGTTGTTGTTAATCACATGTGGAGGAAAACCCAGAAGGAGAAGAAGAAGTAGAAAAGTCAAGATAAATAAATATAAATATAGCTATACATGGGTAGAAAGAGAAAAGGCTGCTGTGGGGGAAGGGAAGGAAGGTGCTGGGCTGAGTAACTGTGGAAAAGCTCTTGCAACACTTGCCGCTTCCCTCTGTGCTTCTCACGCCGCATAAGTCAGTCAGCCACATCGTTAGCCAAAAGACACGCCCCCTCCTTTCTCGATGGGTTGGTTTACAAATTCAAAAATAACAAAAAAATCTATTACTTAATTTCGCTAAAAAGAAAAATCGACACAAACACACACACACACACACACACACACACTCACACACGAACAAGCAAGCGAAGCTTTGGTTTCTTTCTTCGATAAGTTTTATGTAATCCCCCAAAGACTTCATCATCAGTTTATTGTTTCTATAGCCAAATTAGAAGCTCACAACAAAAAGAGCTAGTCGCAGAGCGAGATGGCAATATATATATATATAGAGAGGGAGGGAGAGAAACAACAAAAAATTAGTTGAAAAATCAAACGCTTTCGATTTCTATTTGAATATGTAAACGAACTCAAAGACCGGCAGCCCGAGAAAAAGAAATGAAAAGAAAGAAAGAAAGAAATTCCCATAAATTAATTGCCTTTCTTCTTCTTCCTCTTCATCTTCATCTTGTTGTTGTTATTTTTTATACGATCATCTTGTGCTGCTTCCTGATCGCTTGGCGGCACCTGCCCCCGCCTCCGACTCCGCCTCCGCCGTTGGAGCCACTCAATAACATCATCAACAACGTTAAAACTAAATTTGAAGCCAGTTTTTTTTTTCATTTTTTTTCCTGCCTCTAAATTTCTATGCAACAAAATTTTGCAAAGCCAGAAAGAGATGCAAACAGAATGAAAGAAAGCAAGAAAGAGAAAAACAACAACAACAAAAAGAGCGACTTAAAGTGAAATAAAATTTGAATGAAAATAAATTCAAATTGGCCATAAATTATGTTCAAAGGCGTTGGGCCGTTTGCCGTTTGCCGTTTGCCATTTGTGGCATTCTGTGTTTGTTTTTTGTTTTTTATTTTGTTTTTTATCTTTTTTAAATTCCCAGGTTTGTAATTTTTGAAAAATGTTTTGGTTATTGGTTAAATGTTTTCCAAATTTAGATGCCTCTCGCTTATTGGCGAACGTTGGCGTCTGTTTTGACCAACATTTAAAGAGCGTAACAATTAATTAATTGTTATAAAACACAAACAAAATCAGCTCAAAAAAATGTATATTTAAATCTGATCTTGATGAAACGCACTCAAGATCAACTCAAAATTAGATCAACTTAATTTTATTGTTAAGAGTTGAAAACTCATTTTAATAACGTTTACGAATGACGCACATTTCAGCTAAGAAACTGCGTCAAGTTTTTTGAGAAAGAAAAATCAGAAATTTAATGCAAATTATTTTCAAATAAAAGATTGTTTTTTTTTTAAATATTTTGCCTCCTCGCATCTAGCATTTAATTTCAAATTTGTTATCAAGAATCGAGATCGTTTCGAGCGTTTTCTCTTGCCCCAAAAAGAGGGGCGGGCATAATTGCGGCTCAGAGGCATGTCTAAAATGAGAACAAGCCCAGTTTTGGGCTCCGTTCAGATGCCCATTCTTTGTGCCCCCCACCCCCCCTCGATGTTGTCGGTGATCTATCATTTTCTACGTGAGCTGAGCCAGCACTTTCGGTTTTCCCAGAGATTCCCCAGATTGTGGTTCCCATAGCTGCTATTTGCTGCTTTCTAAGCGCAACACTTCGGCAGAACTGCACAACATTTGGTGGCAACTTCTGCTGACAGGTGGCCACAAATCAAATTGCTGCAGTTGCAGATCTTCAATTATTTTCTGTCGCATTCCCTGGCCATGTGTCAAGAGCGCTCTTAACACCCTTTCTACACCGATACCCTTACATTATGGACACTATACACCTTGTGATCAAATATAAAATGTGATGATGTTTTGGTAAAGTTTATGAATTGTATTCGAATTCCATATCGATTAATTTCGATTTTCGATAAATCGATCGATAAATCGATAAATAAATTAAATAAAAAAGCACTAATTAAATCCTGTAACTACAAGTTACAAGAAAAAACGAATTTAATTTGCAGTTAAGATTTTCAATCTGTGAACTTGCAACTGATTTTGTTCGTTCTTCGGCATTTAAGTGACTTTATGTGTAGGGTATACAGATTGCAGTAGTTATTGCATTTGTGTAGGGTATACAGACTGCAGTAGTTATAGCATTTGTGTAGAGTATACAGACTGCAGTAGTTATTTCATTTGTGTAGGGTATAAAAACTTTAGTAGTTATTTCATTTGTTGCTGCTGCTTTCACCGTTTGCTTATCGATGTAACTGCAAGTGTCAACAACAATGAGTAACAGCAACAGCAACAATAACAAGAAGAAGAAGAAGAAGCAACAATTGGCTGGCTGGTGGCGACTCACGTAGACGCAACGCCCGCCGCGCCCAGCCTTGACCTAGAGCATTACTGCTTTGGCTTTGGGATTGGGGTTTACTGTTTTGGGATTGGGTTTGTGGTCTATGTCTGGGTCTTACTCCCTCCCTCCCTCTCTGTCTCGCTCTCTCTTTCTATATGTGTGTGTGTGTGTGTGTGTGTGTGTGTGTGTGGGAAAACGTGCATTAGACGCATTTGATGGAAAGCCCCTACTGCTGCACACATGTTTGCCAGGTACTTAAAGAGCGGCACTGAGCTTTCTTTGGGCCAGGCCCAAAACCAAAGGCACTTGGCCAATGGGCCACAAACGCACGCACGCACGCACACACACACACACACACACACACACACTGCAAATATGCAAGTTGAGCAATAATCAGTCATTAGTTACAAGGAAAAAAACTGCAATTTTTCTGTACGCAAAACTGGAAAAAAATTAAAATTAAAAAATGATGAAACCAGAAAAATGCGTCGCTTTAGCAATTGGCCAACATAAGTGAGTTGCCAGCTGCTGTGCCACAAAACAAAAAAAGATGACAAACAAATTTGTACAAAAATGCTGATAATTAAGCAGACTTTTCAGACCTTTCCTCCCCCCTCCCGCTTGAAACCAATAGATTCAATCCACCACCTACGATCCTTTAATTGCGACGGCGAGACGCCTCCGCCAAATGGCTGTGTAGCACACAAAGCTGCCACTTAATTACAATCAATAAGCAACAAGCAGAAAAAACAAAATACAAACAAAATGTTTGCATTAAATATTTATAAACTATTTTGTCAGGGCCCCAATTTAAATGCGTTGGCGTCTCTTTGTCTGTTTGTCTGTTTGTCTCTTTGTCTCTTCGGAATACCCAAAGACAACAAAAACAAATAGAATTGTGTGCAATTCGTAGCTGCAGCTGAGATAAGCACAACTGCTCGACTACCACATACCCTCTAAGTTTGAGAGACAATTGAACAGTTGATATTCGGTAAATAACTCACTTTGCCAACAGCTGAGAAATAAAAGAAATTGATTAAAGAATGTTTAAAGCATATTTTGCAAAAGGTGATCGACTAACGGATACCCTGTGAGAAGGTTCAGCAATAGTTCTGTCAACTTACGAATGCTCATCGAAAAGTTTATAAAATTTAAGATATTTCACATCGAGAACTCGACATCTATCAGCTTGTTTTAAATATATAATATATATATATATATAATTTATATATATGTATATATATTTGATCAAGATTGATGTTGCCCCTGAAAGAAGCGCAATAGTTTTCTTAACTTTCTACTCTGCAAATATTCCAAATTTGCGAGCTAAGCGAAAAGTGTTGCATACTTCGTGGCTGCGCTGTTAAATTGTTGTGCAACTGAATGTGTTGCACACTTTTTGGGGCGTTGGCAATTTGAGCTCCGCTCGTGCGACAAGCCGAGACGCTTCATCGGTTTCACAAACACACACACACACACGCACACACACACAGACATCGCTTTAATATTTATGCGCCTGCGAAGCGTTAATAAATAACAAAAAGGGGCAGCACAAAGCAAATAGATATTTTGCAAAAAGGGGGTTGAAAAAGCGTCAGACAAGAGGCGAGGGATACTGGCCAAGAAATATGCTGGTGTGAGTGTGGCAGAGGGGGTGGGGGTGCGGGGTGCAAGAGGATGAGTGTGTGAATATGGATATTATGGAAGCCTCGAAGACATAAAAATTACAACAGCAGCAGCACTTGACAAACACTCCAACAATATGTGTGTGTGTGTGAGTGTGTAGATGTGTGTGTGTAGGTGTGTGTGTGTTTGAGGCATAAGCTAAAATCAAAATAACCACAAGCATTAATATGCCCCAACAGACGCAGCCAAACTCCAAACCAAACTAAGCCTGCAAAGGGTGCAGCGAGCACAGTAGAGTCAGGAATAGATTGCCCAGATCGAGAATACCATAGTTATACAGTTGCGGCCATAATATTAGTAACAGTAAAATTATTCATTCACTGTTGTAAATTATATATATTTAGTCTAACGTCAAATGCAACTGTTGTTAAATAAATAAATTGAAATTTCATTTAATATTTTAATTTTTTAAAATTTCTTAATTTAATTTCTTCAAAGTTTCAAATGAATTATTTAATATTGTCGAGAGATCTTTAAACGCTAAACTAATTTGTATTTTGTCCTACTAAAAAATACTTTTGCTTTACAAAAGCTTTGGCGAACTTCCTTCTTAGCTTTAATTTAGTCAGGATTCTTTTGAGTGACTTTAACTGACTGTAAAAATCGGGATATATCAAAAATAGCACACATCTTTAAAGTTATCTAAAATGTGAATCATTTTGATCTGATCGTTTTTTGTTTGGTAGCCTATCTTTTTTTAATTTAAATGTATTTTTTTTAATTTAATCAAAATCATATCCCATCAGACATATCGTCCAAATCAAGCATGTATATGCATTGTTTGCACAACTACAGGGTATCAACAGAACAATGCTTTCGGTTTGGGAGGGGAGGGGAGGGGAGTCCTCCAACCCTTTTAAGACACGTTCAGACCCTGTAAGTGCTCGCCAAGGTACGTTGGCATTGTCAAGACCAACCCAGCCACTTCTAGCCCCACCCCCAAAAACCTCCCACGCCCCCCCGCGTGCATTGCACTTTCACAGACTTCTTTCCAAGGCTGGCTATTAACTTACCTTAAAGTTGCTGCTTCTGCAATTTGCTGCTTGACGTTGACGTGAAACTAAAAAGAGAAGGATTGCAAAATAGGAGAAATTAAATGAATGGTTTTAGTCCGTTTTTTAACAATTGTCGCAAACAAAGAAGGCAAAAAGGAATCATAGATAAAAAGAAATACGATTTGATTAAGGGTATTTCTCCTTTGTGCATGTCGATGAGGTTGAACACATGATTATCGATTATCGATTATTGTGGGTCAGCAACAATACAACAAAAACAATACTTGAAATAAATTGTGAGAATTATTTCTCTGGTTTCATAGATCTTTGCAAGATTAAATAATTATTGTTATTTATATGCACTGATAACATTTAATAAAAACAAATTCAAAATTATTGAAAACAGCTTTGGAATTGTTAAGTTAAATTGCCAAGTAAAAAGTAATCTTTTCGAATTAAAAAAATGAGTGCAGAGATCAGAAACGGAACTGAACCGATTTAAGGTGGACAACTAATTTTTATGGAGAACAATTTACGGTTTATATATATATATATATAAATTTATATATAGAGAGAGAGAGAGATAGATGAGGTATGTGTAGAACTCTGTTCCCTTATCAAACTCTATTTGCGAAAGCTGTTCGTGTTTAGCATATCGGAATTATGTATCGACAAGTTGGTAATTTCTACAGCTGGTTAAGCACTGGGAACACACACAAACACACAAACACACACACACACACACACACATGCGAGTGAGAATCACAGTCGGTTATGTGTGTAAAGTGTCAAAACAGGTGTGGTCTGAGAATGTTTAGGAACTAAACAAATCAAGGTCAACAGAGAACACGACGACGCCAACGACAGCGATAACAAATGACGATAACAAATGATGATGACGATGACGATGACGATGACGATGACGATGATTAAGAGTTACAGCTTTTCGCTATACCAAACATAACCTTAAAACACACAACTATAATTAGGCAAATACATGCGTTAAACAGTGCTGGGCAGGGGGAGGGGGCAGAACAAGTTGCGAGCAAGCAAATAAAATTAAGTTTGGCAGCCACGAAGCATGCAACGCTTTCCTTTGCCCAATGATCAACTGACACGCAACATGCGAAGACAAAGGTCTCCAAATGTTAAATGGAGGGGGGTGGGGGATGGCAAGGATGTTGCGCTAATTTAATGGAATGCATAGAAAATGTTTTGGGGCACATCCAAAACAAATGCGAACCTTGAATGACAAACTAAGCCGAACAAAACAAAACAGAAAACGCACAAAATAAGTAAAGCAGCTAACAACACACTTGCCCCTGCCCCTGCCCCTCGGACAACGGCATGTTGCGAGTTGAAAGCGCAAACAGTTAACAATGTGGCAAGAGATATTTATTGGAAATTGAAGTGCGCGAAACGAAATATTTTTCAAGTTGAGAGTTGCTCAATTTGGAAGTACTTTGAATACCCTGTAAACGAGCTGAGTATGCAAACGGGTTACCACAAAAATCCATGCAAAGAGGTATTGTATTATTATACATAATTATTGACATATCATGGATACATTTCCTGCACATAAATATTGATAAATAAACTCATCAAATTTGCAATTTCTAAGGTATCTTTTAGTCTGGCACTCTTGCTCTTGGCCAGCTCAATCTCACTTACCGTTTTGCTATTGTTCACTTTTCGTTATTATTTCTTTTCTTGACCAGCGAAAGTGACACATGACAATAATTTTTATACTATGATACCCAAAATATGATAGTATATTGGGTTTGTGCAATGTCAGTCATGTTGTCTGTCCGTCCGTCCGTCTGTATGAACGCAACTTTCTTTGACACCCTTAGAGATAGAGACATTAAACTTGGAACATATACTTGAAAGTACTTTCAAAAGTTAAAGTGTCAAGATTGGAGTCCCGTCCACTAGAGAACTAGAAAATCGATACAATCGATATTCGCAAATCGATAAGGCCACAAATTTTATGGATATCGGAATATGCCATAATATAATATAAATAAATAAATAAATCTGGAATCTGCCCATATGCCGATTTTCGGACTATAATTTTGACTTAAGTTCCGGAACAAAATCACGTTTTCAACTTTAAATGTACGATTGATCTAGAGATTAAACTATGATTAAAACGTCTTTGCTTTTGAAAATGCGTTGAGTTTTGACGAAGCTATGGCATTTTGAAGGTTCGATAAGCCGATTTTCGGACTATAATTTTGACTTATGTTCCGACCCAAAATAACGTGTTCAATTTTGTATGTACGGTTGATCTAGAGGTCAAACTATGATTAAAACGCCCTGGCTTTTGAAAATGCGTTGAGTTTTGACCAAGTTATGGCATTTTGAAGATTTGACCTATGCCCATATGCCCATATGCCGATTTTCGGACTATAATTTTGACTAATGTTCCGACCCAAAATAACGTTTTCAATTTTTTATGTACGATTGATCTAGAGGCCAAACTAAGATTAAAATGCCTTTGCTTTTGAAAATGCGTTGAGTTTTGACGAAGCTATGGCATTTTGAAGGTTCGACCTATGCCCATATTTCGATAAGCCGATTTTCGGACTATAATTTTGACTTATGTTCCGACCCAAATTCACGTTTTCAACTTTAAATGTACGATTGATCTAGAGACCAAACTATGATTAAAACGCCCTGGCTTTTGAAAATGCGTTGGGTTTTGACGAAGTTATGGCATTTTGAAGGTTCGATAAGCCAATTTTTTGACTATAATTTTCGCTTATGTTCTGCACCAAAAGCTCATATCTTCCGTAATTTCAGAGCTACAGTTGCCAAACTTCGAAGAAGCTGCACACAAATTATGGTATCAGAGTATTTCGCTGTCGGTTACTTCTGACTGCAACGTTCTCTCTTGTTTTGTATTATTTTTGACTGGTATTTTTGGGTTTTGTCATCGAATGGCAATTTAATTGATTTCCAATTTTGATGGGCAATTAAGCTCTATGTTGTTGGTGTTGTGTTGTTGTTCTTGTTGTTGTTGTGTTGTCCAAATATTTGCATGACGCAGCCATTGACCCGAAACGATGCCCGCATCTGAATAGCTGCAGCTGCAACTGCAACTGCAACCTTGTCCCTTAATTGCCTAAATCAACTCGTTGCTACACTTTGGAAAATGAAAAGCAAAACAGCAAAAAATACAAGCTGCAGCTGCCTTTGCCGTTGCAGTTGCATCTCGGGGGTGGCTCTGGCTCAAAGGTCATTGCTTTGCTGCAGGCTGCCGAGGCAGACACAATCAAGAGGCACGTCAGCAGGCAGCGTCTCTGATAAGGGGCCAGTTGGCGTCTGTTGCATCCTCAAACACGCCCAGCAGCAGCAGCAGCCAGTGTCAATGACAGCTACCCCTTTATGAAGCTCTGCCCAGCCCCTCCCACTAAGCCCTGAGAGTGTCAACTGCCCAGCTCCCTTCATTAGTGCAGCTTTAAAGCCATGCAAACACACACAACACACACACACACACACACATCTACCTTTTCTCCCCTCTAATCTACCCCTTGGCCATTTGCCATTTTCTACGAAAAAAAAAATATTTAAGCATTTGCATGCGATAAGATTGCCAGCTTCTGTTGTTGCTGCTGTTGTTGCTGCTGTTGTTGTTGCTGTTGTTGTTGCTGTTGTTGTTGTTGCTGCTCCTGTCGCTGCTGCGTGATCTGGCGCTGCCTTTTGGCCAACAACGCAACGCACACTGTTCGCAAATATTTGTGCAGCGTACGTTGCTTTGTTCGTGTGCAAAGAGATAAGGGCCAAAAGAGTTGAATAACACTTCGAGCCATAAATGCAAATAGTGCGGCGAAAGAAACAACAACAACAACACACACACACACATACATATTGCTAGGCTATCGATAAATGTATCGATATGTCAAGTAAACATTAAATGTAAAGCTAAAACCAGTGCAAAGTGTAAAGCTTCTCTTAAGTCGGTTCCGGTTTCAGTTTGACAGTCTAAATTCAACTTGATATTGTTTATTGATTGATTTAAAGGAATATTGAATGATAAACATATTATCGATATTAATCGGATATGCAACAAAGATGGCTAATAATGTGTTTGCCTAAAAAAGCATAATCGATTATTAACTTATTTAACGAAATAATTCACATTCAAGCAACTATATTTAACAATAATATAAACATGAAATCTCAGCGATTGTTATCGATTATTGATTATTGATGATTAAAATTAACGAATAATGTGAAATATTAATTTGATGAATTAATCTAAGGCTTTTAGCTTGTACCAATCCCCGGATGGTTAAACAGTTTTCATTATATTTGAGCGACTTTGCTATTGATAGCACTTATCGATAATTAAACACAAATAACAAGAAGAAGAATGCATTTAATGTGTAGCAGATCGACAAATAAATTTCGAGACACAACTCGAACTCGAAGTGAACTAATTGCAGCATTGCAGGCCATTGAACACGTCTAGACGCTAACCAAAGGGCCATTGGTAACAGCCATACTGGTATGTGTGTGTGTGAGTGTGAGTATGTGTAAGTTGCCCCACGGCTCGTGGCCATGTCAAACAACAATCAATTCAAGTGCAACAGCAGCAGCAGCAGCAACAATGCTCAGGTTTATTGCGAGTGGCGCTGAGGCATTTGAATGTCGCTGTTGTTGTTGTTGTTGTTGTGGTTGTTTGCATGGCAATTGGCGCACAGCCTTTCAACGCCGAGACGCGACACGACTCGACACGAGATCAAGATCGCATTTCTCAGATATAGACGGATCGAGCTGAATCTGCAGATCGAACAGTTCCAAAGTTGCCCTCCCACTTGACGGCAATTGCTGAAAGGCATGCAAAGAAACTCGTGTGTGTGCCTGTGTGTGTGTGAGTGTGTGTGCCTGTGTGTGTGTGTGTGTGTGTGTGCGTATGTTTGTCTATTTTTAGCCAGCCAGCTGGACGAGTCCCTGCCCGGCCCTGACTCCCTCGCTGACTCGCAGACAATTGTCGCTTTGCTAATAGATCGTTGCAATAATGTAATGGACGCAGCAGCCGGCTGACTCAATGCTGCCACACGTTGCACAGCGAAACGACTTCGGATACGTATTTGGCATCCGATTCGGATTCGAGTTCGAGTTCGAGTTGGAATCGGAGTCGGAGTTCGAGTTCGGGTTTCCCCCTGCGGCACATATGGCGCAGATCAGGGCCATGACTTGGTTTTATATTTAGTTCGCTTCCTGTTGCTGCCACTTGAGCAGCAGCAGCAGAAGAAACGCGAAAGAAGTTCTCAAGATTTGTTGTTCTCTTCTTTTGTTGCCACTGCTTGAATACCCTTGCCAAAGAATGATATAATGGTATATATCTTAGTTATTCAGTAAAACAGTGTCATTATCTAAGTGAGCCATTAATCGATTAATCGATAAATAAATATAATTAAAATTGTGAATAATCGATTAATTTATTGATGAAATAACATCAATTTGATAGGCATAAGATACAAGGGAACCTCAGAATATATATATATATATATGTATATAGACTTTATGGGATCGAAGATGGCATCCTTCAGCCAGTTACCCAACATTCCCAATGCGGACAGGGTATACAAAATGTATATGATTGCAAAAATTGAATCTTTTGGCTTATGCGTTACACAAGTCAGAGGACTCTCGGTAAGGGTATTTAAAATGGAGATTCATTCGACAGCAAAGTCAACTTGAAAATTGTATCGATTGCACTTTAATTTTTTGATTATTTATTTATTTATGTATTTTTTTTTTTTGTCTTTGACTTCGATGGGTTTTGAGTTGGAGTTGGATTTAATTGTTTTGTACTGGAGGTGGCGGTAGTGCCCCTACTCGAATGGAGGGCATTTCCACATTGATTTATGTTGATTTAAATGCGGCGAGCACTTTTCAGAATTCTCCAAATACAACAAAAAAAAATATGAAAACAGCTGTAGTTGCCACATTTTCCTATTTTCTTTAGATACCCCAGTGTGTTGCCTCGACTAGGTTGCTGTTGTTGTTAAAAGCTAATTTCCTTCATGGACTGAGAAGACTTTCGGCAAAGCAGCTGTCAAATCATAATTTCTAAAAAAAAAAATATATAAAAAAAAATTAAACACAGTAAAATTCCAAACTTTGAACTAAAATTAGTCGCAACGGGATCTTTTCATTTTTCTTATTTTTTTTTTTTTTTTTTTTGAGGGGAAAACTTGTATTATGGAATAGGGGGAATACGGGAAAAGGGGGAACGCGTAACATGCCCGAAGGCACGTGTGGACTTAATTATAAAGTTACATTTAATTGTTGAGAGCGCGTAAATCTATTTATATATATACATATATACACATATATATATACTGCGTACAGTGATCACTCACAAACAAGAATTGTTTTTTCTTAAACAAAATATCTGTTTGTCATTTTTCATATACAAGTTGTATATAAGTTGCAATAACTTCAAATATTTGTTTTATAAACAATATGTTGCATTTGACTCTCAGGAATTTAAAAATATTTACATTTATTTATTTTGCACTCACACTTTTATTTACTTTTTGCGCACTTATAATTTGAGAAGTTGTTTAAGAATTGTGTTACGTGAAAATTATATACATCAAATGGGGTCTGTTTGTGCGAGCCTCGCCTCGCCTTGCCCCGCTGAGGCTCCACTCCAAACCCCAATTCCATAAGTGGCATCCACTTTTCCATTTTGACAGACGCAAATGGATTTCATGCATATCGATCATAATGGGAAATAGAATATATATAAATATGTAAATAAACAGATGTTGGCCAAAACCAAAACTACAAAAACAAAATGAAAATGAAAAGGAGAAAAAAACACAGTTTGGAAAGTTGTTTTTCCATCGCATGACAAATGTCAATAATCCCGACACAAGCTGCAAGATCACTGGCTACAAGGGGTGTCGACGGGGATGGGAGGGTGGGGGGTGTTTGGGGCATGTACTACCTACTCTGCAAATGCGCAATTAATCAAATCATTTGAACGCGGGCATTTTTTAATTAAAGTCGTTCGCAATTTGAATGCTAAATTAATCGAGATGAATGGAAAAAAGAAAAAAAAAAACAAATATAACGTGTAACCCCAATGCGACGATGCCCAGGTCCCCAACCAGTGGCAACCCCGCCCACCACTCATAGGGCTTCTTCAACTGGCTGCAGTTTGCGAGTTGCCTCAAATTGCATTTAATATGATCCGAGCTCAGCACACAATTGTCTCAAATAAATAATGAACTAAGTGGCTGATGCCGATGCTGCTACTGCTGCTGTTGAACACCGCCACTTATCTGGCACGTTATCTACAGATAAATCTGTCTCTGAGTGAATCCATCTGGCTCTCCCATACAAAGATTGTTAGACGCAGAAAGGGGAACATGAGGAAGCCAACTACAACTCTATTCTCCATTCTACACATATTCTTCATGACTGTCATGACAATCTCCATCAGCGTTCTCTATATACATATAGATACAATCTGTATTATTTATAATCTAAGCTCTTAAATGCTGTCTAGCATTTCATAGCCATATCTATATCTACCTGTAAGGATTATTATCTGTATCCACATATATATCTATGTCTACAAAATATAACTGAATAATCCAATGCCAAAAATCCCTCACAGCCATAAAATTATATTATATATACATATATGGTAACTATATCTAGTTAGCCACTAACCATAATCGTCGTTCCCATTATCATCTGTATCTATAACAATATTTTTACCTATTCATATATTTACCTATATCTAAATATATATATATATATCCATGTATTCTGCTGAGCCCAACAACGGCTATCTTATCTAAAATAAATCTATACCTATATTGTTATCTGTATATACATTATATTAATTTTCTACGATATTCGCATATAAGCTAATCTGTAGTACCTCAAAAGTTAAACGATTATCATTTGAGGATTGTTTTTCTGTTGTTCTCTCTAAATAAAAACAATCCCTAGATTTATGAATCTGCTAGCTTAGCTCAAAGCTGATAACTGATAACTTTATCCACTATCTTCAAAAGAGAATGCGACACTTTATCAAAAGTTTTGCAGCCGATTTAAAGATCTGCATTACGTAACGCTTGACCCCCAATTTAATAGATTTGATCTATTGTCTACCGCATTCAGTCATAATTCAGTCGTTGAATATTCATAGTTAAATAATTTTGCATAACTGCAGATATTTTTAATTTGCACTCAGACATAGAACAAATCATCTTCCACAGAGCGAGAGCGAGAGCGAGAGAGAGAGAGCCAAAAATCAACTACTTGTCTCTTTCGCCCCCATCCTACTGCTACCTAGTGGTGTCCAACAGCGTTTTCAATTTAGTAATTTATGTTTTATTTCGCCCCTTTGTGTGTTGGTGCAAAGAGTTACGACTATTTTATCGCTGATTACAGATTGCTCCTCTTTGATTTGGCGCTGGAAACCGTGCCACACAAATGTGGAGCATGTGGAGCAATAAACTTTATGAATAGATGCGACGGCGACGGCGACTCGACTCTGCTACGGGTCGTTCGTTCATTTGGTCAGTTACCATTTATTATTTTGTCGCTGATACGCTGGTCAGTTTAGAACAGTTACTTCTTGCTGCCTCCTCTGCTTCTTCTGCTTCTTCTGCTTCGTCTTCTTTGCGCTTAATTTGCAGCCCATCCGCTTATGCTAATTGTGTTTGGCAAACCAGAACACTGCTAAAACTGAATGCCACAAACAAAAAAGACAAAAAAAGAAAAAATAAAACGGTTCTTCTTCGCCACTGCTAAGAAATCGTCAAAACATCGATAAGCAATTTATTATAATGGTACCCAAATCCACTCAGAGATGCGCGCAAATTGTGTGATTTCTCGTCACGATAAAATATTATTTTTGGACACTAATATTCGCCGTTACTTTACTTGTTTTCAGTTTAGGTTCCATTGCCATAAATTCCATTCAGATAGATGCAAGAATTCCATGCGATGCTTTGTTGTGCTGTGCACTTTAGTTGAAGACGAGTCTTTTGAATTTATCTTTCTTTAAAATAAAAGAAGACACCTGCGACCCCATAAAATCTTGATCAGCATCAAAAGTCGAAATCGATTACCGATAGCGATAAAAGCAATAATTTAAACGATAACCTTGACATAATATGGATCAACTGCAAGAGTTTCATCACAAATGAAGCAAATCGTACATTTGTTGGGTATCTGTTAGTCGAGAGAGCTCGACTAGCTCATGTTTACTTGTTTTCCTTGTGTCGACTCGCGTTTTTTTGCCAAGTCAGCTGCCCAAATGCAAATCCATCAATTTGCGGAGCGCCAGATGTGGTTTCAGTTTCAGTTACACCACATATATACATATATACATATATGCATACATATATATCTATACTATATATAGATCATTTTTGGAGCGATTGTCGACATTGACAACAAGCCCATAAACAAGCTCGTAAAAATGCACCAATGAGCTTCTCAGCAAGCAGCCGTGGAAGAACCGAAAACTCTTAACGAAATTCAAGCAAAAACCTCACGCAGCACATCGATAAATCTGAGCAGAAGCAGCAGCAGCAGAAGCAGAAGCAGCAGCTCCTTGGAGCTAACGTGGCGCACGCGCCGTCTCCCGGCAAAAAAAAAAAATAAAATAAAAAAAAATACGATGCTGAGGAATTTGCGCAGGCGAACAACGAACGGCAGCCCAAAAAAGGGCAGCGCACTTTTGCCCGTAGGCGGAGTGAAGTGGAGTGAATGGGAAAGGAGTGGGCAGTCGAAGGAGACGGAGGTGGGTAGGCGGGCAACGGGTTTTTTGTTAGTTGTTGTTCTCACAATCTGATGTGCTGCATCAGCAGCAGCAGCAGCGCTTTGACTGTGATTGCAGCTTGGACTCGGTTCCCACCGCAAACACACACACACACACACAAATACGCACGAGTCTGTCAAGGCTAAGGATAAGTGCAGCGCATTTGCAATTCGACTGGTAAATACCCTAACAAATGGTAGATACGCAATTGAAGTAATGATAAACATAAATATAGAAATAATAGTAATAATAGTAATAGTAATAATAATAATAGTAGTAATAATTCTTTCTAGATTACTAATAATAACAATAATAATATAAATACGCGAACTGTTCCCGTCTCTATTCTGAACCACTCTGAAAACGAAGTGTGGCCAGCTTAAAGATCTTTAACGAACTTCATACAGTAGCCGAGCATATTAAAGATAAACCGCAATCAACCGCAAGCTGCTCTTCTCTTATCTCTCTCTCCCTCTCTCCTGCAGCAGCACTCACTAATAAGTTTCTTTCAATGTCAAGTTCGCCGTGAGCAACTCACTCAAGCAGGCCAATTGTTCTTATGCTTCTGCCTCTTGTTCTTCAGCCGCTGCTGCTGCTGCTGCTGCTGAGCTCATCGGTTGGAGTAGGAATTTTGTGAATTGCTGCTTGCCACGCCCCTTTAAAAGTGACGCCATAGGCGCCAAAAACTTGTGCAGGAGTTGCTTGACTTCTCTTTCATAATTATTGTTGTTGTTTGTGTCGCCAAAAAGTTAAGTTGGCAATTTGAGATATTTATCTCGCTGTCAAGGACGAAATGTACTGACCTATGCCTACCTGCATGTGTGTGTGTGTGTGTATGTGTGAGTCACACTTTTGACGCGTGACTCAGCATGAGCCCAAAAACGCATAAAAAGCTTACAAATTTGAAATTAGGGCGCAGCAGGAAGTTCAGTCAACCAAAAAATGTTATATGTATATTATAATAAAGATTTAAACGTAGACGAATTGCAGTTCAAAGCAAAAGCACTGATTACCCACACACATGCATACATAAATGCTTATAGCAGCACATTAAAGTCCTGCTTATCTATGTAAATTAACATACAAATATTTGCAAGTTCAAAGTCTGGATAAAAGAGAAAAATGGCCAATTATTATCAAAATGTGTCGCATTTGTTCTTATCATCATCTATGCTCTCTCAGCTCGCGCTCTCTCCTCTTTTCCTCTGTCACACTCTCTGCATTCGTTAAGTTGAGCGGAAGCACCGTTAGAAGCAGCGCATTCGGCGTTATCGCGTGTTGTTGTTGCTGTTTTACTCTTCGCTTTTGCTGTTTTCTGGGTGGTTGCAGAAATAATAACAACAAGCGGCAACAGCAACATTTAGTTAAATTAACATGCCTTAAACTAATTAAACACGCAAGACAAATAAATAAAACAATAGCAGCGCTTGGCTTGAAAGTTATTGAGGTAGAATTTATTGTGCGTTAATGTTGTAGTTGCTTGAGTTGTTGCTGCAACAGCAGCGAGTCCCCAGGAGCTGCCGGCTGCTGCACAAACACAAACAAACAAACACACACATATGGCTGTTTATATTGATTTTTCACACACACCGACAAGAAAAGGAGCAGGCGGCAGATAAGCGTAAAGCGAAATACCAAAATGCATTAGAGAAATGTGCAAGAAAGCAAAAACAAGAACAACTGCAATTGTAGTTGTTGTTGTTGAGCCGCTGTTAAGCGCTCCCCTCCCATTTTTTTCCCACCCTTTTGCAAACCACCCGCACAAAAAGATCCAAACACTTACTGCACTCCTTGTATCTCTCACGCTCTCTCTGTCGCACTGGTCGTGACTCCTGCGCCCGTCTCCTGTTTACAGCTGCACGAGTTTTTTTTTGTACACACCCTTTCTGGGCACACTAACAAATTTTACACACAAAACAAAACAAAAAAAGCATTAGTTGCACACACACAATTTCAGTAACTGACAACTATTTCTAGAGCAGCACAATTCAGCAGTATGACTTAAATAATTTATAATTTGTTATTTATTTGTGCTTTTGATATTGGAACCGCGCAAAATTGATTCCAAACAATATTGCAAACGCGCCGCCCGGCAGCACACGACCGCATTCAACGAGTTGTCAATTCAAAATAACATTGCTGCAACAGCTGTTAATGATCTGGGGTCCTGCTGGGTCGCGTCATAAGCAGGTAACAGTTTTCTGTTAAGCACCTTATGAAGTTGGTTGCGCATTTAATGTTGGTCACTTCGACTATAAAAACCAGGTTGCGTATATCGAGATAACAGCTCACTATTAAGCATATACGTCATAGATGACACTCGATATATCGGATTTTAAAAGGTTTGTGGAATGCTTACCGATAAAAAACACGATTAAATTTATTATTAAGTCAATAAATGTAAGTTTTGATATTAAATAAAATTATTGCAGTGTTTTGGTTCAGATTGACGTCACAAAAATAGTGAAATAATTAACATAGCTGACGGTTTTGCTCTATACGTAATCTTCTTTCGTTGTTCATGGTTGGACGTAATGCGCGTCGTGCAAATGGTTCTGTAAACATAACATGGGACGATTCATATATTATGAATATTTTTATAAACTGATACATGTTTAAAATTTTTCAAATAAGTGTATTAAGAATTATATGAAAAAATTAACCACTTAAAATTCATTGTATAAAATAATTGTAGAACATATGAAGAGTAATTTGGAAAGTATATCAAAATAATAACACTTGCGTTTAAAAACCGCGCTACTTTTTCTTTACGTATTCATGCAACGCAGGCATATAACAGAAGAGTTAGCAGCGCAACGGTAACGCAAACTGAGCAACGCAAGCGCATAATGCGCAACGTATGCGCGCTGTCAGCAACGTAAGGCGAAGAACGAAATGAACTTATCGATATAACAACCCTGTCAACACACATATAAGATACATTTTTTTGTCAGCAGCAGATTTTTTTGGTGGTAAATAATTTTCGCTGATATATTGCGTATATTAATAATATCAACAAACTAGTATTTTAAACTGCTCGTTGTATACTTAAACATTCAATAAAACGGCAGTTATGCGAAGCTAAAGTGCCTAAACAGAAAACAACCAAAATTGTGTACCATGAAAAAAGTGGCTACGTTTTGCTGCTGCTGCGTGTGAAATGAAGTGGAAGCAGAGCATTGAAAAATTGACGATAAACGAGAAATAAGAAATGAGAAATCTAGTGCTTCAATACATATTTTATGTTTAAACATTTACAGCAAGTGCATCATTGTTTTTGTTTTGTTTAACTCTAATTGCAGCTGGCGAATATTGAATACCTGTAAAGTAATTTAACCTGTGTAAGTTGACAATTATTTATGGCCAAAACACACAAAATATGTTGCAGCAGGCATATAACAATTTATGGTATGCTGTTATACGATCTGTTATACACAACAAAACTGTAGCAAAGAATTATGAAAAAAGCGGCTCTGATTTCCAAGAATTGTTCAAAACTGATGCATGTATTTATGCGTGTGTGTGTGTGTGTGTGATTGTATTAAACAGGTTTTCATTCGCTTTTTTTTGTTTTTGCGCAGCCTTTAGTGCGCTTTGTCCGCATGCAACTAAGCTAACACAAGCACAAACACATAAATACATGTGTGTGTTTTTTTTTACTGAAGGTCAACGATGCTTTCTCCAGTTGTTTTGGCTGCTGCTGTGCAAACATAATTATGGTTTTGTCTTTCAATTTTATTGCCCACTTGAAAAAACAGTAATTCTAATTTGGGCTTCATTCTCAATTTGCGCAATGTGAATGCACTCTTCAAACACACACACACACATCCACACTTACCAGCGGGAAGCATCGTTTATCGTTGTGTTTTTAGCACGCAGGTAACTTTTGTCCTCACCCCCACCCCTGGCGTGTGTCAGCTGCCCGCTGCTGTCCCTTGTCTCTTGTCCGTTGTCCGCTCTCTCAACCACCCACACACACGCATACGCACGCATTGCCGTACTTTTGCATACAAACACAGGGCTGCATGCGGCATTTGTCTTTGCTGTCGATGCTGGGATGACGCTTTCCGTATTTATTTGTCACTTTTAAAGCTCAGAGCGTGGGAGCGACACAGGCGTTGGCAACGCAACAAGAATTTACCTTCTAGATAAAATAGGTTTGTGGATAGATATAACTTTTATTAGTGAATTTGGATATTTAGAACTACATCAGAATTGTTGAGTTTGGAAAGAAATAAATCAATTAATTAATTAAAAGATGCAATTCAATTTCGAATAAATTTAAATCGGATCAGATCTATGCAATGTTGATTCAGTTCAGCTCGGATTATTAACTATCAAGAGAATCAAGCTAAAATAGCTGCATACTAAGCTATTTCGATATGTCAATGAATTATCGACGCAATATCAAATGCAAAACCCATTTACCCATTTCGATCCTTTTGCAAATTCACTTTGCTGCTCACCGGCACACACATACACACGCACACACGTCTCTCTGCACAGAAGCATCGGCAGACTGCTGCAGCAGCCGACGCCCATACACCCAACAGAAATCCCTCTAACTCCCTCCCCCGCCCACAACCCAAGCTAGCTCCAATTGCCGCAGTTTGTTTTGCGTTTCGTCTCCCGCTACCGCTGCCGTTCCGTTAACAGCATTCTTTGCACAGTGCAACGAAGACGACGTCGAAAGCAAACGAAGACGACATTCACAGTCGGATTAACTTTGCTCGTTTTGCCTGCGTTGCCAGTGTTGACGCTTAAGCCTTTTTATAGCCAATACAAGCATTTTGAAAATCATACATGTGCCAAGAATTCTATGTTGTATGTTGCTATAAAACCAACTAAACGTATTTGGGTTTAAGCCCTGATTAGCTGCAAATATGCTCCTCAAAATTCACTTGTATTATTTATTATATATAGTAAATATTGTTTTCAATAAAACACACTTGAAAATAGTTGGCTTTTTCTAGCAGCAACATTGGGTTTTGTGTTTTGCATGCTGGCAACACTGGTCGCGGGCCAAACAGATAAACAGAGCAGCAGAGCAACAGAGAACGGACGAAGTCGGCGAACAACAGACAGAGCTGCCAGCCAGCCAGCCACAGCCAGAGCCAGTTGGTTAGTTGGCAACGCGTTCTCGTTGCGTGCGGACGTTTGCGCGCGCTCAGAATTAGGGAATAGAAGTTTCGAACTGTTCACGACAAAAATCAAATGAATTCTTTTAATTAGTCATTGTTTATATAGTTGTGTAAACGTTTTTTTTTGCGCTGCTGTTGTTCTTGTTGTGTGTACTTTGTTTTTGCCTGTTGCAAGATGTATTAAAGTCCCATTCGGACGTGTTTGAACGTGATTGTTCTGATTGCAGTGTGTTGTTGTAGTCGTTGCTGCTGAGAGGGAAAGAGAGAGGGAGAGAGAGGAAAACACACACACACATACACAAGATGGAGGATCGCATGATGGCCCACACTGGGGGCATGATGGCACCGCAGGGCTACGGCCTGCCCGGCCAGGATGATGGCCAGAACGCTGGCAACGAGAACGAGGTGCGCAAGCAGAAAGATATCGGCGAGATCCTGCAACAGATCATGAGCATCTCCGAGCAATCGCTGGACGAGGCGCAGGCCAGAAAGCACACACTCAACTGTCACCGCATGAAGCCGGCCCTCTTCTCAGTGCTGTGCGAGATCAAGGAGAAGACCGGTAAGTAAAAAAAAAATATATTAATTTAAATAAAAAACTGCTATACATTTATGATACATACAACATTCCCTCAAAACATGCACATGAGAATATCTGCAATTTAAATCGTTATTTGCAAATATGGGCATTCCCTCGAATCTTGGAACACAATAAAATTTTAAATACAGTGGACGGTTGCGAATGAAAATTTTGTGATATGAAAATCGTTATTTTCGGTGCACATTTCAAATGGGGTGGGGGAAGGGGTATTCCCCGAAGACTTGTTTTAAAATACAATTTTCGATACAGTGGAAACAAAAATTGCTGCATTTCTGAAATTCAAATTGTAATTTTCACAAACATTTATTGTGGATATTCCAGCAATCACTTTTCACATATTTAATATACAGTACACGCTCGCATAAAGCTACTTTTGATGTTCTAAACACAGTTCATTAATTTTGAAGAATTTCTACGTATATAGAAATCATAATTGTAATTTATTTACTTTAAACGAAGATATGAAATTTCAAAAATGAAATTATAGTCGATACCGCTGTTCGCTGTTTGGGTTAGCGCGAGTCCACTGTACAACAAGGGCCCGTCTGCCCCAACTCTAAAATTCCGGCACACATCGCAGCGTGTTATTATCCTTGAACGCACCTTCCAGAGAGAATTTCAAATCGAGTTTGCCTTAATTTCATCTGCTGTATATTTTTTTTGTTTTGTGAGTGCTCCTTGTGTGTTTTTTTCTTATGTTTGCCTCAGTTTTTCTCTTTTTTGTTCTTTCTGTCCTTCTTCTTTATATTACACGCCCACGCAGCGACGCAAAATGGGGCAATAACAGCGCGTTTTGATTGTGGGCCAGATGTTTTGAATGGCTCCAGCGTTGCCATTGCCATTGCCATTGCCTAACCCTAAAGTACAACTCCCCAATCGCCCTCCTTGTACAACCCATCCCCCAATGGCCTGAAACCATCCCCCTCACAACCCCCCACACAAAATGAGCACCGTTGCGAAATTGCCTTTTGGGTAGCGTTCTGGTTTTCAACATTTTCGGTTTTTAAGTTGCGGGAGGGTGTTTTTGTTGTTGTCCTGCATACCTATTTCAAAACGAAAAAAAAACAGTTATTTTTGAATGTGCTGTGAACAGTTTGATAGCTGCTGAAAACTGCATGATTTTCTTAATGTCTCAAGTGAGTTCTATATTTATTTATTACCTTCGAAACAGTTTTTACTTGTCTTTAAACCGAAGCCCGCCCCTTGCAACATTATCAAATCAGATCAGATAAGATCATCTCTGACAAGGTTTGCCAAAAAGTTTCTTTTGATCTCCCTGAGATCCATCGGCTAATAAAACTAGAACATCATATTTATATATTTTCTGGTCACAGACGAATCCATCGGTTTGCCCTACCCTTGCTTAGTTATTTTTTACTTACAGGGTATGCAATATAAATATATATAATTTTTTCTTAATTTTTTGTTGTGTTATTTTGAATGGTTTTTGCCAGATGATATTTAGGAAAAGGTGTTTCTTGTAAAGGCTCCGGTTGCACACTTTCCAATCAGGTGTGACCAACAAAACGCATTAAAAAAGGGGAGATGGAGGCGTGTGTGGGGGGTTGGGAGGTTCTGTTGTAGAACGTGTGTCGCTCTACAAACTAAACAAATCTAATCCTGGCCAAGAGCCGAAGAGCCGCTGCACAAGCCAACAAATTAAATCGCTTTAAGCACATGCATATATAATATATGTAAACTTAAATATATATAAGTATACAGTTACTTCATATAGGTACACATTTTATCTAGGCCCGTGTGTGTGTGTGTGTGTGTGTTGTGCTCTTGTCTACAAAGCGATAACACTTCCACTATCATCGATGGCGGGCGCCGACAACAAAGTAAACAAGAATAGAAACTTTCCCAGAAGAAGAACACACTTGACCCAAGGCAAGAGAGAGAGAGAAGGAGGGAGAGAGAGGGTTCCACTATATGATAAAAGGCGGGTGTAATGTGGAGCTTATGGGGTGTACAGACAGAGAGAGAAAGAGAGAGCTGCTGCTGCTGCTTCTTCTTCTTCTTCAGCTGCTGCTGATGAGCGAAACAAGTATTTTAAAAATACAACCAAAATGAAAGAAAACAAAAACAAAGAAAGAAAAAAAAAGAGTTATTGCTGAGAGTGTCGAATATTGAATACCCTACGTTGGAATTATATATGTACGAATGATATGCATCTAAAATTATTTATTTGTTTTTCTCATTTGCAAAGATTTTTGTGTATTTCGAAAATATATTAGAAAACAGCAAAAATATTTGACGTAATGGGAAACTAAAACGGTTGCTCTTCTGCCTCATTCACAAAGCTACAGCAAAAAAAAGAAGAAGAAGATATATAAAGAAGAATGTAGATAAATAGAAAAATCGGATTTAACACCTGATCTGAATGCACAACGCACTTGGCTTATACCCTTTAAAAGGGTATTTAAAAACGGTTTTCAACAATTGCTCATTCTCTCGTTTTGTTTAACATATTTTATCAGCCGTGTGTGTGCGTGCGTGTGTGCGTGTATGCGTGCTTGTGTGTGTGTGTGTGTGCGTGTATGCGTACTTGTGTGTGTGTGTGTGTGTGTGTGTGTGTCTTGAAATTAGTTTGTGAAAAGCGCAAACCTGTTCGACAGGCATGCAAAATAATACGCACAAGTATTGTTCAAGTATTGTTGAATATATATACATATATATATATATATATGTATATATACATATTTGTATCTGAAGAATACAACAACAACCCCTTCACTTCTCCTTCGGAGTCGCGACATGTTTATTACACGGCTGTTGTCCTTTCTGTTTCTTTGGCGCTTTGCCCCATTCAAATTTACGAGCTGGAAATGCCATTTAGTCTCCTCCTCATCCGCCTCCTATATATAAATATATATATATATATAAACCTATGTACCCCCTACATTGCTCCAGCCCCTCCCCTCCGCACCCGCAACTATCTGTGTATTGTATCTGCAATTTGGCTGGCTGCTTTTAAATGCTTCATTAGATACGCAAATGATGCGACCTGTGAACCAACTCCCTATCGCCCCTATTCCGCCCTTCCCTCATTTCTTGACTACTTATCCCGCCTCCCTTTTAAACGTAAAGGATTGGAATTTCTTGCCAACTTTTTGGCACAAGTTTGCCTTTAAATTTAAGAACTAAACTTGTTTTCTGACAAATATTTGATTAGTTTAGTGGGATTTGGAACCCAAAACTGGTTAAACTAGGGTAGTCAAATATATATTTTCCCTAATCAGAGATCAGAAGCCGGAATTTACGACTGGGAATGGAAATACCACTACTATTGACTGATGACTGATTTATGAATGAGTTGATTTATTAGCTGTCTGGCATTTCAATTTCAAACTCAGATTGCACTAATCAGCAAATATTTCAGGTAAAGTTTAGGAACTGGTTCCACATTCGATTCCCCTATAAAATATATACTTTATGAACTACAAATTAAATTTGAAGATTGACTAGTTAATAAAGTAGAGTTGAAGAAAATAATTAAATAATTTTTTTGAGGTTAGTTAAAAATATAATAATTATCATAAGAGTTTCTCTCGAAATCTTTAAAAATAGTTTTAGGAAATGCTTTAGTTTGTGGATTATTGCCAATCAGATACTCCCGTTATAATTTTATTTTGTTGTAAATCATATTTTTCATCCATTGACTGATTTACAATGCGAATGTTAAAAATTTCGTTTTCTAATCTGCAAAAAACAAAATCGCATGAAAAAAGTACTTAGAAATACAACTCTGCGAATAATATTATGATGATAGGCGGAGACGCAGACACGCCTCATTTACTTATACACTCAAATGTCTCACCTCCCCCCTCTGTATATCCTTATAATAACATTATCCAACATAGCACTCCCCTCTCCCACCGCCGCCCATCCGATTGCATCTACATACCTTTGCCTTTGCCTTTGCCTAGCTTTCATTTGGAATATTGGAGCAGCTGTCGCCGCTGGCGCAATATGTTCTAACTGTATTTCTTGTACTCTCTCTCTCTCACCATTTTTAATACCTACACACACAGACACTTTAATTACATGAGCTACAAATGTTAATGGTATCGCTGTTAATGTTAATTTACGTCTTTGCACCTTTCTCTTTAGTGCGGTTTTTCTCCCCCTCCCCTCCCCTCCCCATCCTTTAATGTAAATGCATTTATGTGTTTATTAACAGCTGTACATATGAAATTCAATTCCTGGATCATGTAGATACTTTTTATGTGGCTTTCTGTAAGTTGCAGCTTTTCATAACGGTTAACTGAACAGAGAATGAAAGAAAGCATTTTTGGAAAGTTTTCCTTATTTTTGTTTAGATCTATCTAACTAACTGTTAATTAAATATTGATCAATTACTAGTGAAGGTTCAGGTGAAGTTGAAGAACTGCTTCCACATTTTTGAACTAAAAATAATTGATTCTTAAAAATTGACAGATTGCGGTTTTGGTTGCAGTTTGACAATCAAAATAATACATTAATTATAATATATTTGAAGTAGTTGATTCAGTTTTCTCTCGAAATATTTAAAATTAGTTCTAAGAATTCCTTTAGTTTGCCATTTTTATTCTAGATGAAGGTTGACGCTCAACTTTTATTTTAGTTTTGGAAAGTTTTCGCCATTTCGCGTTTCTTAAAGTCAACTGGGAGTTAACGAAATGTTTTATTCAAAACTTGCAGTTGAGCTAAGCTGAGCTGAGGGGTTGCTTGAGGTAGGTAGGTGGGATGGGCTTGGGATGGATGGATGGAGAGAGGAAGATTTCATTACTTGTGTTGTTGTTGTGCGTGTTGTATGCCTTATCCAGTTGCCTCAACAATTGTTTTTGGTTTGGTCGGTGTCTGCTGTTGCTGCTGCTGCTGCTGCTTGCAACATGTATACATAATACATAGAAGAAGCAGTCGTGGCAAGAAGCGATATTGTAGTTGTTGTTTTGGGAACGCTGTGGCAATGCTGATGAGCTTTGCCGTGCGTACCACGAGAGGGGGGATGGATGGGGACGGGGGGAGTCAATTGTTCGCATTCGCGAAATGTTTTCAGCTAGCGATTTTTGCTGCCGGACTAACTCCTTGGCGAACGTGATTAAGATTCAACAACAGTGGCAGGCAGCAGCAGCAGTGGCATGCGGCATGTGGCATGTGGCGCAAAATCTAATTCATGCATAGCCATGACTTGCTACGAATATAATACAAGCTAAAAAGGAAGCAAGGACAACAACAGGAACAACAACAAGCATTTCCCTAGACAATATGCCAACTCAACGTATGTGTGTGTGTGTGTGTATCTGTGTGTGTAGTGAAAACTTTCTTCGAGTTTGAGTTTCGTTGTTTTGTTGGGGTTTTCTTTCGCACGCCTTTTCTTGCCACTTCGTCGTCGGTGGTGCATAATAAAATTTGATACGTTTTTCGCCCCAAAGCGCTCTGTGCGTGTTGCTTAGCAGGATAACTGAACACACACACACACTAACACCCATCCACACACAACACACACTGAATTTTTGCAATTTGAGTGTCGAGGAAGAACAGTTGAAAATATTATTTTGCTGATTTTTGTTGTCGTTTTGTGTTTGTTTGCTTTTCGCAGTACTTTCAATTCGCAACACGCAAGAGGAGGAGCCACCAGATCCGCAACTGATGCGCCTGGACAACATGCTGATTGCCGAGGGCGTGGCTGGACCCGAGAAGGGCGGCGGTGGCGCCGCCGCTGCCTCAGCCGCAGCAGCCAGCCAAGGCGGCTCACTATCCATCGACGGTGCGGACAATGCCATCGAGCACTCGGACTATCGCGCCAAGCTGGCCCAGATTCGCCAGATCTACCACCAGGAGCTGGAGAAATACGAGCAGGCCTGCAACGAGTTCACCACCCACGTCATGAACTTGCTACGCGAGCAGAGTCGCACCAGGTGAGTCTCAGCAACAATTACAAACGCTATAACAAAGTTGTGCAAAAGGCAGCAGCAGCAAGCATCTCCAACTCGATATGCAATATATCATATATAACAAGTAAGAATGCTGAAGTCGAGAGAGCTCGACTTCGATGTACCCTTAACCCAGCTCTTAAATATATTCTAATACATTTTCTCGTGTAATTTAAAAACTATTTCTAAAAACCAGACAAATATTTTTCAGAGTTAACCAGTTAGTTTATTATTGAATGATTTTATTTTATTTTGATAATTATTCGTTTTGTAATTTTGTGCTTTCGGCGCTTAGTAGGCGATGAATTATTGAGCTAAACGTTAACGTTAACGTTATATCAAAAATCATACAATAAAAATATAGAATACAAAATAAGTTACAACAGAAGTTACTTGCAATTGTAAAAGCTTAAAGATGCGTGATGTTCCAGTAGAGCTTATAACAGAGGATGTGATGAAGGCAGTCCCTGAAGATTACATTGATGGGATAATATTCAAGGTTATCACGTTCCTTTATCCTCCGTTTGCGAACACAACAATTGTAACGTACAAAGGAAATAACCCGCAACCAAACTTTCTATATATTTTTCTATTTTTGTTCATTACGTTGATTTGTTCTTTTATGGCGTTTAACGCCTATAAGCTAATCACAAAAGTAAGTCACCATTGTGAGTAAATCCATTTTTGATATATTATCATTAACAATTCTAATTTAGAATCAACGTAAAAACGCATTATGGTTACCGTAACACAAAATTAAATGAATGCAATGACGGGGAATATGCATAAAGTACAAATTTTCTGTTATATAAATAAAAAACAGGTAGCTTGACTACGATATTCCCTTAACCCAGTTGTTAAATATATTCTAGTTTTATTGGCAAATTTCCCTGTGGAATTTATTGCTATCGGAAATCAAAATGTATCGATAATACAGAAACTGAGGCAGTTATCGATAAAATAAAGCAAACTTGATCCGCTCCTGGTGCACGAGAACATATATTCCAAATTTGAAGTCGCTAGCTCTTATGGTCTCTGAGATCCGCATGTTACTAAAGACGGACATGGCTATATCGACTCGGCTGTTGATCCTGATCAAGAATATATATACTTTATGGGGTCGGAGATGCTTCCTTCTGCCTGTTACATACATTTGCACAAAACCCTTATACCCTTTTTACCTATTTTTAACGGGTTAAGGGTATAAAAATATATCATATTTAAAAAGTAAATACTTAAAATTGATCTAAAAAATTATCCAAATTTTATTTAAACACAAGCAATCAATACTAAAGATAAGTAAACCAAACAAAAAAAGAAGAAATAAATTAAGTCAAGGACAACTTTTATATTTATTTTACATATATTTTTATTAAATTATTATTTCAATTCATCCTTAGCAAAGTAGTCAAATAACAGTAAAGCTGGTTATATTTGACTACGTTTAGTAATTGGCTAATAATTGTATTTTAAAATAAGCCCAAAAGAGAAACCAAATATTTTGCAGCAACTATTATTTTGACCGCTGCTGTATTTTCGTGATTCATCAGCATTACTAGGTTTGTTTTGTAAGAGTCGGAGACTTTAAAGTTGTAAATAATATCAGTTTCAAAGAAAATTGCAATCTGATTTCTGTTTCGATTCTAAAGTTGAGCAAACAACAAAAACTATTTTCTATAAGCCATGTAAAACAGATAACAACAATTGTTGCTGAATCAGAGATAACGTTTAACGTATTGCGTTATCTGCTAATTTAGTTGATTCATCCGGGTTTTTTTTTATATATTTATATATATATATATATTATGTTAAACGTTGCTCGTTTCGTTGTTTTTTGCAGACCCATTACACCCAAAGAGATTGAGCGCATGGTGCAGATCATCCACAAGAAGTTCAGCTCGATCCAGATGCAGCTGAAGCAGTCGACCTGCGAGGCAGTGATGATATTGCGATCCCGTTTCTTGGACGCACGCCGCAAGCGTCGCAACTTCAGCAAGCAGGCATCCGAGATACTCAACGAGTATTTCTATAGTCATTTGAGCAATCCGTATCCATCCGAGGAGGCCAAGGAGGAGCTGGCGCGCAAGTGCGGCATAACGGTGAGTCGATCGATGATGGATATATCCATATATCCATATATCCGATATTGGTTAACTAATTATTTGTTGTGTTTTGCATTTCGGGCAGGTGTCGCAAGTATCGAATTGGTTTGGCAACAAGCGCATCCGTTACAAGAAGAACATTGGCAAGGCACAGGAGGAGGCCAATCTGTATGCGGCCAAGAAGGCAGCTGGAGCATCGCCATATTCGATGGCCGGTCCGCCCAGTGGCACCACAACGCCAATGATGTCGCCCGCACCGCCACAGGACTCGATGGGTTATCCGATGGGCTCCGGCGGATACGATCAACAGCAGCCGTATGACAACAGCATGGGCGGCTATGATCCCAACTTGCATCAGGATCTTAGCCCTTGAGGATAGGCTTGCCAAAGCTAAAACAACATTAATAGGGTCTATTTTTTTTTTTAATTTTTTTAATAATATCTTTTGTAATTATGAATATGTATCTGCTCTGTGCGAGGTGTGTGTGTGCACAAATCCATATATATATACAGATGTATATATCTATCATATGTGTGTATCTGTTTGCGTGTGTGTGCGTGTGTGGGTGGGTGTGTGTGTGTCTTCGTTTGTGTGTATGTAACATACAATCAATTATGTATACGATTATGTCTTAATTAATATTATGTACTGAAAACAAAACAAAAAAAAAAAACAACAAAAAAATGGAAAAACAACTAACAACAAAACACAAAGAAAACAACACACGACACACAATTTTGTACATTTGGCCAGCAACAACAACAACAACAAGAACAACAATTCACACACACACACATACGGATGATGTGCATACATATATAGATATATACACACACACATACACATATATACATATATGTATGTATGTATATATATTTTTTGTGCATGATACACACACGCACACATATATATATATATATATACAAATACATACCACATAATGAAACCAATTTGCGTTGCAATATCAATTAATTAATAAACACAATTAACGAAAAACAAGCTAAACTAATTTTTAAAAGAAAACAAAATAAATTTGTAATTTGCCTGCACAATTTTTGCCTTGTTTAATTTTGTATACGTTATTTTTTGGTTTTGCTTTTTGTGTGTGCGCTTAGCTTAAGTAAAAAAAGGAAGAATTTTCTACATATTCATTTTCGCTTTTAAATCCCAATTTATGACGCCACGCCCTCCCCGGCCATAAAAATACAAAACACACAAAAAAAAAAGAGATGAAAACAAAACAAAACAAAATATAACAAATTTTTTTAAGCTTTTTGCGCTCTAATGTTAAATGTGAACCTCAAATACGTAAAAGTCACACAACTATTATTAAAAAACAAAAACAAAACAAAACAAAAACTTTTGAGAAAATTAAAACGAAGCAGAGATGAACTTTCTACTAGGCATTAGTTTAAATAGTTATATATTTTTTTCGTAGTGTCTAAGCCGCAAAAACAAAAATAAAACAAAAGCAACACAACAACAACAACAATTGTATACTAAAATTAAATTTACAAAACAAACGCATGTATACTATGAAATACGATATATATAAAACAAAAACAAAAACAAAAAAAAACTAAATCTATCAAAAATGTATACTCACGATTGCAACACTAAATTGTATACCACGAACAACAAATGTATACTAGAACGAAACTCCCATTTATCAAACATATATGTAACTATACAAACAACAAAAAACAAAAATTAAGAAAAATCCTTAACAAAAAAAAAAAAACAAATAAAACAAAAAACTTTACAAATTGTATACCAGCAAGCGCGGCGTTTGCCACTGTTATACGCCGTATAACAGTTCAGACGTACCCTAAACAACAATTGTCAACAAGTATTACGAATAACTAAAAAAGAAAACGAAAAAAAAACAACTTTTTATTACATATTTATGGCGAAATTAAACAAAAAAACAAAAAACAAAAAAACATGTATACGATGTAAATCAAATTTAAAGCAACATTTTTTTTTTCTTCAACTCTGTTACAATTGAGAACTCCAGAAACCAGATCCAAAAAACATGATTTTCCCTGAGATTCCATTATTTTCAATTATTGTGTGTGTACGAACATAAAGAAGAAGAAGAACTAACTAGAAACTCCAAAATATTGATAATTAACTTCCTTCCTCTTAGTATTCGATGGAAAAGTATTGTAATAATGAATAACAAAAAACAAAACAAAACATAAGCAAATCTTTCGTCTAGCTGTTAAAGCAACAGATCGGTATATATACTTATATATATATATATACATATTTATATATATATATGTATACATAAATATGGAATAAACTATAATTATTTTAAATAAATAAATACAAAAACGAAATAAAAACCAACAACAAAAACAATGCTATATTATAATTAAATAAACAACAACAACAAACAAACTTACTTTTTCTCGTCTTTGGTATATAGAAGATATATATTCAGGAATGATTGCAGCCTCCCAGTTGCCCCCGCTTTAAACACAAATATTCAATTTTCATTTGTTTATTTAATTTATTTATTTTATGTACAAAGCCTAAAAAACAGATTGTAGTACTTTCAACAGTTCTCGATTCCATACAATTATTTATATATATATATATATATATATATATATTAACATTCTGAAACATTTGGGGATATATATTTGGGTGTATCTGTTGAGACCGATTATTTCGAGTCTAAAAACTGTTGCTGCTTATTTTAGTATTTCACGGTATTTCTCACAACTGAATCTCGACGACTTTTCGACTATATCTGATTATTCCACACAACATCTGGCAATTTGAAGCAATTTGGATTTAACGTGTTTTACGCTACTTTGTGTCTATTCCTGAGGATATATCATAAATGTTGGGCGTGGGCCAAGGACTTGGCCCTTTGAGTACGGAACCAATGCAATCGACTAAAAGAGAACAAGAAACATGGCCAGCATCGGAGGAGTTTGTGGCCCGATCGGGGCTCGGACAAAAGGTGCTCAGATTGAAGACTGACACTCGAGACGGCACCACATATGGAATCTGGTTACAGACTAAAATCTAAAATCATTCTCAGCACCCGTTGTCGACTTTTCCTTTTTCCGAAACTTTAGTTAAACATTATAAAAAAAAAAACAAAAAAAATAAAATATTTATAACAAGTTTAAAAGAATTGTTTTAGATGAAGATGAAGTTCAGATTGAATACGAAGAGTATATATAACTATATAATATATATAAGCAAACTTTCCATTGGGTATATATATATAGTATCACATTGCAGGATTTCTAGCTTGAGCTGGAAGGCAGCAGGACGACGACGCATCTAACGAATCTAACGCTTGCCTGGACACTTGGACCAGATTGTGACTGCTCTGTTGGATTGTTGCTGCTGCTGCTGCTGTTGTTGTTGTTGTTGTCTGCCCGCATGGGCCGCGTTTCATTCGGTCTTCGCCTTGGCATCGTCGCTGATATTGCTATTGATATTGCCATTGGCATTGGGATTAGGATTGGGTTTGGCATTGCCATTGGCATGGCGATAATCGGCGCAGCTGTTGCGACTGTTGCTGCTGCTGCTGCTCTGTTCGCTGCGATGTGGATGATCCGCAGTGGTTGCATCGCTGCCGCCATTGATGGCATCCGAAATGGCGCTGGAGATGCACTGTTGGCTGTTCGATGCTTGCGGCACACACGCGCACGAGTCGCAGACACGAACATCCGTTGCCCAGCCGCGCTCCAGGACAGGCATGCGCCGCTTCGAGCAACTGCTGCAGACGGCCTGACCACAGCGTCGGCAATGATGGCGATGGCAATCGATTGCTACTCCATTTCTGGTTGGATTGCTGATGCGTTTGCTCTGTTTGCTGATGCTGTTGTTGCTGCTGCTGCTGCCGCTGCTGTGTCTCTCATCCGTCGCCTGCAGCGGCTGCTGCTGTTGCTTGGCCAGCTCCTCGGCACGGCCAAACACAGATTTGCATATGAAACAGTTGGGCGACTCCGCATCTGGCACCCAATACGAGGGTCGTGCACTATCCTTGATCATCTCTGCAAATAAAGGGTTGTTGTTGTTGTTGGTGTCAAATTGTGTCAATTGTTGCACTTGTGGCACTTACGCTTGGGATAGTCTATCAGCACGGAGGCATAGCTGCTGATGGTGTTGTAGATGGTCTCGCCACATTTGCGCACCAGGATGTCGCCCTCATCGTTGGTCGGCCTGGAGCCTGTGCAGGCGATAGTCAGATTTGAATTGCAATAAGTAAATTCAGCTTGGTCTTCAGCTTGCGCTGTGTGTGTAACAAACAAGGAAACTTTAACAGACCAATAGACACAGCAAGATACAGTTACAGATACAGATAGAGAGATAGATAGATAGAGTGAGAGAGAGAGAGAGAGAAGCGCATAGGAAACGAGTGCCAAGTTGAACTCAGTCAAAAACAAGTTGACTTTGATTTCGAAAACAAAATAACAAATAACAAAAACAAAAACTTTTTCTTTATGTTTGAATTGTTGTAGTTGAGTAGAGGAATAGATTTGGATTTCTCTGTTCTCTTACCCGGCGTCACATCCGATTTGCGCCGCAGCTGCTGATGGCAATCGTTGCAGACGCGAACCGGCTGCAACCAGCCACGTGCCGGCACCGGCACCGTCTGCTGGCTGCACGTCTGACAGAAGCCCTCGCCACAGCCGCGGCAATGATGCTTGGACATGCCCGTCTGGTCAAAGTTGCACCTGCACGCGTGGCACACCTGCACATAATAATAACATAACAATAATACACAATATACAATATACAGGAGGTTACGTACTATGATCTCATGATTGGGTCGCCAGTAGTTGGGCGCCACCTTGTCGGCAACCAAGCCGCTGATGGCTTTTGTCCAGGGCGCCGATATATTGGTGATGCCCTCGCTAATGCTGCTGACGCTGTCCAGGACCATTTGGGCGGAGTGCGCATTGGCGCGCAGAGCAGCATTCCCACCTCTCCACACATGCACGATCTGCACGCTGTCAAAATTGTGTGATTGATTGATTGATTGATTGAGTGATTGATTCGATTGTAGACTTACTGAACCACAGATGTCTCGGGCGATTTGTTGCCATACCAATATTGGCGGGTTCGATAGATTTCGCCGCAATAGGGACACTCGATGACATCGCCCTTCCACACGTATTTGGCCAGTCCGGACCAGGTGGTGTCCGTCTGGGATTGGGTGCGTACGCTGACGACAATCTCCTTGCCACTCTTGTAGCAGGCCTTGCACAGATACCGCTTGTTCTCGTACTGATGCTGGTAGTTGCAGGGCTGCGTATTGAAATGCGGCTGACCGTCGCTGACGTGGCCCATGGAGCGTTGGCAGCGACGACTGCATGACTCACAGTGGGCACCGCAGGTGAAATACTGCTCCGGGAACGGATTGATCGCCTTCTCAATGATCTCGCCAGCGAATTTCTGATTCAGCAATTTCATTGCCCTGAACACAACCGACGGCTGGCGCGGCGAACGCACCGATGTATTCTCAATCTCGAGACGCAGTGCATCGCTAATCTTCTTGAAATTCGTTGAGCTCTTCGCATCAGTCTGGATGCCCACATAACGCAGCGAGCTAAACGCGTTCGTCTTAAATTTCTGATTGGCAAAACTACTGCGCAACTTATCCTCGGCGCTCTCCTCCACGGCTGCAAATCCAAAACGAAATGAAAATCCATAAGATTCAAATTGAAATTAATACAAAAGATAGGTTTTGGCTTGCAAATAAATAGTTGTAGCACAGATAATCAGATGACAACTATTGCTTCCAATAAACCATATTAGAAATTGAATATGACGCATGACGGATGAAATTAGAGATTGTTGTGAGCGACTACTGTACCAGTCTTAAGTCCGACTGATGATTAATCTAGTACGTACAGCTTTCTAGGGGCTTGGTGTAGTGCGTCTCGTGGAATATGATCACAGCTGGTCCCAGGGTGCTGCCATTGCCCATGGCCTGCAGCGCTTGGGTGAAATGCGTGTCGAACGCCTCCGAAGCGGTGCTCAGAAACTCATACATATCGCTATGCAGACGCTCCGATCGAGTGCGATAGACGACAATGTCCGAAATGGCGAGTACCTGTCCATTAACAAATAGAGGCGGATAAGTCAATGAATCTCGATAAGTATATGTTGCATGTTGCATGTACCTTTAGGAGCATACGCATGCGTTTGTTGCTTTTGCATGTGATGCCCAGCAGACCCTCGGTGTCCAGGCAGAGGGCACCCTGCTCCCGCTGCATGGCCGCATAGACGCCAATTGTGCAGGAGCTCTGCTCCGGGGATGTGCGAAAAACGGACTCGCCATCGAAAAATACTTGATTCATCGTGTGCGATTTGCCATCGCCCGTATTGCCAAATATTGAGATCACTTTCAGTTTGTCCGATTCCTGGCAATTCAACTTCTTGCAAAAGAGTTCCGGTGTGGCAATCTGCAGATTCTCATCCGCATCGATGAATAGAAATGCTCGCATTGCCGCATTGTTGACAATCGAGTCCATCGAATCGTGCTCATTTGTATTGATGAAAGGTATCGACTTGAATTCGGCTTCATTTATGATTTCCGATCGCATTGCCTCGTCCTGTGGCATGCAACAGAAAGAGAAAGAGAATGTTAAGTTGCCATCAAATTTGATATTGTGTCGCCCACCTCGGTTATGGACACTAGAAAAGCCATTGTCGGATGGAAAATGAGCAAATCAGAAAATTCAACAATAAATTAGCAGGTGCCGTTGGCCCTGCAACAACAGCTGAGCACCGCCGTTTTTTATGACTCAACGTTTGCTTCTGGTGCTACTGCTGCTGCTTAAATATATGACGACGCAATTTGTAAAAAACGTCTGGCATTTCTTTTGTTATTGTTACTTGCTGCATGCACGAGTGCCAGCAGTTAGTGTGTGTGTGTGCGTGTTTGTGTAAATGCATTAACAATATATGTATTATATATTATAACAAAATATTGTAATTTGCCTGAACGTTTACAGACGGTTAACAGAGTGCACTCTGTTAAGACGGCTATGGCGCTTTTAACGTCTTTGTTTTTGTTTCGGATCATTGCCTGCTGGCAATCCGACAAATATATATTCAAAGGTTTTACGTCGGGTTGTTGTGGTTTATGCCTAGCTTATCAATCGCTTATCAGCTGAATTGTATTGTAGTGGCTGCTCGGAATGACGAACATTCTGGAAATGTTCAGGGATTCGGGAATAGGATCTTCTTTTTTCTTTTGGTTTATAATTAGAATAGTTTTAAGAACTTTTCGTTTGTATGGAACAATTACAATTATATTCATAAATGAGAATTAATAGGATGATCTTCACTATGGACGTGATGTGTTCGGATTTTGGTGATCACTGTATTATTTTTGTAATTGATTTCGCCATACAGGAACTGAGTGTGCGAGCGAGATAGCAAATGCAATAACAGTGTCGAATCTGTCAAATCAGCGTAGCTCTTCTGCGGCAGTGTTGTTGGTTGTCTTTGTTGTTGTTATTGTTGAACAACTGAGTTGTTTCTTATGAGCACTTGTTTATGTATGTGTACATGTGTGTTTGCCGTGCCCCTTTGGCGTATGTAAAGTGCTACGCAGCTGATTTGGGGCTGGGCTCCAACTATTCAATACTATGCGCCAAAAGCCTTGCTATAAATTGTATACATATATATACTTGTATGTATGTATGTATGTGCAAAAAACAGCTGCCGCTGACTACGTTGATTTGTTTGTATGTTTGCTGTTAATATATGCGTGTGAATGTGTTTGTTTTTATCAACGCGCGATTCATGAGCAATAATGATTTAACAATGCGCAATACTTTTACAGCGAATGTCAATTTGTACTTATCACTTGCACTTTTTGTTTTCGTTGTTATCCTCGGGGCTCTTACCTGATAGTACGCCAACGGTTGCATTATCGATGATTGATTTTTTTTCGATCTGTCCAGATTTATCATAATTTCAATGCTATGGTGCGTTGTTAACGATTTTCGTTGCAGTTGCAACCTGCAGCCAATTAGGGTAACTATATATGGTAAATGTGAGAGTAAGCAATGTTTTCGACTCTGTGTGTGTGTGTTTATTTGTCTAAAAGTGCGGCTAGCTGCCAATAGCGGTATACATAAGTAAGTTGCTGCTTATCTTATTTAAGTATCGCTGTGTGAGTGTAGCGCATTTATTCTGCGTACTTGTACTTTGTCTAGCTTTATTAATTAAACTATATAAGCGCACGAGTCAGCACACGGCAACAATCTACGAAATCGCGCACGCATAGTCAAACAAAAAAAAATTAATATTTTGTAATAGAGATGAGACTTTGCAAGTATCGATATATATTTGCAATTTGTGTGCGCTATGGCGCAGAGCGTTACATGCCTATCGATATTAAGTACAACAGCTGTGAATCAAAGTCATCGCAGACATAAAATGTAATATTGTAGTGATACCGAATGTTACTAGATGGGCAACAATTTCAAAATATTTCACAATGAACAATTAATGCACATGTCAGACACGAATAGTGACTATTTTTGGGCTTGAGAAAAATTCCGATACAGACTGCAGTTTATATATCGATAGTATGAGTTTAATGTATTGGTGTATAACGCAAAATATCCAATGTATCGATACGCTCTGATATCAACATCCCCAATGTGTGTGTGCGCCGCAAAACAAAACGCGTATTGTACGGGCACGGTGCGGGCACACATAGCTAAAACGATCCGAGTATTTCCGAATTGGCTGTGCTCCCAAACGTCAAATCAGTGAAATTGTTAATAAAATAAAATATAAACAAGCCGTATTGGAAATGTCCTGATTGTGTTGCCCAATTTTTTTTGCTCGAGTGCGTATCGTGTGTCTCTGTGTGTCGTCGTCTCGTGTATGGTGCTAAAATTTACACTTACCCACCTACACATATACACACGCACACACAAACACACGCGCGCACATATAGACGTATACATTGTAAGTGTAGAAAATTTCTGCTGCTTTCTTTTGTTGCCTTATTCGTTTGCATTGCTCCGAGTGTGTCTGTCTTGAGTGTATTTGTGTGTGCTTGCCAGAGTGTATGTGAGTGTCGCATATTGTCCGTGTATTTGAAAGGGGTGGCCATACCCCAAGAGGGTGGAGTCCAATTTCGAGTACTTACATATTTTTTTTTGATGCTTTTTGAACATTAAGCCGATCACGCACACAAATACATGAATAACAGTAAATTGACACGGTAACGGTATTTGAATGTGCGTTAAATAGCCGCAATTGTTCAGCAATTAGGAAGACATACACTGAGTCCAATAAATAACATGCCCTCATAATAAAACCATCATGCATCAGAAAAGTTACTTAAATGTTAGTGGTGGGCTGGGCTGGGCTAGTGTGGGGTGGGCTGCGCCAAAACGGAAACGAGAAATTCGTATTAATTTTTTTTTGTGTCTTGGTTCCATTTTTATTGTGCCATTGCTCCTTGCTTGTGTACACACATACACACACACAATGACGAGACGGCGGCGCGACGTCTGCACTGCTGCTGCGCTGTTTGCTTGCAATTTAAGTTGCATGCTTTTGCCGGCACACACACACACACAAACATGCATACACATATACGTATGCTCACATATATTTATTAATTTATGGCAGTCATGCATATTGCACTTTGTTTATCACGAAATGCTTGTAAATTTAGTAGCTCATTAACGCCACCCACACATGCACAGAGACTCAATGTCTCATTGCTCTCACACGCATGCACAGTCGGTAGGAGTCGTCAGTTCACACACATACGCACACACTTACATCATTGCGCTCTCACCAACTCATTCTATCTTACTCACTCTCATTGCTGCTTACGTCTATTTTGCATTACAGCGCGACGCATCACCGGCACAACAAAAAACAACAAGAGACCAAAAACTCATACGACATTATCTCATTGTGAGTTAGGCGCAGCGTGCGCGCTGCTGCTGCTGCCAAAACAACAACAAGCGAAACAGTAACAGCAAGAACAAGGCTCACATATGCACACACACACACGTACATACATGCAAATATAAATACAAACATCTGCACAGCTGCTGCTTACGCACACAGCGCCTAAGAAACATACAAACATACGCATAAACATACAAACTACATACAAACATACGCATTGCATTTGCATTTTTCAACATACACCAAGCTAGCCAAATTATACCAAATCACACAAAAAACAAATCAAAACAAAACAGAAAATACCAATCAATGGCAGATCTAATGCGTTTGGGTAATGTGGACGTTGTCATACAGAAAGATAAGCTTGGCTCGCCAACGGGCGGCTCCGATGACGGCAACCTGGCAGCATTGGGCGGCATAACGGGTCTCGGCGCCATGATGGCCGCTGGTGGCATTGACTTGGCCGATCTGGCACAGGAACTGGATCAGGATGAATTCGATGGGCCGCATATGCTAAATGGTGAGTGTTTCGAATTCTAACTTCTCGGAGTGAACCAAATTTTTATTTCGAAAGTCGCTTGCATATGGAACCGGTTCGGTTCACATTCCGATCGTGTACTGTCCCCTTATTTAAAAACAAAAAAAAAACCCCCTCCCCCACATAATTTTGCAGCACATACACACATGTATATATATTTATGCGCATACATTAGGTGAATCATCAGCTGTGAGCGCAGCCTTGCGACTGGCTTCTAGGCATTACAACTCTGGCTCTGATTGGCATTTTCTCAAGGTGCAATGCACTGTTACTGCCACTGCTGCTGTCACTGCTACGGATACACTGTGTCATGCGCGCGCGTGTCCGTGCGTCATGCGAGCAGCTTGGCAATTATTGCGTCTGCGTAGCCGTCTGTGAGTCACGAGCCTGCGCTCTCTCACTCATTCACTCTCTATCTCTCTGTGTCTTTCTCCCCTTTTCGCTAAAAGTGCGTGCGTGTGTTTGTGTGTTTGTGTGCGTGTGTGTGTGCGTGCTTATCGCATTACATTTGCGTTTGATAAACAATAAGCGACGCTTGTATCTGTTGACTACCAATCGCTCAAAGCAATTCTTATTCTTCTTTATTTGTTATCGGTTATCAATTGCCTGCTGATGGCCCACAAGCGCACAAATGCATTCGCTTACATAAATACATACATATGTATATAAATATATTTGTGTGTATATTGTATAGATTATATTTGTTATTTTATTAATGTTTAATGGTGCTGCTTTGGGGGCAGCGTCAACTGATTAGAAACGTCGCAGCTTTCGGCTACTTTAGTATAAGTCTTGCTGCTGTCGCGTTTCTATTTCATTATCAAACTCGCAGCGGGCAATTTATTTTATTGTTTTACTGTTGTTGCTGTTGCTGTCATATAGCAAGCACAAACAGAAGGAAGTACATTTCTCGACTCATATTCAAATGCCGCCCAACGTTTGTAAGTCGTTATTTTTTTATGTGTGCTTATCGTTATCATAATTTCCTAATTTATTTTTGCTTCAAATCTTATATGCAAAATGCGAGGCATCGGGTCGGTCCACTGCAGTGTCATTAAGTATACGGTTATCACAGATGCTTATCGACTAATGATTAGTCGTGAAGCTATTTGTATTATATACATATATATATATATTTTTGTATATATTAAGCAAGCTTCTGACTTCAATCTGCCTTTTCTTATTAAGAGTTGACTGTTTACCAAAACGATTGCTATTCATTATTATCGATTTGCAGTGTATATCGAAAACATAGAACAAATTAAAAACAATTAGGTATTTCCGTATGTGCTTTTTTTGCTACACTAAGGTTTCAGAACTATTTATTTATTTATTTTTTTTTTTAATTTTTTTTGTTTGCCTTATTTTGTATTTGGGTTGTGGGGCGAGTGTTGTGCAATGCTGTTAATTTGACACACTCTCAACCTTATTTGCTTGCAGGTGAGCGCCCAGCGATAATTGCACCACCGGAGAGCGAATGGTATCATGGACGACTGGATAGATATTCGGCGGAGGCACGGCTTCGTGGCAGCGGCAAATTGGGCAGTTATCTGGGTGCGTACTTCGTACTTGCCACATATGCATCTCATCTTCTTATTCTTCGTCTGTTCAATATTGGTATTCTTCTTGTCTGTATTCTTGTGCAGTGCGCGAAAGTGATCGAAAACCGGGATCCTATGTGCTGAGCTATTATGGACGCACTGGCATTAATCATTTCCGGTAAGTTTTTTTTTAGCAAGTTCAGCACTACAGTTGGCATTGGCTATGAGAGAACCTCCCGAAATGTGTACTGCCGGACAAATTCGAATAGTTTTGTTGCTATCGAAAATCAGCATATTTAAAATAGTAAAACGAATCTGCAAATGTATAATTTTTAAAAGGATATTTGCTCTCAAATATGGCTTGTTGTGAGAATTGTTTTAAAATACATGAGATTATATGAATAGCTTGGCTTCAATTAAAAGATTCTCAATAAACGATGCAAATTTTATTCTTTAGCATTACGGCCGTTTGTGGTGACTTTTACATTGGAGGACGTCAGTTCATTTCCCTCAGCGATCTCGTTGGCTACTACACTTCGTGCAGCGATCTGTTAAAGCGTGAGCGTCTCGTTATTCCCGTCGCCCCGCCGGAGCCGGTCAATGATAAGAAGCGTGTTGTGGCCATTTTGCCGTATACAAAAATGCCGGAAACGGATGAGCTGAGCTTCCAGAAGGGTGACATCTTCTTCGTGCACAACGACATGGGCGACGGTTGGCTGTGGGTCACAGCGCATCGTACGGGCGAACAGGGCATGATATTTCGTGAATTGGTCGATGATCTGGATGTGTCGATTGATCCCAATACAGTGTTCCCCTGGTTTCATCCCAATTGCACAAAAAACGAGGCTGTCGACATGCTCGTCAAGGGTGAGAAACGCAAATAAAATGTTTTCATCATAAAGAATATTATATGTTTGTCGTCTGTTGTCCGCAGCTGGACCTGGCAGCTTTCTGGTGCGACCCAGCGATAATTCTCCCGGAGATTATTCACTCTTCTTTCACATCAACAATCAGATCCAGCGTTTTCGCATTGAGAAGAAGGGTGTTCGCTATTTGATGGGCGGCCGGACGTTTGAATGCTTGGATGCAGTTATCAATCGGTATCGTAAGGAGCAAATTGTCGAGGGGCATTCACTCAACCATCCGGTGGTGAATGGTACCCAGCCGGAATTCAATCAGCAGTACGTTGTGGAGAAGACGGCCGAGAAGATTTATGCAACATTGCGCGAGTGTCGCGACCAGATTGGCCTCAAGAAAATCAAGGGCATCAAGCATCATGGCCATCTCAACAAGAAGTCCGACAAGACGACCAAATGGAAGCAATTGTATTTTGCGCTAATCAATGACGGCACCGAGACCCAATTGTGCTTCTATGACAATCCCAAAAAGACTAAGCCCAAAGGCCTTATCGATCTGTCTTGCGCGTATCTCTATCAGTGCCACGATTCGCTCTGGGAGCGACCCTATTGCTTTCAGATCGTTGAACGTGCGCTGCCCTGCTTGGCCACCGTCACCTATTTATGTGCGCCCAGCCAGGAGAGCTACGTTGAATGGATCAATGCGCTGAAGGCCCAATGCGACTCACAGCTGAGTCGCGCCCAAAAGAAGGTGTCGCGTCTGCGCGAACTGCGCTGCCTCAATTTGCATGTGCTGGAGGCACATCGATTGCCATTCAAACTGGTGCCACATCCCTATTGCAGTATTTCGCTGAATCAGGTCAAGGTTGGCAAGACTCGCGTCAAGATTGCGCCCGAGCCCGTCTGGGAGGAGGAGTTTGTGCTCGAGTGAGTTTTCAACATTCATTTCCATCGCAAAAGAGAGCGAAATAAATATATTTCTGTATCTTTTAATTTCATTTCAAGTCTGCCTTTGTTTTTACTTTGTTTTATCTTTTGTTGACCTTAGATTATGCCATAATCCTGTCCTAGTTGCAAACATATATCCTTAACATTCTGTTGCATTTCCTTTCGCTTTTTCCTATTAATAGTTGCTTCTATTATTCTTATTCTGCTTCAGCTCTATTTATTATTAATTTAATTCCATTGTTTTGCCTTGCAGCGATGTGCCACCGGATGTGGTATCGTTGACCATTACGGTTGTGTCCCGTGGCAAGCGTGGCAAGGACTCGGAAGTGGCCGAACTGACCATCGATTTGGCGAGCCTGAAAAATGGCCAGGAGACGGAGGACTGGTACAAGCTAACAGGCATGACACCGATGGGCGAATGGGGCTCCCTGCGACTGCGCATGCGATATCTGGACGATCTGATAATGCCGTGCGAGGAGTACAGCCCGCTGCAGCAGCTGCTCCTCGAGCCGGAGCTGTATGCCGTCAAGGCGCTTGCGGAGCTCTGCCATAATGATCGGGTGCCGTTGGCGACGGCGCTGTTGCGCGTCTTTCGCCATGAGAAACGTGAAACGGAATTGATACGCATCCTGTGCCAGGCGGAGGTGGCGCGCGAGAACGAAACAACGACGCTATTTCGTGGCGCCTCGCTGGCAACGACGCTTATGGATTTGTATATGCGGACCGAGTGCAGCGGCTTCCTGCAGTCGGCCGTCAGTGAGACGGTGCAGCGCATTTTGGAGAGCAAACAATCGGCGGAGCTGAATCCAACCAAAATGGATGTCAACGATGATGCGTGCACAAATGCTGAATTCCTGCTGCAGATACTCGATCTGGTCACCCAATCCATATTCACATCGCCGGATGCCTGTCCGCGCAATGTGCGCTACATTTGCAACTGCCTGCAGAAGGCAGTCGTTGCCAAATGGCAAACGGAGCGTTTGGTGCGCACGCGTGTCGTCTCCGGTTTTATATTCCTGCGTCTGCTCTGCCCGGCACTGCTCAATCCGCGCCAATTTGGGCTAGTTAGCGAGACACCGCCAACGGCGGCCACCCGCTCCCTCATCATGGTGGCCAAGTGCCTCCAGAATCTGGCGAATCTCATCGAATTCGGCGGCAAGGTGAGCGCAACGAACACACAATTTATTAGTACTGATCAACATATTAAGAAATGTATATTTATTCAATTGGTATTGATATCGTTGTGCAGGAACAATACATGGAGGTGGTTAACCCGTTTATACTTAAGAATAAGGAACGCATGATTGTCTTTTTGGATCAGCTTTCGCTGGTCACCGATCCCAATCCGCCGCTGGGCATGTTTGTTGAGCAGAATCCCAATCACAACGCACAGGACACGGGTAAGAATGATAATGCAAGGACTTATCGATAAAAATCACTATCATTTATTTGCTTTGTACTTGCTCAAATCTCAGGTCGCGAATTGGCCACATTGCATCACATCTGCGTATCCTATTTGCCAGAGTTGCAGGAATTATCGAATATAATATCGATTAAGAAGCTTGTCACCGTCACCGATATGCTGACTAAGCACAAATTGAAGTACCGAGAAATGATCAGCTAAGAAGAAGATGCGATAACAGCAACAAAAGTCAAGTTTATAATAGTATATACATTTTTATATAGATATTTACATATATATATACATATATATATATATATATATATATATATATATATATATATAGTATATACACAGTTGAAAGCCCAAAAAGAAAAAAATACCAATAACATAAACACAAAAACCGAAAATCAACAAATTACATAGTGCATATTGTGAGAATAGTTTTAGTAGTTTAGTCAAGCTTTTCTCGCGGCATTCTTTGGGTTGTTTTTTGTTTTTTACTACTCCTTATGTTCTCTTCCACAACTTGAATATTATTATTACTATATTATATATGAAGCGAACGATGTAGCAAGCATTTTTACATATACACATTTATATATACATATGTAGTATATATGGTATGTCTTTTTTTTATTTTTATAGAAAACATATACATATTTATGAAAGCAGCTAAAACAAAATATTTTAGTATTAACCAGGTCGGAATGTGTTCAGCAAAGAGTTAAATGAACGAAAACAAAACGAACAACATCAAAGTATTTACATTTTTTTCAAAATGTGTCTTTGAAATAATACAAAACAAAAAAGACAAAGAAACAACAAAACACGCGTGGCCATTAATTCAAAACAAAAGTAAAAGTAAACTTCATGAAATCAATATTTAAAAAAAAAAGAAAAAAAGAAAACCACAAATAATAATGCAATATTATGAAAATACTTTTCGTCTTAACCATTAATTTTAGCTTATACGAATATATAAATGCATATAGTGACATATAATTAAACAATTCTATTTTAAAGCACGCATGCATACACTCACAAGCAAGTAAATTATACTATATTATTCAACTATTATCAATCTCTATTATGTATTTTATCGATAAGCAAACGCATTTTCAATACTTTAACTAACTTTTTTATACACATTTAATTACGTTTATTTGAATTTGTATTTGTTTCTACCTTGTATGCAGGCACAATTGACTTGTTTGTTACCATGTATGTTTGTAACATATATGTATATCATCTACTTTATTTTGGCCTAACATCTCGTCTCTATATGCAACCTCTCACTATCTATATCTTTCTATAATAACAACTGCAATTGTGAACAATGAACAATGAATAATGACAAATGAGAAAACAAAGCATAGTTGAACATTTGAAAAGCGTTTATGGTCATATTGTAATTTGTAACGGATCAAAATTAAAATTAAAATAAGAAAATAGTTATCTATATATACATGTATAGTATATATATATATGTATATATATATATACATACAGCATCTGCATCCTAGTCAAAAGAAAAGCAAACAAAACAAAAATAAAGAAAACTTACGAAAAATAATAAAATCGAAATCAAAAACATCTTGTCTTAAGTTATTGAGTTCTTACTTCCAGATGCGCTATATGTAAGCAAATAAACCAAAATACCGTTAGATTTTGACATTCTTAACTCACTTCAAATTTTGATAGGAATCAGCCGGCCCAACCTATCGATTTCGATAGCAAAAGAGCTAAGCGACAACAGAAACAGGGTGCAGCATCAAGTGCACACCAGCTGTTAGCTGCTCGATAAATATCAGTGGTTACACACTTGCTTTTGTAATCGGAACTGTTGCTGAACACTTGAGCAGTGATATTTGCTCTTCATTTACGTGATAACAGAGAGAAGGTGAAGAACCAAAAAGTCGCTGTTGAAAAATAAACATGGCCCTAATACCGCCGGTAACACGCCTAACATCCTCTATAATACGCATACTTGGCTGCAATCCCAGCCCGATGACGCTCCAGGGCACAAACACCTACCTCCTAGGAAACGGTAAAAAGTGTGTGCAAAATCCAAAGTTCAAACTATGAATTACCCTTTAATAAAAAAAAATATAGACGCATACTTATAGACACGGGCGATGAGGATGTGCCGCAATATATCGAACATCTGAATGGTGTGCTGAGGCAAGAGGAGGCCTCCATTTCCACCATTATACTGACGCACTGGCATCACGATCACGTTGGCGGCGTGAAGGACATTGTTGGTTCCACGCTTGCGGATAAGGGTGTGTAATCTCACTGGAGAAGTTGTACTATCCAAAATTGTGTTGTGTCTCTATCTATTTGTGTGCTCGTTGTTTCCTTCTTGCCATTAAAGTGCTCCTCAATGCAGATTGCCAGGTCTACAAATTTCCACGTAGCGATGCCAGTGACCTTTGCCCGGAGATACCAGCGCATATATCCGTCCGTCCTTTGCTCGATAGCCAGGAGTTTGCTGTCGATGGCGCCAAGGTGCGCATTGTCCATACGCCCGGACATACCACCGATCATGTCGTCCTTGCCACAGACGATGGCACGCTCTTTAGCGGCGATTGCATACTTGGTGAGTACTGAATACCACAACTAAAATTTAAATATATATTCTTCTCGTCATACCTTGCAGGTGAGGGCACTGCTGTATTTGAGGACCTATTTGAGTATATGCGCAGCTTGGATAAAATACTGAAACTACGACCGGGCCGCATTTATCCCGGCCACGGCAATGTGATCGATGAGCCTAGTGGCGCTATCGAATACTATATACAGCATCGTAATCAGCGTGAACAGCAGATAATGCAGTTCTTTGTGCAACGACCCGGCCAGCGCTATCAGGCCATTGATGTGGTTAGCGTGGTGTATAAGGAGACACCCGAACATCTGTGGCCAGCAGCTGCCTACAATGTCGGGCATCACCTGAGCAAGCTGTTCAAGGAGCACAAGCTGCACCTCACCGAGCAGGACGACGAGAAGTACTATGTGTACCAGGCTAGTAGTGCGCTTTGAAAATCATTTAACAATTAGATGTTATTTTTTTTGTTATATGTTTTTAATTGATGATATATAAATGATGATATACTTACTCATGTTATATAGACTTTTAGTCTTTGAGGAAAATTGTATATTTAAATATTTAAAGTCCCCCAACAAGTGTGAGTAAAAATCAACCTAAGGAGCTTATTAGTTTCAGAAAAAATTGAAGGCTTACTTTTAGGATGATAAAAACACAAAGAAAATGTCACTCATAGGGAGTGAATGAGAGAGGGCTAAAAACACCAAATCCCTGATAGCTGGGAAGCTGCAGCTGATGGTCTTTATCAGTACAGACCGTAGGTCACTTGAATTGCAAGGTTGGGGCAGAGAAATTACAATTTGAATTTTTACAGAAAAATCCTTCACTGTTATAACGGCATTGTAGGGCTGGCGCTGGCGAGGAAAAACGAATGCTCGACGAAAAAAGCAATAAAAGTTTATAAAATACTTTGCTTAACAAAATAACGAAAATGATTTAGCTAGACGTATAAATGCTTTTTTTTATCTCTTTATTTGGGAATATTTTTGGCCACCGCTTAGGCTTCGCCGAGTCAACTTCAGCGCATGCGCCACACGAAATGGGCAATGTGCCTCCTGCGCAGCCCAAAATATATAATAAATATTACAAACTCGAAATATGTATATATTTTTGAATGTTTTTATTATCCTCTAGATTTTATATTTATGTTTTACATTAGCATTTACATAACTGACTACAAGCTATTGTGTTTCTTCTACTAGCGCTTGCCCTTACCACTCTTGGTACCCTTGCCACCTCCCTTGCCGCCTTTGCTGCCTTTTGCACGTCGCTGCTTGGCTACAATGGAGCGCTTGTCTTTCTTCTCGCGCGGATCGACGACACGATAGCGACCCTTGACGCCAGCTGGACGGCGAGCACGACGAGAGGCCGTGTGCTTTTTGGCGACTACATAGCTGATCTCTTTCTTCTTCTCCTGCGCCTTCTTGTACACCTTCTTCAGCTGCTTGGCCTTCTCCTGTGAGGTTGCATCCGCATTCTCCATGATCTTCTCGGCCATTTTCTTGGCCTTGGCCAAACGCTTTGTGGAGCGGCGCTTCTTGCGCGCCTTCGCCTCCATCACCTTCTTGATGGGGCGCACATTCAATTCCTGCACCTTGCGCTGATACTCCTCCTGCAGCTCCTTGGGCACCGGCTGTGGCTTGGTCATGTGCTCCAACTCGTCCTGTGCAAACCACACAGGCAGATTCTCATCATTGAACGCATAGCGATTCCAGGCGGCATCGATAAGATCTCGACGCGTCTTCTTGCCACGCACCATCAACGCACCCAGCGCCAGCTCTTCCTCGTTCAAGCGCACCTTCTTCGCCTTGGGTTCTGTGTGTACCGGAAAAATTAAATTTAATATATTAATATAAATATTATAAATATATCCTGGGAAGTTATTATGTTTTCTGCACCTCAAAAATCTTAACCGTATTTCTTTCCCTTAACCTTCCTCTGCACAAGCTGGCCCACTCTTAAGGTAGTTATTTATATGAATTATAGTTTTTCTTTTCTAAATTTACTGTTTTCTTTTTGAAATCGTAGAAATCGTAGGTAGCAGAAATATGATTCTTGTCTTTCTTTGTCCAATTGTGCTCTTCGCACACACTGTCTCTATTGCTGGAACCTAAACTAACTGCTTATTCGCCATCTCACTCTAGCACTCTGTGCACAACTTGCATGCTTACCTTTAGCCATATCTCCAGCAACTTTATCCTCATCGACTTCTAGCTCAGAGTCCGAATCGGAGTCCGAACTGCTGCTTTCCTCCTTTTGGTCATCGTGTCGAGCACGACGCTTGGCCTTCTTGCCCATGAGCAAGTTGCCAGTTTCGCTGCTGTCTTCCGGGACAAATGTGGAACGCCTGTCGCCGAGCACATCGACACTTTTGTCCTTAAAGGTCTTAGCTAGATTGTCAAGATCATAGTTTTCCTCGTCGTCATCTTCGTCGTTGCCAATATTTTGGAGATTATCCTTTTCGTACCACAGTTGCACGCGCTGCTGACGCCTGGTGTCCTTGTCCCGGAAATCACCCGACTTAATAAGCGGATGTTCGCCGCGTTTCTTCTTCTTTCCCTTGCCCTTGAATTCGGGTTGATCCTCATCATCGTTGTCACTGAGTCCCAATCCCTTTTCATCATAATCGCTCTCGCTGTCCTCATCTGCACTGACCTGGGGCTCATCATCGTTCTCATAGTTGGCATCGTCGTCCATGCGTTTGTCATCCTTATCGTACTTTTTGTACTTGGGCAACTTGGGAAGTTCCTCGGCATCACCTTCTATATCAAAATCTGGATTAACGTCCAGAACCTCGTCCAGCTCGTTCAAGCTGTTGATATCCTTTAGATCGAAGATCTCATGCTCGGTTTCCTCGACGGGGCCATCATCGCCCTTGATGACCATGTTTAGGTTCATCTTTTCGTGCAGCTTTGCTTTGGATTTGAGCGTCTTTTTGCGTTTGCGCTTCAGATCTCTCTGCTCTTCATCGGCGAGCAATCCAATTTGTTGCTGCAGCTCATCATCCTCCATATCCTCAATTTGTTCTTGAGTCAAGGGCAATTGCTCGGCTTCAACTTCCTGCTCCTCAATGATGCCTTTGTCTGTTGTGAAAAACTCCGCCTTGACATGTTTCCACCACAACAGCAAACCCTTAATGTCTTTCCGTCCTAGCACCTTTAGATCCTTGCAGCACTCAAGAATCTCTGGGGTTGTTCCCTTGTATTTGGCAATGCGCTCATCGTCCATGGTGATCGATCCAATCCCCTGAAGCGCCGCTAGCGCATTTTCCGACTTCATAAATTCTGATGCAGCCAAATCGTTGCGCAGCGACATGTCCTGCTCTGTATAGCCTTCGGCCTTGACCCGCTTCTGCCTCTCGGGATGGAACAGACTGTTTTTTTTGCTACTGCCCTCGAGTTCGAGCTCCTCAAACACATACTTTGCATCCAACAGACGGGGATCGATACTATCGGGTGCCAAATAATATTGGCACACAACGAATATCTCGGCTGACTCCTTACGCGATGCACTTGGTTTGGTGGCATGCACCTTCTTGAACAACTGCTTGAGCACCCAGAGCAGCGAATTGTAATCCTTGGAGCGGAACACCTTAGTCACAAACCAGCCGCCTTTGCGCATAAATTGTGTGGCCAGCTTGAGGGCATTCAATGTGAGGCAGATCTGCTGATAGGCGTCGAACAACCAGTTGCGACCCACGTTGGGTGCACCGTCGTGCAGTACGACATCGACTTTCCACGATTGCAGTTCCTTGGTGAGCGACTGACGGCACTTTTCTGTTGTGATATCCTCGACAATGCTTATGCAGCCGGCGATGGCCCGTATGGGAAACAGATCCACACCTATGACAATGCTCGAGACGGGCATATTCTGTTTGGCCACCTGCATCCAGCCGCCGGGTGCAGCGCACAGATCGACACACACCTGCGACTCTTGCAAGAAACCATATTTGCGATTCAATTGGATTAGCTTGAATGCGGCACGCGATCGAAAGCCAGTCTCTTTGGCCAATTGATAGAACTTATCCTTGCGCGTCTTTCCAACTTTCGACTTTTTTCCCATTTTGCTGTTGTCAAGTCAAATGACAAATTTAATGCAATCAATTTAATTGCCAAATGCAAAGAGAATCAGATTTTTAGATTTAACGCAAGCCGCCAGCGCGTTGCACGTGTTCGCTGTTTCTATTTTAGGCGTTGCCAGATGCCCTGACAGCTGATAGCGCTGCTGCTTTGCAGTGTTGCCAATAATCGACTACAAGAATCAGAGAGATCGAATAAGCGCAATAGTATATCGAAATGATTAGTGTACAAAATTTGTTGCATCAATCAAATACAGATTTCGTACAAACATCAAATATTAATCCAGAACGTGTAAGCTTACTTATAAAGCGACTTTTATCTTCGAAATCGAGCTGCGAACTGAAGAATTCCGATCAGAGCAATACATTTAAATAGAGGCCTACAGAAACTTAACTCGTTCGCGGCAACATGCTCAACTTTCCATAAAAAAAAATGTCTGGCAACCAGTTTTAATATCTGTCTTACTTATTGATAACTTTTTGCCTATCGATATTTCGTTGGTCCGTGGCTGTCGCTGCACATCACTAAGCTGGTGCTTTGCGGTGCATGTTGTGATTTATGTATTTTTAGTTGATTTGTCTATTAAAAAATTATATAAGTAATATGCTGCGCACTGTTATATGTGATTTAGCCCGCCTACGGTATGCATATGCACAAAACAAGCCATACATCGCAGTTATAATCTGATTTTCTCGATTTAACAGACTAAGTAGCAGTGCAAGTCCGGCTGCCGTTTTGATTACACAAGTGCGCGAAAAGGGCCATCTGAGCCGGCCCCGATTGCGGAATCCCTACTGGTTTATACGCCAGCAGCGTACGGTATGTGCAGAGAGCACGAAAGTTGACGAGCTGTGACTGAGAACCCATTATATACTTGATTAATTATATCTACCTTGCAGCGAACAGATGATCTTGTCACGGGCGAGAATCGCACTTTCATCAAAGAGGTGGTCCACGACACCTACGGTGTACCGTCGCTGATTAAAGGCACACAAACATACGAACAGAAGCAGCTGGTTAAAACGACAGAAGTGCCCACAAATGCCGAGCCCTGGACGCCGGCCGTGCGTCGTTGCGGTTTAATCGCCCGCAAGATTGGCCAATATCCACTCTGGCTGAAGAATGGTGAACGCGTGCGCACCACTCTGCTGCAGGTGGTTGACAATCACGTGATCAAATATATATCTCCGGAAGAGTATCGTCCTACCCAGCGACCGAATGTGCACCATTTAAATAAATACGGTTGCGTTTTAGTCGGAGCGGAATGCACAAATCCGGCGCTGTTGACCAAAGAGTATTGCGGGATCTTTCGTGATTCGGGTGTCATGCCCAAGAAGAACTTGGCGCGTTTCATTGTCTCCCCACAGGCGGCTCTGGCTGCGGGCACTCCCCTTAATGTAGGCCATTTTCGGGTCGGCGATTTTGTCGATGTGCGAGGCAAGACGTGAGTATTAACTTGGTAATGTTTGTAGTTGAGTTAATTAAAGTGTATTTGCAGTGTGGATCATGGCTTTCAGGGTGTGGTGAAGCGACACGGCTTTAAGGGAATGCCTGCGTCCCACGGTGTGACGAAGACGCATCGTCGTGCCGGCAACATTGGCGGTGGTGGAGAGAAGGGACGCGTATGGCCGGGCACCAAGATGCCCGGTCACATGGGCAATCGATGGCGCATTATTAAGGGACTGCGCATCTGGCGCATCAATACCAAATACAATGTGATGTGGGTGCAGGGCAGTGCGGTGCCCGGGTCAACGAATGGACTCGTCTATATCTACGACACAATTCTGCCATTGCGCAAGCCAAAGGATGCGCCACCATTTCCCACACTCTACGAAAATGTTGATGCCAATGAGCCGGATGACATCTGGTTCGACCAGGTGCACAGTTTCAAAGAGGACAGCATTAGCTATAAACCGGAGTAATCACAACTTAGCTTAAAGCTCGCTTAATATATTTCTTTTTGTACTATATAAGTAAGTATAGAACTTTGAAACTGCTTAGATAAACAAACCAATAAAAAAAATCATGAACAAATTTAGTTTAAGGGTGTCAGAGTGGTTCTGAAGATGGATAGATAGTTCAACATCTTCTAGGTGCGTCTTGAAGAGACGTAACAAATTTTAGGAATCGTTCCACTTTTAAGAAGAAAAAAATCTACATAAATAAAAGAAAGGTCATCAGGCAAAACATTTTTCTTTTTAATTGCGCTTTCACATTCACTTACATTTCGTATTTAATTTTAAAGTTATAATTACAATTTTGCTAGTTTGGCAATAACCCAAAGATATGCCAGGTAAAACAAAAACAGATCGCATCCCAACGTCGATTTTAATAAATAACATGCTTGGCTAATCTATATTCTGAATGATCGATCGATGGGTTGGACGAGAACAAAACCAAGTGAAGAAAAAAAATATATTGTTAATTTATGCGTATATATAGATATATATATACATACGTGCAGTATATATATGTATACTAAAATGTTTACATGCAAATTATGACTCGCTGCTGGAGCAAGCACGGAAGTTATCACAGCAAAATGAAAAAATGAACACCGAAACATGCCAGACTGTCCTCCTCCAGGTGGAGAGCGCGCTTATTGAGTTCACCCACATCCAGATTGGCAATTGTAGGCAATACATTAAATTTTGGTAAACTTAACCGAACCGAACCGAAGCAGCTAATCGAGCGAATTCTGTCCGATGCTGTTTCCGTCCATCTCTGTGCTTGAAATGCTCGGCGATATGGTCGTTGAATTTGAGTTGCCAGCACCGCGATCCAGATTATAATACTGAACGATGCGGGCGGGCGGTCGATTTGAGATAACTTCCGTAATTTGTCCGACAACCCATTTGGTTAGCTTAATGACGGCCAAATGGGCAGCGAATTGAAGGATCATTGCTCCGAATCCCTTGTATAGCCCACCAATGCCCTCGGTTAGCATTGTGGTGCGATAGCAATCGATGGCACCCTGATAATTGGTCAAAATGGGCACCACAGCATAACCATTGTCCAGATTGTCAATAATAGTGCGTGTGCCCTGCAGCTGCAGTCGATGCAATATTGTCTCGACCGGATAGAATAGCACCTCGGTGGTGAGCATGGCGACCAGGCTGGCATAGATTTCCCCATTCTGATGCTCCAGCGTATCGTCGCGAGTCTTCGCGCCACGCTGCTCCTGCCTCAATGTGAGGCGACGGCGCATAATACGCGAGGAGACGCCGCGTATAACCAGACCAAACAAATACTTGGTTATTCCCATTGAGACACTGGGGCCAATCAACGCCCAGGCGGGCAGCATGCGTCCCTTTTGCGGCGAACTCCAATAGAACAAACGCAGACTGCCCTCGCGAAAGACATCCAGCAATCCGGGTTTCTCGCTGGCTATGTCACTCTGCACGGTCTCCACCAATGAGGCCGCATAGAAGGGCACCACCAGGCCAATGCTGATGCTGTCAAATATAATTGAATATAGTAAAAGGTCATGTTGAAGTTGATGTTAAAGATGAATACGGATAAAGATAATATCGGAATTGTTTTTCAAACTTGAAACAGTTTTATTCCCTATTTCAAATTGATGACTAGAACAGATTCCCGAACTTGAGTTGAAGCTAATGTTTATAGTTGTTATACACTTACCACTTAAGTAAAATATGTTGACCGAATCGCTTGAGCGTGGTGCGGCTATCGACGTCTTTGGGCCAGCTGGTAAACTTGCAGATAACATCGTCAATGGCCAGAGTCATACCACGGACGAGGAGACAGCTGCCCAAACCCTTCCACAGCGTTGTGACGCCCTGTCGGCGATGTAGATGCACAATGCTTGGCAACAGCTGAAACGGATGCAAATGATATCGCTGTGAGGCATTATAAACCTGGCACTGACGGCGCAACACTATAAATGGATGACTCAGCAGGTTCTCCGTAACGAGCGAGACCCACTGGACGCCAAATACGAGATATTTGCGCAGCGATACATCTGTTGATGACAAGTTGTTAGTTTTATACACTAACCGGATTGCGTTGTGTTCTGCTCACCCTCCTCCTGACTATCCAAATATTTATCTACAGCCCTGCTCTGCTTTTCTAGGGGCAGCGACAGATCGCGCTCCGAATTTATGTACTTCAAATGTGTGAGGGCGCTTTGATCCGCATTTATATTGTCCACAATGGATTTCTCGCGATCATCGAAGCTAAAGTCAATTGTTTTACATAATTATTGGTCTACAAGAATAGCTGGGAATTTCGGTACATACCCGTGCTCTATCTGCATTCCGGGATCTCCGACTATATTATGCGGCACTTTTTGCATATTTCTGAGTGCCTCCATCTGCGATGTCTGCGATTGTTGGGTATGTTCACCGTAGCCACGATTCGTTGCATGCCTGTATTTTTGTTTTGTGAGGCGGGGTTTGCGATTTATAAGAGTTTCTACTTACATTAGTGTCGTATAATTGTTGAGGCTGCCTGACATAATATAGTATTGTGTTTGTGTTGTCGAGTGTGGTTGACTTGCCTCTTCTCTATGCGTGTTAAATCAAAGCCTCTATTTTGTATGTGTGATTTGGCAGATGCTGCTGTTTCACAATCTTATTTCAAAATACTAAATAACTTTTATATCCATGTAGCTGTGCAGTTCAAACTAGAGATGTGCGCGTGACACATAGAACAAGCGAGCGCGTGTAATATCAAAACAAAAATAAAAACAAAAACCAAAGCTAATAGAGCCAACAACAAACTTACAAAATAATGTTAAAGATTGAATTAAAATCGTCAATATTGATTGGCACAACTCCAGCACATAACCAAAAATAAACAATACGTAAATTCAAAGAGACAATTCAGTGCATTGCGCGATACTCGTGCCGATATGCGTGCACGCAATATTATGCTATTGTTGTGGATCTATCGAAAGCTAGAAGTTATCGGCTCATAACATCTGTCCGCGCGTGTTTACTTTGATTCGCGATTTAAATGCAGTTTTAAATGAAACACGTAAAACTCATTGCATTGCACGATACTCGTGCCGATTATTATTGCTATCGTTGTGGATCTATCGAAAGCTAGAAGTTATCGGCTCATAACATCTGTTCGCGCGTCTTTACTTTGATTCGCAATTTAAATGCAGTTTTAAATGACGAAACACGTAAAACAAAGCGGCATAATACAGCTGGCCGCTAGTGTTTTGCGATCTGGAGCGAACCCTGCTAGGCGGCCAAAGCTTCCGGTGCGTATTTTGTTATATTTGACAGTAACTAACAAGGATATAATTTGTATTTTAGCTGGCGCAAGTTATGCGATGCACCAAAAGTGAAATATGGAGGCGTTGCCTTAAACACTTACTGGGTGCTAACGCCGGAAAGCGAGCACATAGCCTATGAGGCACATGCAGCCGCCGCCAAGCAGGCTCCCAATTTCAGCGCACTGTTGAGCGATTATCTGCGCGCTGATTTTGATTTGCTGGAGCAGCAAACTGTTTGGATGCATGCGGACGAACAGTTTGGCAAATTTGTGGGCAAACCAGTGCGCATGCTGTCACAGGAGCCGCTAGAGAATATAATTTGCTTCATGTGCAGTCAAAACAACAATATTAAGCGGTAAATACAATAACGATTTAATGACTTATTCATAATTGACTTATTCATGATTTTAGCATTTCATCCATGATCCAGTGGTTGTGTGCCGCTTACGGTCACAAGATTGGGCATTTCCATGGTCAGGATGAGTACACATTTCCCACACTTGAAGCGCTCACTGGCGAACGCACTTGCAGTCAATTAGATGCGGAATTGCGCGCCGCTAAATTTGGTTATCGTGCCAAGTTTATAGCGAGTTCACTGGAACAAATTCAGATGCGGGGCGGCAATAACTGGTTTGAGCAATTGCGTCAATTGCCCTACGTGGATGCGCGAGAGGCTTTAGTTCAACTGCCTGGAGTTGGATACAAGGTGGCAGATTGCATTTGTCTGATGTCCTTGGGCCACTTGGAGGCGGTGCCCATTGATACGCATATTTATAAGCTGGCACAGCGTCACTATCTACCGCATCTGGCTGGCCAGAAGAGCGTGAGCACAAAGATCTATGCTGAGGTGGCGCAGCATTTTCAGCAGCTCCATGGCAAATACGCTGGCTGGGCACAAACGGTGAGTTCTGTCGGCGTATCGTAAACAGACAATAAATGTTTATACTTCCTTCAAATTTCAGCTTTTATTCTGTGCAGATTTGCCGCAGTTTCAGGATAAATCCGAGTTGGCCAGTAATGATAAAAAGCCCAAGAAGCGCAAAAAACAATGATTTAATGAGATGCTGTTTTGTGTTTACTAAATGAATGTTTACCAATATTCAAACAAGTCCGCAACTTGCAACATCTAGTTGCAAAGCTGAACCCAACTTGCGTTACTATAAAATTCCCATAGTTCTGGTATATGTTTGTCGTATAATAAATTGACATTTGCTTTATATTGTTATAATGTTAAATTTTGAAATTGCAGAGTAAAATACCGATTTCTGGTTAGGTTAGCTAGGTTTGCAAGTATCTTTTAAATCATCGTTACCAAATTGATATGCAGATTGCTTGATTAAAAGAACAGATCATATATATTTCTTATAGTGGGTAAGTCATCACTTTTTGTCGATATATTGTTCAATTCGAAATTTGTATACGCAACTAATCTGTTTCTAGGTGGACAATATTAAACAAATACGTATAATTTGTATGGTATTTGGCTGTTTTGGATTGAGGAGTGCATCACTTAATCCGCTGGCTTTAAGTGAAGCTTCAATGGGATAAACCTCTTAACGTCACTTTCAGCACAACGCAAACAAGCTTGAAAAACGCAAAATACTTGCATGGAGGGCACATTGCTCGGTTGCCAGCACTTCAATGTGTTTAGGTGTTAAGGTTGAGTTAGGCCATGGCGGAATGCAGGCATCAGTTACCTTACCTTACCTTACCCAACCCCTGCGCTCCCCACGTGCCCCGCTCCTTTGAGCCACCGGCATACCTGCAACTAGTCCGAGCGCAACTACAAGCCGCTGAAAGTATTTTGCCAACACTTCGCTAGAGACTAAACAGCTTTTCAGTGGTTTTACTTTGCACAAAATAAAAAGCAATTTACTTATAAATTTTGCCCAGCAATTTAACGGCTTAAAAAAAAATCAGGCAGACAAATGTAAGCCGCCTACTCGCACCTTCGGTTAGGCAACACACAGGATAACCTTACTCATGCCACAGATCAGCACTGAGCGCGTGTCACGAGCCTTGTGTCCTTTGTGACACGCGAGACATCTGCATGATAAATGGCCGTTTGGGCTGAGCTAACTTTTGTTGCAATTGTTGTGTAGATGTTTTCTGTTAAAGAGCTTCCTTGCATCCTTAATAATCAAATGATAGGCAATGTTAAATTACTCTTCAATCTTAAGATCTTAAGAGCATACAGAGTACTGAAAATGAAACACACATAATTAAGAATCGTAACAAATATCAGTGACAATATATATATATATATATTTTAATAATACGTTTATTGTTACGAATTCTACACAACTTAGAACGTGTGTACCGAAAATTTGTTGCATGTGTTTTGTGTCGTGTTATCACGTTTTACAAACAATTTGAGACACGCGCTCATCTGCAAGGCCAGTCTCTGGTTTACTAAAGCTGTTCGGGAGGGTGGGTGGAGGAGGGGGGGTGGGGTCTGCACGGTGTCAGCTATAATTTAATTTAGACAACAGCCAACCGCAGCCAAACAACACACTTACTGACACACACACACACACACATAAATAAAACTTTCGGCACCGGAAGCAGACACACTGTACACACTGTACACACACACACACACACACTATACACAGGTTGAGGTAAGTGACTTGGACGTTGTTGAATGGGTGTCACATTTACGAGCGAATTTTCATAGCTTAAATTATTTATTAGACAGTTTAATTTTCAATTGAAAACATTGCAAAATGCGTTGCACGACACACACCTGAAAAGTTTCACACAGCAAATCCAAATTTCTAGTTCATAAAATGGTGTGTGTGTGTGTGTGTGTGGGTGTGTGTGGGGGGTGTGTGGGTGTGTGTGGGTGTGTGTGGGGGGTGTGTGGGGGGTGTGTCCATAAAACAGAATAGCAGAGTGTCTGTTTGGTGTCTGTTGGCGAGGTGTGTAATTTGCAAACTGCAGTTTTAATGCATAATTACTTAGGTAATTAAATTGTGTGGGGCGGAATTTGTTAAGTAATTGTAATTGGCAGTGAATACAAGTATTTAATTACAGAGCAACGTTCTTACGAAATACATTTCTTGGATCATCCATGTAATTATAGTTTATATATGATAATTTAAGAAGTTGACGAACACATATCTTAAATAAAAATGCAAATCACCCATTCTAATTAGTTAGCTACTAAATTACGATGATAGTTGGATTTGAGCAGAGGTTATTTGGGTTAATGAGACAGCTCTGTCATGTAAAACTCATTAGGAATTGCTACTCAATTAGATTAGCAATGATAATTAGAAGTAATTCGAAAATAGTTATGACTCTTGCAACACTCTTGCAACACACCCAGCTCAGAAGTCAGCATCTTGTCAAGCGTTCATTTTAATTAGTTATAAAAATGTTGTAGCCTCCGTCACGATAAACGGATAAATTTGAAAAACCCAAGCTGGTTATATATACATATATATATATATATATATATATATATATATGTGTGTGTGTGTGTATATATGTATATGTGTCTATATCAAAATGCCTTGATTCGCAAAGTTGAACCCTTTAAGATGAGTTAAGCTGAACGGGAATTGAATGACCTTTTGCATTGCCCAAGTGACCAGGGTGTAAACTTTTTCGACAGGCACGCAAATATTGGCCATAAATACGCCCGGAACAGAGTAAGAGGCAACAAGAGATAGATAGAGAGAGAGAGAGAGAGAGAGAAAAGAGTTGAGCTGCAGGTTGAGAATGTAGAAGTAGATGGAGTGCTTGCCAAGGTGTTGCTGTTTGCTTCTGGTGATGTACTTGTTGTTGTTTCTGTTGTTGTTGGTGTTGTTGTTGGTGTTGTTGTTGGTGTTGTTGTTGTTGTAGGTTGGTGGTGCAGGTTACACATAAATTACTACGTCACATGCAACGAGTTTTCGGCTTCTCAGCATTAGCCGCGTAAAGCGCCAAAGTTTTGTGCTTGGAAATGGTCGGGAACTGCGAGCTGCGAGTTGCGAGTTGCGAGTTGCGAGTTGGCAGCTATTATAGTAGAATCAGGGAATGGGAGTTGCTTGCTTGGTTCAAAAGTTGCAAGTTTGCATAACCAAAAATTGTTGTTAAGTTGCCAAAAAGTTGCTGCTCCAAAAAGTTTGCCGAGTGCTGTAAAGCGCCGAGTTTATTAAATGGCCAACCAAAGGGGCCAGGAGCACAAAGCACAGGCCACTGCAGGTGAAAAGTGAAAATGAGAATAATCCCGAGCATGAAAAGCAGAAAAAAGAAAGGAAAAAGCCAAAGAAAAAAGAAAAAGCAATTAATAGCAGACAGTTTTGGCAAATTGGAGCTAAGTTGCCTAATAGAAATATCAATTAAATGCCAAATGGATGCATTTCGCAAAAGTGCAGAGTTTCGAGTTGATAACTGAAATGATATGATGGTAAAACTATTATTATAACTGTGTGTGTGTGTGTGTGTGTGTGGATATATAGTATTATATAGTAAATGATAGTGGGTAATAGGTTTAGAGCAGGGAAATAGTCAGTGAGGTGGAATAATGGAGAGTAAATTATTAGTTTCTTAGTCAAATGAAAAACTAAATTATTTAAGATTTTATTAGTTCATTTTTTTTTTACTACTATATATATTTTTAATCTATCTGTCTGTTTATCTATCTATCTATATTTTCATAATTTTACTAACATATTTATTACTCTCTCTTTGGCTGTAGTTTCTAATTATTGATCTAGCATCTTTTGTATAATAATTAATATTTATTTTCCATTATTATTTTTGTCCTCCTTATCTTCATTTATGTAGATTAATGCATAATTATCCATTGAGTTAGCCATCTATTTATTCTACTAATTAATTTTTCTTATCTTGCTGTCTTTCCATCTGAGTTTCATGCTCTCGTTCGCCCTAAGCATTTCCCCATTTCCCTATTTCCCCATTTTCCCTTACATTGGTTAAATGGAAATGATGCGTTTCATGGTTACGGCGCATCCCCTATCAGTGGGCTTCCCCCTTCCTTCATAGTTTGTCCTGCAACCGCCCAAAATGATTTTCAATTAGTAACTATGGCTCCAATTGAGGGCATTGTGACTTATTAAAAACTTATACCCATAATTGGTACCCAGTCCAGCAAAGAAAGAGTTGGCTTCCACTGAAATCGAGATGGGCTGGTGGTTGGGGTTGCTCTAAATTAGAAGAAGCAAAGGGGTTTGCTCTTTTGTCCTCTGTATATACATATATATATATATATATTTATATAGTGCTTATGTATGTATGCATGTGGGGCATGCGGCAATATGGAGTGCCTGCAGATTGCCTGCTGATTTAATTCAAATGCAATTTCAGCAGGGAGACAATCTCCGCTTTGCTCCATTTAACCCAATTTCCGCCAAAGTAGCAAGTCAATATTAACACACACACACACACACACACACACACACACACACACACACACACTCACACACACTCAAAACAGACACACACTCGCTTAGTGGGTGGAACTTGAGAGTGTTGAAAAATAAAGAACAAAAAATAATTGATTGCAAAAGGAGACAACTGCGGACTGCGGTGGTGCGGACTCGATTTGACCCGATTGTGGATGTAAAATGTGGAGAATGTGGATCCGCTTGTGGTTATGTGGTGCATGCCGTGGCGGCTGTGTCTGTGGTGGCATTTAATTTTATGCACATGCGGCCAACTTCTTGTAATTTTCAATATTTCGCTCCACTGAACATCGGCTTCAGTTCTCAGCTTTGGGCTCAAGTGGACGAAGTGCTTCCGATTCAAACGTATGCGCCATCAATCTGTGGTAAGTATATCAAGGGCACATCTGGCTTAGTTTCGAATGAGCAACTGGCTCAAACGAGTTATGAAATCAAAAGTGTTTAAGCTCCTTTCCACTTCCAGTAACTAAATGCTATTTCTGCAAATCTGACAAGTCGCATTACTTGGTTCACATTTTGGACTCCCATTTATTTTTATTTTTCAAAAGCAAACTTGAGATTCATGTAAGAAAGTCCATCCCAAAAAAATTTACTCTTGGTCGAGTTAAAATTGTATATTTTCCATAACTATTTCAAAGCAAGTTTGAATTCTGCATTAAAACAAGAATTCAATTTGGAAACACGAATTTGGCACTTGGTTCAAATAAAAGAAGAAATCGCATTTGAAAAAATTATTGGTTTGAAATTGATGTAAAATCTGAAATATAGAAATATATAGAAATAAATATAAAGAATTTATTGTTAAATTCCTGCTTGAATTGGGCACAGTCTAAAATCTGTACAAATAATTCTAAAGTCGAATTGTTGTCTAATTTCGGTGCTGCTGGCGTTGGGGTCATGGGTCATGGGTCATGGGTCAGGGGTCATGGGTTAGGGGTTAGGAGTTGGGGGTCTGGCACTTGTCGCATATCTTAAATGCCAGCAATTTATGATCGTTAAGTGGCGCAGCGCATGAAATGCCGCCAACAGCAACAATAACAACAATAACAATAACAACAAAGATACAGGCACACACTTCGGTGAGGCAACGCAACGTCCGGGAAAAAGTGGCAACAACTATTAAGCGACAAAATACAACAACAACCAAAAAACAACAACAAAAACACAATATATATGTATACATTCAAAGCGTCAACATTTGTGAGGCCAAAAGGCATTAAGGGCCAAATGTGGCAATGCAGTTGGGTGTGGGGTGTGGCGGGAGGTAGGTGCCACAGGCGAGAGCGAGACGGAGATGGAGAGGGAGAGGGAGTGAGTGTTTTGGTGTTGGCACGAAATCGACGCCGCGTGTCAGTTAATTTTGCACTTTAATGTTTTGACACAAGGCGGTTGTTAGACGCCACTTGACACCGCTCGCAGCGACTCTCGTTTGTGCCTCTGTGTGTGTGTGTTGTCTCCCTTACTCACTCCTCCACATATACTATACCTCTCTCTCTCTCTCTCTCTCTCTCACTGTATGTCTGTGTGTTTGTGCACGCTCTAATGTAATTAACAGCTCTGCGCGGCTCTTCTGACGATTTTTGCATATTTTCCAGCAAAAACCCAACACACACACACACACACATACACACACACACACACACACACACACACACACACACGCACACACACAAGCAGAAGGGCGGTGCCCCTATGCCCAGGGGTGCGTTTATGAATGTGTGATTGGGGTGTGCGTGTGTGCCACACACACACACACACACACACACAGACACACACAAACAAAGTTGCGTAATCAGCGCTAAAAAAAAGAAAGCGTTGCTGGCATCTCAGCCATCAAATGGCCGCTAGCTTCAAAAGTGCTACTCGTTGCCACCCGCTTGACGCTCACTTAATCCGTTTAATTATATACCATGGCAATGGCAATAGGAGTGGGAGGTGGGGGGGAGGTGGGGCAGGTGGGGTGTGCGGGGTGTGTGTAGCTTATGCTCCTCGCAGGCAATATACTTAATATTACCATATAATGGGAGCAAGTTCTTTATGACATACGTGTTCGCATTATCAGCACTTATTATAGGCTTAATGTGCATATGTGGCGCCACAAATATAAGGAGAAAACTTCTTCTTCTTCTTCAGCTTTGGCATTTTTATTTATAGTATTTCTTTCAAGGGTAACAACTATCTAATCTCTGTTTATGCCAATAAAAGCATCTGCTTAAAAATTGTTTTGAAAGTTACGTGCAAATTTTAAAAGGCTGAAATTTCGTATTTAAAATAGTTGAAAGTAGCTTAATTTAGTTTAGAGTCAAATTTCTTCAAAAAATTGTGCTTAACTTATTGAACCTAAAAGTTATATTTTATAGTGCAATTTATTCAAAACCCTTTGAAGGTAAATTTGAATTCTTAACTAATTAAAATCTTAACTAATATTCAATATTTGACGGCATTTTCAATTGTTTTAATTGAGGCTGTTATTTGAAATTGTTGTAAAATCTGTGGCAGTCAAAGAGAGTCCGAGTTAGATTTGCTTGTTGTGGCACTAGTTGCAGGCAGCTGTTGTTGGCCTGATTTGTGCTCAATTAACAACACTTGAGGCTGACAGCGTCATTACACACAAGGAATAATAGATGGGAGAGGGAAGGGGATGCGGGGTAAGCAGATGACATATTGCAAGACAACAAAACATGGCCAAAAACAATGACAAAATTAGGAATTAGAGACAAATTACAGAATCGGGGCGATTTTCTTGCTCTAAACGAAAAACCAAAACAAAAAAAGAAAAACAAAAAGGCTACACAAGAAAAGCAAGGAAATCTGATGACGATAATGAAGGAGCAACAGCCGTTGCCGTAGCCATCGAAGTGGCCAACAACAACAACAACAACAACAGCAACAAAATGGGAAACATGGCCAACAGATGTTGCTAATTGGTTTTTAATTTAAGGCCTCTGGAGCAATAAACGGTCTCGACTAGAGAGAGCTCCAGCCTGTCCTCCGTGCTCTGTGCCTATTCTTGATTGCGCCGCCCACTTATCGTCCTTGGGTAGCCGCGCGCTCTCTCTCTCTCTCTCAGTCTGCTTCTTTCTCTTTCTGTACTCTTTTGGTCCTTGTCGTGTCCCTCGGTGCGTCTACGCAATATGCCGGCCAGTCTAAAACAACCAACAACAACAAGAGAACAGAACAACAGTTTTTATGTGCCTCCGGCTAACTGAATTGCCTCGACCAGATAGCCCACATAGGCACATAGATGGCCAACAGCAGACAGCAGACAGCCCTCAGCCGACAGCGGACAGCGGACAGGCTGGGAAGATTGGCAGCCAAGGCAGGATGTGCACACAGGATGCATGGGGATGGATGCGGCGATAGGTTGGTGTTGCGAGCGGGGAATGGGGAATGGGGCATGGGGCATGGGTGTGGCAGACAACTTTTGCGGCTATTGAATTTTCTTTGAAACTTGAAGTAATTTGTAAAGCATTTAACTTGAGCCTCCTGCCAAAGCTGATCGTGCTCCGGCCAACCAACCCATCCGTTATGGTCCGCCCCAAGTTCCCGTTGCAAATTTCACTTGGTTGGACAATTTACATTTTTGCAAATAATTGCGTTTTCCAAAAACTCAACTTTGTTAATTTAAAGCGGTGACAAAAGCAGATGCAACCCGCGACCTTCCCACGGATTATCATGTTTAACTAACCCTCTAAGATCAAATTAGTATTACTATATCTTCCATCCAAGCAAAAGTTTAGTATTTATTAAAGATAAGATAAGATTAAAAGACATTTAATCAATTCCAGCTCATTTCCAGGAAAAGTTTACTTTCTTCCTCTACTTTAACATCTTGCGACAAACAATTTGAATAGCTTTAAGAGCCAAGTGGCAAGGTTCGTTTAAGCCCAATTAATGGCTTTAAGCTAAGGTCAAGCAGGAAAGTTATATTTTAAACTCAAATAGCTCTTCAGACTTTGGAGTTCTCTTAACTACCACTCACTAAAAATGTAAAATGTTATTTGATAAAACTGCATTAAGTTAGTTAAAGTTAGATATTTCCAACTATCTGGGTGTAAATTCAACTTATCTATGATTATATAAGTACATTGTTGTGTGTCGTAACCAGTTATTAAACGGTAGATTTTATATACATATATATTCAACGATTATATTCAATCGCAATTTATCTGTGGCCATTTTTGCAGGTCACGCAGCACAAATTAAATGCGCGATAAATCAGACGGCTCCACCAGAAGTCGCCATAAATCAGCCCTGATTTAATACCGCAAAATGTTTGAAAATTCATTTAAGGGTACAACAACAACAACAACAACAACAACATAAAAAGAAAGTAAAAAAAGAAACAAAAAAAGGATCTTAGTGAAAACTTGAAGTTCACTTAGCGAATGGCAAATGCGGCAAGAAGACAACTCAGTTGCGGCTGCTCGAATGGAGGGAGTGGGTCAATTAACTCGCGGCCAAGTGATAAAGCCACAAAGCAAGGCGCGAAAATAAAATATGGGCTTAAAAGTGGGGGGGCGGGGCAATAAACAAGAAATTCCAGAAGGGACCCCAAAAGGTGTTGTTCTCCAAACATAATCAATTAATTTACCGAGTGCGCAAAATGTTGTGCGACGACTTTGTCGTGTACTTCATAAACTTGCCCCATCCGCACCCCCTTCCCCACACCCCCGGCTCCATCCACATTTGTGCGTGGCACAAAAACCAAATAATTACTTAACGGGTTTTATGCTGCGTTCGCATTATGTAAACATTTACCCCAAAATTTCCGACTGTAGACAAGGGCAAGAAAAATATTGTGGCCAGAGGCTGCTGCTGCTGCTTCTGTTGCTGCTGCTGCTGCTGCGCATCAGAGGCTCTTGAGCCACGTGCCACAAATCAGAACAGATGCCCGAACCACGAACCCGAATCAACTCTTTTATGCGTATCTTGATGCCCTCTGCGAATAGCGCAAATTATAATTTGGTTAGGAAATGCTAAACGCCTTCAACTTGAAATAATATCTACTCTTCAAAATAAAGCAAAACCGATTCCATTCCCATATTTCTACAATCTGGAGTCTATATGTTCTCATCAGATGTTTTCGATTTTAGAATATAAAAGTTACCCATATAATAATATATAACGCCAAATCACATAATATCGATATCGATATTTTAGTTGTCCATGTTTTGAATTTTGGAATAGAATAAGTAGTAATATAATATTATATAATGCTAAGTCACATAATATAAATACAGTTATTGTTGTCTATGTCAACAGATGTTTCAGATTTTGGAATAGAATACGTATTAATATAATATTATATAATCGTTATTAATATAATATCAATTAACTGACAGTCGAATCAACTCCTTCTGCAAGTAATGAATTAATTCCATAATATCTATGATTACCAATCTTATATATCCGAATGATACTCTATCTAGAATTTGCTCAAGTTATGTGTGCAAATACGTAAATAAGCGTATTTCATCTTCGGCAACCATTTTGGCATTTTATCTAATTTCTTTTTCATTTTCATTTACATTTGCATTGTTTTTGTGCAAAACATGACTACAAATTTAAGGTTTGCGGGGATCGGGAATCGGGGATCGGGAAGCTGGCAACTGCTTAACATTTAATTTCTATTAATAATTATGTAAAAAAAGGTTGCTGCCAACTTCGGATTTATTTTCTGTTTATTGTTGTATTTGTTATTTACTTGTTGTAAACTTGTATTACTTATTTTTTGTTGCTCTTCCAAATAAATTCACACATTTTAATGTTTGACCCAATTAACAATTCTCTTCTTTGCCATTTTACATTTTTTTATACCCTTAACCCATTAAAAATGGGTAAAAAGGGTATAATGGTTTTGTGCAAATGTATGTAACAGGCAGAACATTGCACATTTTCTCGTGTAATTTAAGAACTATTTCTAAAAACCAGAAATATATTTTTCAGAGTTAACCAGTTGGTTTATTATTTAATGATTTTATTTTATTTTGATAATTATTCGTTTTGTAATTTTGTGCTTTCGGCGCTTAGTAGGCGATGAATTACTGAGCTAAAAGTTAACGTTAACGTTATATCAAAAATCATACAATACATACAATAAAAATATAGAATACAAAATAAGTTACAACAGAAGTTACTTGCAATTGTAAAAGCTTAAAGATGAGTGATGTTCCAGTAGAGCTCATAATGGAGGATGTGATGAAGGCAGTCCCTGAAGATTACATTGATTGTATAATATTCAAGGTTATCACGTTCCTTTATCCTCCGTTAGCGAAAAAAACAATTGTAACGTACAAAGGAAATAACCCGCAACAAAACTTTCTATATATTTTTCTATTTTTGTTCATTACGTTGATTTGTTCTTTTATGGCGTTTTACGCCTATAAGCTAATCACAAAAGTAAGTCACCATTGTGAGTAAATCCATTTTTGATATATTATCATTAAAAATTCTAATTTAGAATTTACGTAAGAAAGCCAATAATGCTACCGTTACCGGTAAAAGATTTATCGCAAAAGTAAGTTGTGAGTAATTTAATTTTTGATATATTATCATTAACAATTCTAATTTAGAATCTACCTAAGAGAGCCAATAATGCTACCGGAACAGGTAATAGATTAATCACAAAAGTAAGTCACCATTGCGAGTAATTTAATTTTTGATATATTATCATTAACAATTATAATTTAGAATCAACGTAAAAACGCAATATGGTTACCGTAACACAAAATTAAATGAATGCAATGACGGGGAATATGCGTAAAGTAACATTTTATTTTATATAAATAAATAAAAACAGGTAGCTTGACTACGATATTCCCTTAACCCAGTTGTTAAATATATTCTAGTTTTCTTGGCCAGTTTCCCTTTAAAATGATTAGCACTCAAATGCCCGAACTGAATGGCTACAAACACGTGCATAGACGTACATACATACACACATACATACATACATACATACATACATACATACGCACACGAAACAGTACTTATCGGGGCTCTGCAGAATACACACAAATATATTGACGCTAGCGTCGATTATCATGTCATCTCTTTCTCACACATGCGCTCGCCTATTTATGCATACAGAAAATGCTTGCGGCTGCTGACAGCAAGAAGATAAATATGAAAATATCCGATCTTAATGAAATTTTGGATGGCGATCAAGAACCTGCTTGTGCATAAATTAGAAGCCTCTGCCTCTTAAATTGAGGAATTTATTGCTATCGGAAATCGAAATGTATCGATAATTCAGAAACTGAGGCAATTATCGATAAAATAAAGCGAACTTGATCTGACAGACAGACGGACAGGGCAATATCGACTCGGCTGTTGATCCTGATCAAGAACGTATACACTTTATGGGGTCGGAGATGCTTCCTTCTGCCTGTTACATACATTTGCACAAAGCCATTATACCCTTTTTACCCATTTTTAATGGGTTAAGGGTATAATAATAATAATTTTAATTATAAACAGCAACTAATAAATAAACCAACTCGCTAAAAAAAAAGATCAGCTCCAGAATTCTATAAAAATTGAAGATGTTTTTCTGTCTGCAACAAAATGGTTTTAATTGCACTTCGATTTGGCTTGACAAACTTGGGTTTATCGAGAGTGGCTTGTAAACAGTTAAAAAGTCTTTTCATGGTGGGGTGGGTGGTGTATCAAAACATGAGAATCGGTTAGGCTCGGGTTGCCTGGTGGCAAAGTGGTGCTCGAAGTGTGTTGGAATTCGAGCAAATGCTTAAAGTGCTGCTGCACAACTTGCTGGCCATAATCACTGGCGTTGTATGGCCCAAGCGGGGATGCCTCCCCCCCCCCCCCCACACACATAGAGTGGACAATTGCTGCTGAGTTTTGGACAACATGTCTGCCATTGTTGGTTGCCCCATTGGCATTGGCGCCCCACACCAAACTGGAGGTGGCCCATCTTCCCCCTTGCGTCTGTCGACGGCGGGCATTGCTTGGTTCAGGTTGTCAGTTTTGGTCGTTTGGTAGTCATGGCCAGGCAGTCAGCCCTTTTTGGCAATGCTACGTGGTGCACTTCTTGGCCAATGAAAGCAGAAGAAGAAGACAGAAAAAGCATTGCGTGGGCGCACACAAATTGTGGCATTGCCTTTTGTTTATGATTTCACGTAGAGCCCCAAAGCGAGTGTGTGTCTGTGTCTGTCAGTGTGTGTGTGTGTGTGTGTGTGTGTGTATGTGTGTGTGTTATAGCTTAATCTCGATACATTGAATTTCCATTATATTTTAATGGAAATCACGCATCTGTTTATGGCTCTATCTATGCCTGGGCGCCATTCGCCATTCGCCATTCGCCATTCGATGCTGACACACATTTTTGTGTGGTTATTACACGATATTTGCCGGAACCCACTCAACCACTCAGTTAGACAGGGTCTCGTGTCGTGACACGATCAGACACGACTTAATACAGAGACTTAATGAACAAAGCGAAAAATCTATTCAATTTACAACATTCTCTTGTAATAATTGTTCAAAGATTATTAAAAAAAAAATATAATTTAAATTCAAAATATTAAAATTCTAATATTTTGTTATTAAAAACTTTTGTAAAATAAATGAAATAAATCTTTTTATCTGAAATGTAATATGTTAGTATATCTATATATATATATTCATATTATATATGTATGTTTAAATGTATAGGAAAAAAGTCGTGCTAGTAAAATGATGCTGGTAAAAAGAAATGTGTTGGACGAGTTCATCCCTACAGTGAATGGTGAATGGTGCAAGTTGGTTCGGGTTGCCACACGTTGTGTTTCCCTAATGTGCACACGTTTCCCAATGACCCCTCGTCTGGACCGCTCCGCGCTTGCCGCGTCCCGCCTCGGAGCTTATATCAGTGGACTACTTATTCCCAAAATGACGCTATCAGCTCTGGCTACGTGAACGTTCTGGCCATGTCCTGTCATAGCCATGTTTTATCCTATCCTGCCCAGCAGCGACATTAATAGCTTTTGATCTCTAATGGATTTCGTGCTTTATTGTTGCGACTGCAGCCCCAAATTGTTGGCTCATCATCAACAGCCGCCGAACTGCAATTGGTACTTGCTCTATTTAGGTACCATCTGAGGGATGCACCCCACCCTTTCATGGGGTTCTCTCTCTCTCTCTCTCTTTCTCTCTCTCTCTCTCTTTCTCTCTCTGAACAAACAATTCGTTGCAAAATCAGCAGACCGAACTGCCGACAGTCGACTTGTATTTCATTTACTTACTTTCTTCACTCCTTAAATCAAGAAACTGAAAATTGTAGGGCTGTAATTTAAATATACCCTGTCATTTAAATGACAGGACGACTTGTGACGGCAAAGCTTGCTTAAAGGGTAACTATTTTTAATTTGACTGCAAATAATTAATTGGTTTCTGCATTTGTCAACTGCTTCAGGCAAACATTCAAACTTTAAAAATTTAACTATTTGACTCCATCTTTCACATTTAATTTTAATGAATAAAGCACAGGTTTTTCGACCTTATGTATGTAGGACACTTAAGCAGATACATATTTATATATATGATATATGATATATGTATATAATTGGATTTCAAAGCAAATTGCTCAGAGCTCCTATGGCAATCAATGCTCATGTATAATATTTACAAGTGTGATTTAATTAATTTATTTGCAGTTGGTTATACTATTACTATACTATATATGTATATATATATATATATATATAAATATATATATATACGATGAATACTATTTCATTTAACTTCCATATATAGAGTTTTGAGTCTAAGGTCTCTGGTTAGGCATGTTATTATGCAGCTTACATTAAATCATAGGTCAAACTACGATTTCAGATTACTGTCGGAACAATCGGAACAATCGGAGCAATCTTCCGATTCTTAAGTTTACAATAACATTTGGTTGAGTCTGCAAAGGGTGTATTATCTGAGGCATGCCAGACGACATATTTCGCGTCATAATTAGATGAACTTCATTGTGTGCAGCTAAAACTGGATGTGCGTGCCTCAGAAGGCGTGTGTTTGTGGCACAATTGAATATGCGCCACACGGATGAAAGCGAAAAAGCTGCCCGGCTGATTGTATGTTGAGGTTAACCGTAGACAAAAAAACTTGTGTAATTGTCTCAAGTCTGCAAAAACGAAGCGAGTTGGCAGAAAATCCATTTTTTTTTTATTTTTTATTTTTTTTTTATTTGTTTGCGGCTCTGCTTTGTGCGAAAATAAAAAGCCGCAGTTTTGCGGTTTGCTCGCTGCGGTATTCAAATGAGTTTTTAAACATTTGAATTGCTTTTGACGCCTGATGTTGAATGCAAAATTATTTTCAGTGATTTGTGGGCGTGCACCTATCTTGCCAACCTCCTCCCATGGCTAGCTAGACCCCTCTGTTCCCCGGAACCCGCATCATAATCTTCGTTTAGTTGCGGGCTCGAATGCTGATTTTGTTGCTGATTCGATTTCAATTGTTGAGCTCTGTTTTTACTAGATGCCTTCAAGCTGAGGCGATACGCCTCCAAAAACGTGCGACTATCCCCGGTCGGCCCAGCCCGGCTTTCCTCTCCCCTTCGCTCTTCGCCCCTCAACAAACTCCTCGTCTGCCTTTCCCCTTGCGTCGTTCTCTCAATTTGCGGCACAAGTGAAGTTCGAAATGCAAATTATTTTTATGCAAATGCCGGCAAAAGTATTTCAACTAGGCAGCCGCCGCCCCAAATATCTGCCTCACCCACCCCCACCCCCGACTCCACCACATTCAGCTCGCCACAATGCTGCACGTTTACTATTTGCTAGCTTTCTGCGTAGAGTTTTCCAGATATGGTTTCGGTTTGGGTTTGGGTTTGGTTTTCGGTTTCAGTTTCAGATCCAGATTCATTTCAACATTTTGCACACCCATTGCTTGTTTTTAGAGTGAATGACACTGCTTCCCGCTGCTTCCCGCTGCTGTCGCTTGTCAATCAACTGAAATAAGCCGCACCCTCAGGCACCACCCAACCACCCAACCATCCAACCACCCTCAAAACATTCAAGGACTCTGTCTGCCCAACTACATTCTTGCAGTTCATCTGCTGCTGAATAATCCTTTCGTTAAAATAGTTTTGGATAATTTCAAACTGAAATGTCTGCGCTTTGAACTTTAACACTGATCGCTCTCCTATTTTGATTTTGGGTTTCATTTTGGGGCCATCTTGGGTCATGGTTACAGTTTCCGAATCGACTGTCGTTGGTTGTTGCACGTACAACTGTTGCACTTACCAGGAGAGATTGCACCATTTATCATGCACCGCACAACATGCCACGTGCAATGGGCTATAAATGAACTCACATTTCATACGTGTCATGCAATAGAAAACGGTTTGGGCTAAGCGACTGACTGACGACTGATTGACTGATTGACTGATTGACTGAATGATTGGTAATCAACGCACTTGAACACGATGCTTGCAAAATATACACAATATGCAATTTGTATTTGCTTTCCTTGTTCGCTTGGCAAATGAATAAAATGCAAAGTAATGAGGCGATGCCACAAAATATCTACTAGTTAATGAATAAATATTTTAATCAGCTTAAAATTTGTCCTTCTTTTTTTTAATAGTTGCAAAAGTTAATTGAAATGTGCAAGTGGAAGTGATTTAAGTTGGGTTTTTCCTGAAGCATACAATTTAGCAGCCCATATCATTTCAGCATGAGTTTTGGTCAGTTCGGTTTTTACGAGCAGTCCGAAGGCAGTCAATTGTACATATTTTATACAACGTGAATGCCGCCCATCAGGTTGCCACGCCCATATATAAAAATCACCGGCAATAAACTGATATTTAAGCTGTGATTTAATGGCGCGATACGTAAAACACGCCAAGGGGCTGATTGATTCGACTTGCCCCCTCCACCCCCCGCTCCAAGGAACCTTTTGGTCATTGCCCACTGGCTATTTGATTGATGGCCCTGGAAGTTGTTACCTTAAAGCGTCTGCTCCAACACCCATTTGCCATAAATAAGGGTAGCAGTTACACCACCCCCCTCTCTGTCTCTGTCTCTGTCTCGATTTAAGCCAAACAATTTATATTACTAGACTTTGTGATACATTTTTAATTTAAAACCACGTACAAATCAGGCAGCAAGAAAACCAATTAATTCTCCGTTTTTCCTTTTTTCCTTTTTAGAACGCAGTTTCCTTTTATTTCTGTCAACTGGCGCATAATTTTTGTTTTAAATTTGCACTTTTATGAATGGATTTTAATTGAAGCCGATGCAAAATATTTGCAGCTTTGGTTCAACTCACAAATTGATAAGAAATTAAAATTGATTGATTTTATGTTGAGCATAAAATAAATATTTTATCGATTGCATCTGAACAATGGCTCAAATCCCAAAAGGTGACATGACAAAAGAATTGCCAAATTGCAAGAGTGTAAAACTTCCATTCACATCGTATGCAATCTGGATATATACCCGATATAAAACTGAAGCTGCAATCAAAATATTCTGATTTACCCCTCGAAAGTATGCAGTAGTTTTTTGTAATCTCATATTTTTTTTATACCCTTAACCAATTAAAAATGGGTAAAAGGGATGGTGTTGTGCAAATGTATGTAACAGGCAGAAGGAAGCATCTCCGACCCCATAAAGTATATATATTCTTGAGCAGGATCAACAGCCGAGTCGATATAGGCCTGTCCGTCTAAGAGCTAGAGACTTCAAATTTGGAATATAAGCTCTCGTGTACCAGTCGCAGATCAAGTTTTCTTTATTTTATCGATAACTGCCTCAGTTTCTGAATTATCGATACATTTCGATTTCCGATAGCAATAAATTCCACAATTTAAGAATCAGACGCTTCTAATTTATGCATAAGCAGGTTCTTGATCACCATCCAAAATTTTATTAAGATCGGATATTTTCATATTTATCTTTTCTCTGTCAGCAGCCGCAAGCATTTTCTGTATGCATAAATAGGCGAGCGCATGTGTGAGAAAGAGATGACCTGATAATCGACGCTATCGTCAATAAATTTGTGTGTATTCTGCGGAGCCCCGATAACTACTATTTCGTGTACGTATATATGTATGAATGTGTGTATGTATGTGTTTATGTATGTACGTCTAGCACCTGTTTGTAGCCATTCAGTTCGGGCATTTGAGCGCCAATCATTTTAAAGGGAAATTGGCCAAGAAAACTAGAATATATTTAACAACTGGGTTAAGGGTATATCGGAGTCGAGCTAACTCGACTACAGCATCTTATTTGTTTTGTCTGAAAAGAATAGAAGCAAAAACGAAACAAAGTCAAATGAACTTCACAAATTTTAACCGATACTCAAAACGCACTTTGTCATGGTTCAAATATGTATGTATGAATTTATATATATATATGTATATATATACATATGTATATATATATGTGTATATAGGCAGTACTAACACTTTAAAACTAACAGAACTGAAAGAACTTTGCAAGAAGTGAAGAGGAAGAACCAGAACTTCTACGCGTGTGTGTGTGTGGGAAGTGTGGGTGTGTGTGTTTGTGGCACATTTGCTGCTTGGTTGCATTTTGTGTGCATGTTTCTCACTTCCGCGAAATGTTGCAACACTTCCTGCAATGCAATGTGAAAGTTTTGAAGCCCAGATACCCCTATATATATGTACATACATATATACATTTTTGTCGCCACCCAGCCAGCCATCTGCCATTATCCACACACACCACTGAGGTGTTGTGCTTGATGCCGCATGTATGTTGCATGCCTTGGTCACGACTCGAGTCCCGGCCCACGTTGCGTATGTGCAATATTTTTGTTTGGCGCAGCGGCGCAATTAAGCAAATTTGCTTCATTACAGGCGACGCGATGCGACGCGACGCGACGCTACGCGACGCGATGCCGACGCCAATGGTGGCGTCGCAGCCGACGCTACTTTATATGTGCATATGCTATGTGTGTGCGTCTGTATGTGTGTGTGTGTGTGTGTGTGTGTGTGTGCGACCCAGTGTGCGGCTGACGCCTGACAGCCAGGAAGCATTCAGTTGCGTCGCTGCTGCAGTCTGGTGAAAGTGCAAACTATGTTGCATTATACGGCACAATGTTGTGCGTCTTTCTGTGTGTGCGTGTGTGTGTGTGTGTGCGTGTGTGTGTGTGTGTGTGTGTGTGTGCTTATGTGGGTCTGTTCGTGCAAAAGAAAAATGTTGTTTGCTTGCAATTATTTTGCACTGTTGCGTTCCAACATTTTCGTCATATGCATGTTGACAGTTTGTTGCCGCTAGAGATGGACGTGCGTGACACGTGAACTATCGCATAGTTTGATTGGATTTTGGATTAGATTGCAGCAAGAATAAATTAATTATATATGTATTCTTGATCAGTATTGACAGGCGAGTCGATCTAATTGTCCCTGTCTGACTCTCTGTTTGTCTGCACATTTGCATTTCATGGACTCTGACGGCAAAGCTAATCGATAGGCACCGATTACCGATAACACTGAAAGAATCTCTCTAATCGTCAAAGCATTTGTTTATTTATTAATTTTTTTCTCAAAGCTAACATTTAATTTGTAATCTTTTTGCAAATCTTACAGTGTTTGTTTCACTAACTGATTTTTCGTGATTTTGAGAATCACGCTTAATGTTGGAGTTAACCGCACTCACGACTCTTTTTTGCGAATTTTTGCCTGCTTCGCTCAACATAGTTCCTCCAACTAAGTTTCTGTGTGTGAGTGTGTGTGTGTGTGTGTTTGACTTGTGCGCCTAAATGGCTGCATTTCCATGTCAAACACACACACTCACACACAGAGTGCACGAGTTTATTGCATTCAACTAACTCATAATTCTTACCAATCGGCCGACCAACTTTTGTCTCGAAACAAACCCCTCGCACAACCACACAAATTCAGCCCATTTGTGTGTGTGTGTGTATGTGTGTGTGCGTGTGTGTGTGCGTGTGTGTGTCGCAGTTACTTCCTTTCAATTTCATGTTTTCAGAGTGCAAACAAAAGTCGATAGCGCAATAACAATTTTTCGCAGCTTGAAAAAAAAAACTCAACATTAATGCACATAATATACACACTACATGCATATGGTGTATATATGTGAGTGACTGTGTGTGTGTGTGTGTGTGTGTATGTGTATGCTGAAGTACATAGAGGCATGGTGTGCTCGGACTCTGCCACCTTACAGTCGATGCCAAAAAAGTAAGCAATCAAAAACAACAACCAGAAGACAAGCATACAAAAATTTCGTTTGAATAGTCTGGCAGCGAATTAAGAAGTACCCTGTAATTTCCATATTTGCTATATACTCTACAAAAATCAATAAAATATAATTGCACGCTTGTAGATTAGAAAATTGGATCTACAAAAAAGTATTCATTACTTGCTGAGACTTGTTTTGTTTTTTAAATACCTGCACTTTCAATTCCTTGAAATCGTTTAAACTATCCTTTAAAAATCAATTCATTTTGTAATCGTCTAAAATTGTTTAAATTGTTCAAATGGAGACACTACTAAATACTAAAACTACTAAAATAACTTATTGACCGTAGCTTAACAAGTCACAAATCAAGTAAATAACTCCTGAGCAGCTTATTATGTTAAATATGCACATGCTTAACTCTTAATGAAGCGTTTATAGAAGCCTAGGGGCAATTAAAGCTGCATGTTGCATGCTGAATGCTGCATGCTGAATGCTGCATGCTGCATGCCACTTTCCCGCCCAACTGCAAATGCATTTAACTGTCAAAAACTACTCAACTAGGTAGGTGTTTAAGTTCCGCGTCCTCAACTCGTCTCCACTCGTCTCAACCCGTCTCAACCCGTCTTGTTTAGTATCTTAACAGGCTGCAGTGAGAGCCAAAAACCGCAGCTGAAAGGATATTAAGTATGCATAATGAAGTCACTGGCTAAACTCATATGTGATGTGCTCGGCAGGGTATTGGTTAGGGTATATGTATGTGCAACAAAATTGTTAGCAGCTGCTGAAATTGATGTCATCCTAAGTGCATTCGCCTTTAGCCAAAGACAACGTACGCGAATCTCAATTGAATATTTTGTCTCTTAAAAATATTTACTTTAATCATTTTTTATTCTTTTTGATGATCATTTTTAATATATTTTTATTTTTTTTTTTATAAAGCCTAAAATGTGTTCGTGTATCCAAGATTTGTTTAACATAACTAAAATATACATTTCCGTTGAATGTTAATAATCGAAGGCATAAGTTCAAATATTACATTATAATTTATATTATTATATTATGTTTACAGTTTATTTTTGAAATAACAAAATGTATAATTTTTACGGTACTTTTAGAAGATAATTTTTTTTGTTTGGATGTTGCTAGTTTTGATCTCACTGTGCGACGCCTCTGCAACTGCCAAATGCATCTCTCAAGCACACTAACCCCCAATACGACGACGGTAGACACACACACACACACACACACACTCGCACACACACTCGCATACACAGTAACACACACACACACACACACACACGGTACACTCACAGCAAGTCGCCATGTTTGGCTGGGCCTCTGTTGTTGTTGCTCAGATGCGTATGCACTTCACCGGTAGCGGAAGACATTCGTTTCTAAACAGCGTATGCATGAAGTGATATTATCCCCCCCCCCCCCCCCCCCCCTTACAAACTGGCGCAGTCAAACAACAACAACAACAACAACAACCAGCACTGAGAAACCCGCTAAATTCTCTGGCAGGAAGCAACTGGCTGCAGTCGTTGCGCTGCGTCGTTTGTTGTTTGGATATGGTGAAAGAGCGACAGAGACAGATATATATATATATATATATATATATATATATAGAGAGAGAGAGAGAGAGTGTGAGAGTGAGACAGAGGTAGAGGACTGGGGATGGCATTCACCATGGCTCGCAAGGCATTCAGCATCCACACATAATGAATAAACTCTTGGCAAATTAAACTTTAAATACCCTGTAGCTGGAAACTTGGTAAGACGGGTGGCATTACCCTAAGCAGCAAAGAAATCCTGCTTGAATTCAATAGTCAAAATGGGAAATGTTTGTTAATGATGACAAATATGATAAACGTATGTCAAGTCAGGATAACTCCAAGTCGGGCACCCTCAACTGCTCAACTACTTACAGAGAATCGCTATTGAAAAAACTTTAGAATAAATTGATCGCATCTCAACAATTAAGGCTAGAAGAGAACATGAAAGCTTAAATTCGTTATGATCAAACTTGGAGATTGTAAACTATTTGGCAATTCAATTCTATTGAATTAAATTAATATCTTCAAAATTGCTGTAGCTTTAGGACTATGTCCCCTCTACAGGGTATTTGCTGTTGAGCTAATCCTAGTTTTGCCTATCCTCCTTGACCATGCAAGTAATTTGAAAAGTTATTATTAAATCCGACAACAACAGTATTAATTTTGGACATTTCGGCTATAGATACTTTGGCGAAGTTTGACACTTTAATGGATACGGAATTTGGGTAGCTTCACAACATATCCTGTTAGAAATGCCGACTATGTCCCCTCTACAGGGTATTTGCTGTTGAGCTAATCCTAGTTTTGCCTATCCTCCTTGACCATGCAAGTATTTGAAAAGTTATTATTAAATCCGACAACAACAGTATTAATTTTGGACATTTCGGCTATAGATACTTTAGCGAAGTTTGAGACTTTAATGGATACGGAATTTGGGTAGCTTCACAACATATCCTGTTAGAAATGCCGCTATGTCCCCTCTACAGGGTATTTGCTGTTGAGCTAATCCTAGTTTTGCCTATCCTCCTTGACCATGCAAGTAATTTAAAAGTTATTATTAAATCCGACAACAACAGTATTAATTATGGACATTTCGGCTATAGATACTTTAGCGAAGTTTGAGACTTTAATGGATACGGAATTTGGGTAGCTTCACAACATATCCTGTTAGAAATGCCGTTTATTCATCCCAACCAGAGCTAAAAGTTAAAAATTGTTCTTATTTTAAAATAAATCATTTATAATTTTAAGATTGCCTTGATAAAGGTAACTCTTAGTCAAGCACTACCAAGAATTCTCCAAAATTGTACATATTTATATACATATGTATATATATATACATATTATATACATATATATATATTATATGTTTTCCAATACAGTTTCATAAAAAAATATAATTCTTTATTCAAGCCTGTATTCTCCAACTGGAGATATTAATTTATTGCTTCACAAAATTGAGTCTTAGTTTAACTTAGGGTTTTTAGTTTACACTTGTTCTGCGTACTCGAAATTAAATCTTAAGAACTGCACTGTTCGGCGTACAAATCAATACTCAACTTATTCTAGGTTTTTGTTTACAAGGAAAACTCTCGCTTTGTTTCTTTCAACATGTACGTGACTATTTCATCATCTTTTTCATAATTGCTAATGGCGCATTTTGGTTGCTTAGCGAGGATAAGCTACTCAGCGGTTTTTTGGTTGGTGCGTCGCAATGGTTTTATTATGCGTCTCGATCGTTTCCTTTAGCTCGAATTTCTGGCGACGTTTGTTCAGCTGTGGTGATTATTGAGTGTGGTGTGAGTATGGTGTGAGTGTAGACATGAGAGATCAGGATGATCTGGATATGCACTATATATATATACATATATCTTAAAATATTTCAGTGATTTTTGCTGTTGCTACTTTCCCCTTTTTAATTTTTTTGTTATTTTTGTTTTTTTTTTCTTTTTTTATTATTTTGGCACTTCGCTCATTTTGCTTTTACCTGAAATTTCCACTGAGGCGCAATTGTGTGTGTGTGTGTGTTTGTGTGTCTTCCCCATCGTTCTGCTCCATTTTTAAGGTATGAGTTCAAGTTCTTGGTGAAATCTGTACGAGACGAGGGAAACTATTAAGGCGGATTAAGTTGTGTGTACGACCGTAACTTATAAACTGTACACAGCAACTTTCCACCAAAAAAACAAAAGATGCTGCATAATAATTGTCAGTGTTGTCCTTCCCCTCCTCCTCCCCCTCCACCTACCCCTACCACTACGCTTCTCGACATTATCTGCCACACTTTGAGTTAAGTTATAGGGATTGTGTGCCTTGGAGTTAAATTCGGCGACCTTCCGCCTGAAAACATTTCCCCAACTTTGTCTTTGTAAAGCACAACATTTATGAAGTTGAGTGGATTTTTGTAATAGGTACACAACATTTTTGTCATTTGGGTGTCATATCATGTTCCGGCTGTGGAAATGCTGTGGAAAACATCATTGCGGCTGTCAGATAAGTTATTTATTTATAGACCCTGTTTAGCACATGAACATTTATTGTAGTTCCGTTTTAAGGGCTTGTTAAATCAAATAGTTACGTCACAGCTAATTTATGTTTTTATTTTGTGTATGGATATAATAATTGAATAAAATCCTGATAAAGATAATGTGAACTAGTCGTCAACATCAAAATGAAAATGAAAATGAAATAACATGTTTTTCTTTATTTCATTCGATTAAGCAATTGAAATATATATTTTCTGCACTGCTCCTTCACATCCTTCCTTCACATTGGAATCAAGGAGGAGCTACGATGATGCCAAACAAAAAGCTGTTAAGCCCAAGAACAATGGCTGAAGTAAACTGTAAAATACACTCTTTGAGTGTGAAGTGATGCACATAAAGGCAGGCGATAAAAATTAGGTGGCCAAAGTGCCGCAAAACTGAATCACGTAGATAAACAAAATGTGTTGAGTGGCAGGCGGGTGAAGGGAATGGCAAAAGGGTAAAAGGACAGCCAGCAAAAGGGACACGACTGGACGCCATTGAAACGGATGGACGCTCGAGTGGCCAAATCAAGTGACAACAACGATTAATTACAGGCAAGATGCAGCAACAGCAACAGCCAGGCCCAGAGCCACAGCCACAGCCAGAGCCAGAGCCAGAGCCAAACAACCAACACCGAAGCTGAAGCCAAAGGAAAACCCAATAATGATGGCTAGAGATGAGCGACTCATGGCTTACATGTTGAAGGAGGGATCTTAAATAAGTTATTAGGAGCACATCTCGAGCCATATTGAGCTTTCAAAGCTAACTTATCCCATCTAATCTGTTACAAACCCTTTCTTTTCAATTGCATGGCTAAAATTATTTTATTTGAGTTTTCGAAGCTTTTTTTAGATAATCAAATCTATACGAGTTATATATTTATAGCTTACTATAAATATTTGCATTTATGTAAAGATATTTGATTATATTTATTAATTACATTTTAGGTAGCATTTTAACTTGTAAAAGTCCTTTCGAGTATTTCGTGAATCACGCTGTCATTTCTAATAAAGATAATGACAGCTGAGAGGATGAGTGCCAAGAGCCGATATGTGGATATTATCGCAAACAAGTCCAAGCGGGAGCCAAGTTGCAGCTTCCAGTGACAAAACCAACAAACAACAACAAACAAACACAACAATAACAATAACATTAACAAGCAACTGTTTTGCATCTTTTGCTAGCCAAGAGCTGATGCCACATAGCCAAACTGCTGTTGCTGTTGCCTGGTTGTCACCAACTAAAGTTGTATAATTTAAATACTCGTATATCCTATTTTTTGCATCCTATTTAAACGTTAAATGTTGAGAATATTATTTATTATTTAAATTCGAGAAAGGAATGGATAGACAAAGAGGGAGAGAGAGAGCTAGAATTATTTTTGGATAATTGTACAAAATGTTATATATTTTTATTCTATATCCCATTCGGTTTTCGATTTTAAAATGTTTATATTCTGCATAGAGTGCAACATTTTTGGCTGCACATCTGGATTTGTTATATAAAATATATATATTTGTAATTTTATTACAGTCCAGATCTTATTTTTAGACTATACCTGTTTACCAGAAGGTACGTAAGTAAGTTGTAGTCGGGCAATCGCCACCAAGGCACTTGTTACACAAAATTGCACGGACATCAGATAAGTTCAAAATACTCGAGTATTTTCAGTCTAGCTAAAATGTAGTTTTTATACCCTTAACCCATAAAAAATGGGTAAAAAGGGTATAATGGTTTTGTGCAAGTGTATGTAACAGGCAGAAGGAAGCATCTCCGACCCCATAAAGTATATATATTCTTGATCAGGATCAACAGCCGAGTCGATATAGCCCTGTTTGCTTTATTTTATTGATAACTGCCTCAGTTTCTGAATTATCGATACATTTCGATTTCCGATAGCAATAAATTCCACAATTTAAGAGGCAGAGGCTTCTAATTTATGCATATGCAGGTTCTTGATCACCATCCAAAATTTCATTAAGATCGGATATTTTTATATTTATCTTTTCGCTGTCAGCAGCCGCAAGCATTTTCTGTGTGCATAAATAGGCGAGCGCATGTGTGAGAAAGAGATGGCATGATAATCGACGCTTGCGTCAATATATTTGTGTGTATTCTGCAGAGCCCCGATAAGTACTGTTTAGTGTACGTATGTATGTGTGTATGTATGTATGTATGTATATATGTATGTATGTATGTATGAATGTGTGTATGTATATATGTATATGCACCTGTTTGTAGCCAGCCTGTTCGGGCCAGTTCGGGCTTGTGAGTAAAAATACTCTGTAAGAAATGCACTTGCAGAACTGAAGATTTGAGTGCAAATCATCTTAAAGGGAAATTGGCCAAGAAAACTAGAATATATTTAACAACTAGGCTTAGGGAATATCGTAGTCAAGCTGCCTGTTTTTATTTATTTATATAACATAAAATGTTACTTTACGCATATTCCCCGTCATTGCATTCATTTAATTTTGTGTTACGGTAACCATATTGCGTTTTTACGTTGATTCTAAATTAGAATTGTTAATGATAATATATCAAAAATTAAATTACTCGCAATGGTGACTTACTTTTGTGATTAATCTATTACCTGTTCCGGTAGCATTATTGGCTCTCTTAGGTAGATTCTAAATTAGAATTGTTAATGATAATATATCAAAAATTAAATTACTCACAATGGTGACTTACTTTTGTGATTAATCTATTACCTGTTCCGGTAGCATTATTGGCTTTCTTACGTAAATTCTAAATTAGAATTTTTAATGATAATATATCAAAAATGGATTTACTCACAATGGTGACTTACTTTTGTGATTAGCTTATAGGCGTAAAACGCCATAAAAGAACAAATCAACGTAATGAACAAAAATAGAAAAATATATAGAAACTTTGGCTGCGGGTTATTTCCTTTGTACGTTGCAATTGTTTTTTTCGCTAACGGAGGATAAAGGAACGTGATAACCTTGAATATTATCCAATCAATGTAATCTTCAGGGACTGCCTTCATCACATCCTCCATTATGAGCTCTACTGGAACATCACTCATCTTTAAGCTTTTACAATTGCAAGTAACTTCTGTTGTAACTTATTTTGTATTCTATATTTTTATTGTATGATTTTTGATATAACGTTAACGTTAACTTTTAGCTCAGTAATTCATCGCCTACTAAGCGCCGAAAGCACAAAATTACAAAACGAATAATTATCAAAATAAAATAAAATAATTAAATAATAAACCAACTGGTTAACTCTGAGAAATATGTTTCTGGTTTTTTAGAAATAGTTCTTAAATTACACGAGAAAATGTATTAGAATATATTTAACAGTTGGGTTAAGGGTACATCGAAGTCGAGCTCACTCGACTTCAGCATTCTTATTTGTTTTTTATACCCTTAACCCATTAAAAATGGGTAAAAAGGGTAAAATGGTTTTGTGCAAATTTATACATAATATGCATATAATACATAATATGCATATACATATTACTGATCAATTGCCGAAATTTCATTAAGATCGGATAAGAAACACCAAAGTTATAGTCGAAAATATATTCCCATATTATCTTATTTCTATCAGCAGCCGCAAGCATTTTCTGTATGCGCATGTGTGAGAAAGAGATGACATGATAATCGACGCTAGCGTCAATATATTTGTGTGTATTCTGCAGAGCCCCGATAACTTCTATTTCGTGTACGTATGTATGTCTGTATGTATGTATGTGTGTATGTATATGCACCTGTTTGTAGCCATTCAGTTCGGGCATTTGAGTGCTAATCATTTTAAAGGGAAATTTGCCAATAAAACTAGAATATATTTAACAACTGGGTTTAGGGTATATCGTAGTCGAGTTAACTCGACTTCAGCATTTTACTTGTTTTTATTTATTTTTTTTTTGTCGCCTGCTTTGCGGCAGCTGCGGGTGCTGCACAGAAGTGCTCGAGATTAGGCTCGAGAAATGACTATGTTTGTTTAGCGGTGCAGTCGGAGCCGGGTGGTTCGTAATGGAGTTGCTTCAACAGTACACTCGGCCAAGAGATCAACTGAAAACCAGCTAACCAACTGGGAAAATTAATTTTTTTATTATTACTTATTTTTAAAATCATTGAATCTAAAATTAAAAAAACTGTCCAGTCTTATTATGAAATTTCAGAAAAATCCAACTTGAATTTAAGAAATAAGAACTCTGCATTTTAGAAAGCCTCATTAAGAAGTGCGACTTTTTTGTAAGACACAATACTGATTTTTTTCGAGTGTAACAACAACGGCAACCACACCGAGAGCGATTGGTATGCATTGTGGTTTTTACCGGCAATCCAGGTGCATTTATGCACCAGCTCGACTCGAAGTGCTCTCGTCTTCATAATGATGATGACGATGCTGATGATGCTGATGATGCTGATGATGATGATGATGATGGTGTTGATGTTGGTGATAATAATGATGCGGATGATGGCGCTGCCAATGTCGCACCATTTGCTGCCGTGGTCTTAGGTTTTTCGCTGCCAGCACGTCACTTGCGGTTGAGCGAACCGTGCCACTGATGTACCGATTTCAGCAACCACGCCCCAAATTACCCCGCCACGCCCCGCCTCGCGCCACCTTCTTGGCCTGGCTTCCTGGCACTTAAACAGATTTTATGCACGGCGTGCATTTGGTTAGCCCACTCTCCCTCATCCCCATCCCCATCCCCATCCCCATCCCCATCCCCATCCTTCATCGCATCCCCAGTCACCGACTGGTTCGCTTTGTGAGCTGATCTTGATTTTCATAAGCCGCTTGGCGCCCGTGTCGTGGGTGTCGCTTCTGTTGCTTGGCATAAAGCTTTGCGGTTTGGAACAAGCAGCTTAAGTAGCTTCTCCTCCTGCTCCTAATCACTCTTGTCCTGTTCGTCCTTTCAGTCGGGGCTGCTGTCACATTATGTATTGCACTCTATTAATGCAAAAACCATCGCATTTTCTCACAGTTCTTTGAACTCGTGTCACTTTAATTAATTTTTGCCTCCTTACAATTTAATAGAATATTCTCGCCTTTCACTAACACAATCAGCTAATATAAAATATATCAACTGAGAATGAGAAACTAATGAGGATATTCCAATATATCAAATTTATACACAATTTCTTCTTTTCCCTTTTATGGCTTTGTTGAAACTGGCACTTTTCAATGAATAATTCAGATACATTTTGTGAAATTGAACTTAGCACTGATCAAGAGGCGAATATTATTTTGATTATTGGCTGAAATTCTTAGACTGCAAATTCAAATCTTTAATCGATGTCAAATTTGATGAACTGATGTTAACTTCAAATGATGAATATTTGTTTTGTTTTGTGAAATGCAAAAAGATTTAACCTGAGTCAAATTTTATTTATGTGAAAGATATTTCCTCGAATTCGTGTGCGTTTCGCTGCTGCTTCTAATTGTTTGTCATTGTTGTTGTTGTTGTTGTTGTTATTGTTGTAGTTGTCGCTGTCGCTGTTGCTGTCGTTGAGGTTGCCGCAGTTGCTGTTGGGGCAGGCCGAATGGTCTCTAATTAAAACAAGCTTTGCTTAGTTTTGTCACGTAATTTACTGTTGCAAATACAATGCAGATACACACAAACACACACACACACACAGATACACTCATTCAGTACACATATGTGTCTAAGAAACGTACTAATTAGCCCAATGGCCATTACAAATTGTTGTTTCTGCCACAGCTCTAATTACCGTTGCTATTGTCATGGCAAAAATTTTTGTGCAAGTGCATTTTGTTGTCTGCATTAGCCGCTTTGATTCATTGCGCCATAAGAGCATTATTCAATTCACACACATTCACACACACACACACATACACACATAATATATATATATATATATATATATATATATACATTAATTGCCTTGGGCTTGATGTTTATCGGCTGCCTGCCTCTCTAATATTGCCTGCCAATGTGTGTGTCTCTTTTCTATTGCTGCTAACTATGTCTGCAACACACACACACACACACACACACACCCACACACACAGACACACACACACACACACACAACTTCCAATCAAAATCGCTTGCAGAATTACGACAATGTCCAATTATTTTTGCCATGCTGACGTTAATAGGATAAAAATGCGAAAATTATTATGTAATATGTCACACATTTTGTCGCTGCAACAAAATTATTTAATGTACACTCGGAAATGGCCAGGCTCCGCTCAGCGTCGCCAATGTGGCAACAATGCTCGACTCGAATATACCATATACTAAGCATCTGTACAACTATATATATTTATAACTTATATAACCCATCAACTCATCTTAACTTTAAATTTATAATATTGTGAGAGCTCTTCGATTTTGCCATAAATATTTTATTGACATATTTTGAATAGCAATCAGAATTTGAGATTAAATATCCAATCCGGAATCCAGCCCGGAATAATCGATAAAATGTATCGGGCTTTAAAAGCGATAACATTTTAAGAAGTAGGAAGATACGAGATTACTTTTATTAGTTGGCTTGTTTTTTTACCAGTGAAGTTTTCTTCAAATGCAATTTTTGCTATTTCTATAAAAAACTGTTGATGATTATTAAATTGAACTTTGTTAGAGTGCTTCCCAAATACTTTACTTGCTTCCTTTAGTTTATAGCTAACTACACAAATGAGCTTCTTCTGCTTACATTTATTAAAAGTAACGCATTTGTTACTATCGAAATCCCAGTTGAACTGTAGTGGGGCATACCTCACCTAGTCGAGGCACTGCTCCTGGTGCCGGGTATAAGGAACAATGTCGTTAGGGCGTTAAGTGCTGCGGGATCAGAGGGTGCCGAGAGCGCGGAGGGGAACCGCAACGACTGGAAATAGCCGCTGGATGCGTAAAAATATATATTTACTTGACTCTGTGCAACATGGCGAACAATTCATTTTGAGACGTTGACTTTACACAGAACCAACTGCCACCCACAGTCAAACGACAACAGTCTGTCAGAAAGAAATTGACACTTTTCAGCGGAAGTGAGGAAAAACTGAGATTGAAACTGGGAAAGGGATGTCTGTATATTGGTATGTGTGTGCGTGTGTTTGTGTGTGTGTGTGTGTGTGTGTGTGTGTTATATGTCATCTCTATGCAGACCCCATTTCACAGCACTATTTATGAGGCACGATCATTAAAGTTTCATAAAATGCAGTTGAGGTTGTAAAATGGCTGGCAAAGTGAAGGGTGAAGGGTGCGTCGAGGGGGGGTGCGTCGAGGAACTGTCAGTGAGAATTATTGTTGAGGCCATTTGCATTTGACATTTAAATTGGGGATGCACTTTTGTGCAAGTTTTTGAAGAGATTTCTCATATTGCGTACACGCATTTTGTGTGGCGATTGCACGGCCCTCAACCACAACCAAAGGGTGTCTCTCTGTGTGTGTGTGGGTGTCTGTGTGTGTGTGTGTGTCTGTGTGTGTGGGTGTGTGTGTAAGTTGAACATGGACCATCATTTATCATACGCATGACACTATTATGGCTACTTAAGTGCACAACAGGCTCAGTAATAACGAGCAAAAGTGCCCACTCCCAAAACACGACACCCCCCATCCCTTCAACCGACCAAACCCCACCCATTAAGGGTCGCAGCACCCAACCCTTAACCAAAAAACTTGCCAGACGAGCCGAATAACTCTGCCGCAATAAACTTAATTAACAAGTGATTTGAACAACATTCTCGCTGCCTTTTCTCTAGCTCTCTCTCTCTCTATCTCTCGCGCTCTCTCTCTCTCTCTCTCTCTCTCTCTTTCCCTGGCTCTGTCCTTGTCCGTCTCAATTGGTGTTGCTTGAAGATGGGGTCGTTAGCTTTTGGGGAGAGCTTTGTCTTAGGAACTACGTTTAAATGGAATTTAATAACTGCCGCTTGGTCCTCGACCCGTTTCAAGGTGTCCTCAATAAACGAGTTTATGATGATAATTTTCCACAATATGTGGCAAGCTTTGCACTTGGCTTTAAGTTTGTCAACAATTCGGTTACCGTTATCCTGTGCCAGCGTTGCTCCAGACATCGTCGGTAAGCTGCAAAGTGCCGTTAAATGTGAATAAATTCGATTCAATGGGTTTTCCTTCCCAACACCCAACAGCCAACCGCACCCAGCTCCCACCCCCTCCCCACTCCCCCTTCACCAACCCTATTAACCGGTAAATGATTTATCGCAGGGCTCAGCAAAAATACAAATATGAGTCTTACATATTTGCATTTTATAGCACTTAAATGTGCAACACTTCAACACTTAATTGCTTTTTAGTGGAGCAACTTAAGTTACACATCTTAAAGAGTTTTTACCGACTCTAAACAAGTTGAAAATACCTATATATTTTGACTTGTTCTCAACATACATATATGCAAAATTATATATCTGCGAAACAGCTGAAAAATTAGTGAATATTCATAAAAAACATATGTTCGAGAATACAAATTTGTTATTGAGAAATTATTCTTTTCTTTCTTACAGATTTTTGTATAATTTAAAATTTGAAAAGAATTATTCTAAAAGTTGATAAGTCTATTTAATGGTTTATTAGATGGTATTTGCCTCTTTAAGTGCTCCTAAATGCTCGCAAAATATGCACGTAACTAAATGAATAAATAATTATAAATAATTGATGTATATATATATATATATATACTGATTCTCATTCACTCATTCAATGAACTCTCGATAGCTTGTTTTCCAACCAAAAGTGGGAAAAGAAAAGTTTGATACTAAATCTTCTGGGAACTGCAATAAAATATCGGACTAATTAATTAATCGTAACTAAGACAGAAGGAGAACTGCTAATGGAAAACTCTTAACCAGTACCAGAGTAAGAAATAAATTACACCAGAGCGATAGAAGAATACATAGTTAAATATTTATTTACTTATAATTATTGTATATTAAATATAAATAATCTTAAAGCTTGAATACACTGGTTATGAATTCTACTTGTGTGTTATCAGTTATCAGTTTCCTTTGAAAGCGATGCGCTTCTCCACCTGTTGATTGACTGAGCCCTGGGAGAAGCATAGCAAAGCAGCAGCAGCAGCAGCAAACTTGCCACAAAGCTCAACCCAAGGACAGCAACAGCAACAGCAACACAGAGTTGAGTCGGGGGGCAGATAGAGGAATGATAGCACAGTGACACACATCGAGGCAGGCAAAGCCAGACAAATTGTTGGGCCATTTGATGGCAATTATGTTAAAGCCTTGGCATGCTCTTAACTGGCCCAAAACCAAAGTGTTTACCAAGCAAAAGGAGACAGATACACTGGGAGAGAGCGAGAGCGCAACTGGTTCGAAGCCGCATCAAACCACGTTCGAGTTCGTGTGGCAATGTCCTGCGGCATGTTAACAGGACAACCAACGGTGCAAGTGGTTTTTGGGGACTGGCGCAACATTGTGTTAAAAAGTAAAGGCCACTGCATACAAGAAAAGCCGCAAGTTGCCACAGCTTGTAAATAAATATTTAAATGATTCCATTTGCTGTAGTTGCTGTAGTTGCCGCAGTTGCATCTATTGCATAATACACAAATACATAAATCATAAAGAAGACCATCAGAGACCAGAGCATCACAGCTTATTTGACAGCCTCAGGAATTTAGCATTTGTTATTTTATTGCCACAATTTATTATATATATGACGACACACACAATCTAATTATTTCCTATAGTCGGACAACAGGATCAGGTGCAGGAGCAGGAGCCGGAGCAGGAGCCGGAGCAGGAGCCGGAGCAGGCAACTAGGCATATGAAATCAATCTGTCTAATCTCGGCTATTGTCGGACACGACTCGGCATAAATCAGCAAACAGTTGAGTGCTTTTATTATTGAGAGATTTATCTCCTTGATGTCCAGGTCATCAGCAAGTTAGACTTAGACGCCTTTCAAGAACCTGGCTAAGGTGGCTTCTTGTTGTGTAAGACTCAAAATGGATTTCCGGAGTTCAATTTGAATTGGAGCCCAAGTGGCAACAAGCAGCCCAGTGTGGCAGAAACCAAATCCCCAAAACTCACATGAAAAAGCCCATTGCATATTTGTGCCTTGCAACTGCAATCCAAATGGGCAAATAGGAAAAGAGGCTGTCAAAATTTGAGGGAGCTGCATGCCACGTGTCAGTTGCAATCAGAGTTTGCAAGTTTCTTATCTTCACAGCGTTCTCTGATGTGCGTTTGTGTGTGTGTGTGTGTGTGTGTGGGGTGTGTGTGTGTGTGTGTGAAATCTAAATAAATCATTTCTGCATAACCAAGCTTTGTGTAAAGTTAAAGCAATAACTGATGGCAAAGCTGCAAACTTTTGTCTGGCTTCAATTGTTTAAGCCTACAATTAAAATAGTCTGTCGAATGTTAGAATTTTCTTCAATTTCAAAATGTGTTTTTAAATGTGCCTTGTCTAAACTATATTTTAATTTTTAATATGTTTTTCGCTTACTTTTTCACTTACTTTTTTCAAGCTCTAATTATTTTTATACACTTTTACAAATTTGTTTACTCTTTACCTGACTTTAGTCTTTCTTACGATGCATCGTATTTTTTCCTTATTTTTTCCATGATTTCGTCGTAGTTTCTTGGAGCTTTGTGGGGTGGCAATCATTTTATTATTAAATTTATTTATTATTAAAGAAAAAAAATAACAAAAAAACAGCTGAAATTGAGTTTTTGTTTCTCTAAATAAGACTGATTAAGGTTCAAGACTCTGTTGCAATATGACTTAAGTCTAAGACGGGCTCAAATAAGTAAACTACCTCTGTGATTTTATTCACACACACACACACACACAAATATATCTTTTAGTAGTTGAGAACTTCCCGTTATGTTAATGTTATCACTTCAAGAATAATTACAGCACCTTCAATGGAGCAAAGACAAAACAAGACAAGCTTTATTGAAACACATTTCTTTGGGAACCGGAGCTAATCCCTGAATCGGGCAGTCCGAGCAGTCCGCTTGTCCGGCTCCTCATTGGGTGTCAAGTGCAGGAGATTGCTTTTGCTTGTGCCTTTTGTGGCAACTTACCTTTTACATGCAATTAATCAAGCCGTCGGGGATATTCTTGTAATTGCTGGCCACATTGTAATTATGTCGCTCTCTCTTTCTCTCTCTCTCTCTCTCTCTGTTTCTCTCTCTCTTTTATAACTCATGAACACGTATAATGACCAGTTACAATGCCCTTTTATTATCATTCACATCTGGACTACAGCAGACGGCCTACCCCATCTCAAAAAGAGAAGTTGCACCAGAAATATTTTGTATATGCTGCAAATACCCTGTATTTGAATGGAAAGTTCATTTCATATATACCGTAATACTTGAAAGCATACGATTTTAAAGTTAACTGCGCTTTACTACTGACAACAGATTGTTGCATTTTGACCGAGATTTATATTAACCTCAACTTATATATATATATACAAAATTGGGAAACATACATTTATGATCGCCTTTTGATGCACTCCTTTGCGACAGGGTATATTTAAAACAAGGAACAAAGGCCGGGACTTGGGTCTGGAAGGGACTTGGGTTCTGGAAGGGTTCTCAGTTGGTTGTTTGGGTTTGATTTATATTATCACATGGCCCAAAAGCCAGCGGCTTTGTACTCTTTCACGCCGACCGATTACAGGGTTAAGGATCTCATAATTGTGGCAACCGCTTGCGGTAATTGTGTGGCACAACAAGGACTGACAATTTTTCGAGAAGGAGCCACTGAATTTCGTAAAGGAAAGTGAAAATTCTTTGATTAATAAATTTGAATCTAAAACACTTTAAAGTTAAGTTGTAGCTGCGCCCTGCGTCTGCCCTTCCACTTGGGTGCAGACATGGGAAGTGTGTGACATATTTCCACAACATCATTAGCATTGTATCATCATCATCATCATCATCATCATTATCATCATCATCATCATCGTTATCACTGTTCTTATCGTAATCAAAAGCAGGCGCAGCAGCAAACGGACTTCGATGTTATTTCTGGCCGCAGAAATTAAGCCACATTTTCACACTGATTTTCCGTTCGTTGGCTTCTGCTCAGTTTTCCACTTGTTTTCAGCTTTTGGCCGAAATTCCAAAACAAAAAAAAAAAATAATAAATTTGTTGTTTTTGTTTTTGCTTTAGCAACTAAAACCTCATGTTGCGCCCTGTTAAAATTCTTGGCCTTTGGGTCCTGCCTCAACACTGTTAACGAAGCAGCCTTGAAGAGCGCGCATCGAAGAGCGCTGAGTTTGGCCTTAAGAGAGCGGCGCCACAAAATGTTGCATGCAACATTCTAGTTGTTCAGTTCCACTCTAGCATCAATTTCGACTCCAACGTGAATCTTACAGAGTTTAAGTGGCTTCGTCAGTTTATTTTATTTCCCAACTATAAATCTGATACTACTTTAAATTAAATTTTCGATTAAATTTTGTTTCGAATTAATTTTCTTAATTTTTATAAAAATTTCATTTATTTCATAATTTGCGCCTAAAGTCGATTTCGGTATAATAAAGATGAATTCTAATTTATTTTGGTCGAAGCAGAAAAGTGTATTTAATTTAATTTAATTTCTGTTAATTTTTAAATGGTTTTCGATGTTTTGTTAAAATTTTTATTTAAAAAGAAAAATAATTGTTCAGAAAATGCATTCTAGATTTACGTAGAATGTTTGAATTGTGAGTGAATTTTTATCCTAGCCTGTTGAGTTTTGTACGAACGGACACCAGGACAGACTTTATTCAAAAGTTGAACAATACGAGACCCAATTAGCGATTAATTTCCAATCGATGCAACAATCTATTGTATCCATTCTACTGGAAGTGCCAATCTCAGCTCCATTCACATTCGCAGTCGCATTCCAAATTCCATTCCCTTTTAAAAACATATATCAACATATAGATTGTAGAGAAGTGCCTCCGGAACTTGTGCTATGGTTCCATTAATCACACGTTTTGTGTATAACACTAAAACAAAACATACAGAGAACATTTATACATATGTACATATATATGTATGTATATAGCCGGAAACTATAGAGTCGCTTAGAAATATGAACAATAAATGGCAACTGTCGAAAATAAAAGCCGCATTAAAAGAATCAAATCAAATGAGCTTAACTCATTCATATGGTGCACAAACACAGTAATAACTGGGTTAGTCGACAACTACAACTACAACAGCTAAAAAACAGAAAAACCGAAAAAAAACAATAAAACGGATAGAAAACTTTCGATTGACGAAATCCAAATACCCTTGCTGGCAAATAAAGTGTGGATGCAACGATTTCCAAAAGTGAGTTGCATCATTTATGAAACTCAATCTGTGACCAATTATGTGTTGCTCAAGTGATTGCTAATTTGTTGTATGTATATATAATTGTACACTAAACATATATATATATATATATATATATATATGTTTGATATCAGTTAGTTTTCTTGGCCCAAACAGACTAAACTGTGTAAGCTTGCTGGCTAAAATCGAATGGCCGTCTACGAAAAGTGTATTAAATTACGCAAGCAACAAACTTGGGGTTAAGAGACGCACACACACATGTGTGTGTGTGTGTGTGTGTGCACATGTTCATATATATATATATATATATATATTAGTGTGTAGAATCATATACTAACTGACATTTGAGTTCTCCTTATGTATCTCAAGGGATCGGGTTGACTCGGGCGACAGTGGGTCTGGTGAATGGTGGATGGTGGCTGGTGGATGGGTGTGGGGTGGGGTGGGGTAGGGTGTGGGTGGTTGGGTGGTTGGGCGAAGCAAAGGAGGGGTCATGGAAGTTCGCTCGTCAACTTTCTCAACTTTTGGTAATTTTTGGTAGCTCTGTGCTGGCCACAAAAGTAGTTAAACTCTTTTAGCAGTACCATGTTTAGAAGCTAAAATCAGCAAACTTTTCGCCGTATGTCGAGAGAGGCCACGCCTACACTACGCAGGGCGATGAAAACTTTTCTCACCCAACTTATGGCTCAGCCCATGAAGAAATTCTTTCCCCATCAACCAAAAAAAAAAAAATAAAAAACACAAAAACTTAACCCCAGAACCCAAACCCAAACCCAGACCGAAAGAAAGGCAAGCCCAATTGGAATCATGAAATCCTTAGCAACAGAAGAAATGTCCAAGTTTTTCGCCCTAGCGACCCAGTCGAAATACTCTGAAAATGCAATAAAAAATGATGTTCAACATTTTAAGACGATGTCACTTGTTTGTCCTTGTCGCAGAATGTACGAGCCATGGGCCACATGTTCCACATCCACATCCACATCCAGGACTCGACTCGAATCGACTCAATAGTCCAAAATAGCTCACTCTCTCTCTACTTAACTGATAGAAATATCAAGACATATATATAAACATACTTCTATGTGAGTGTGTGGGTGTGTGTGGGTGTGGGTGTGGGTGTGGGTGTGTGTTGGGTGAGGCATTTCCTAATGGCCAATTGTGTTCGGTACGTGCTACAGCTAACTCAATACGTTAATTTGTCCTTGTTTGGCGACAAAATAGTCGACATTTGCAGAAAATGCAGCATCTTGTTCTCCAATGTTCTATGTTGTTCTCAGTTTACATTTTCCCATTTTCCCATTTCCCCATTTCACATTTTCTGTTGACTTTTTCCTTCACTTGATGCTCGATTTGTTGAAAGAGTGCAAACTCTTTTTTTATCCAGTTAGTAAGTAGAGTTCGATACGATAACTTTAAGTATATCGCTTCAGATTCTATATATATCTATATATTCAATAACGGTATTCGTATCAAAAGTAATCCATGAAACTCGAGAACTAACTGCAGACAAAATAACCCAAATGCAATTTGTGGCACATTCCCAATCTGAGCATGGGTCAGCTCCAGTTGCACTCCACTCTCTGGTGTCGCCCATCGATTAGGCGAAAGTGAATCCCATATCTATATCCTTGATCTGAGAGCGAACATTACCTCTATTTTGTGGCAATTAGTTGAATATAATTAGCCACAATTGTTATGGTTACTGTTGTGGCTGCAACTTGTCCTTTGTTTGAGCGGCCACATCAACAATCGACAACACTTTTGGCACGCCCCGTGACACGCCCACATAAGAGGCGCTTGTGTTGCACATCATTTGCTTCTTTGTGACATCCTGTCCTGTCCTGTCCTGTTCTGTCCGGTCCTGTCCTGCTCTGTGCTGTGCTGTCCTGGTTTTGTGTGTGCTCGTTGTCCTATTCCCCACTCAACTACATTTTTTTTTGGCGCTTGTTTTTGTTTTGCGCAATTTGTTGAGCCATTTACAACAAATGTTGCCTGCGCCCCGCCCCGTCGCGGCACGGCACGGCACGGCACGCCTGCCTCCGCCTTGCCCCCGACCCGACTGACCCTGCACAAACAAAGTTGCCACTCGACGCTGGACAACGGAATCCTTTTTGTGCACAACACGAACGAGAGGTGGTTGCTCGGCAAAGGGGAGGGGGGAGGCGGGGCGGCTACAAATGGAAATGGGTGGCAAGTGACAAACGAAACGAAACGCAATCTGAGGAAGGAGGTGCATCAAGTGACATTTGTTGCTACTGTTGCCGCTGCCGCTGCCGCTGCCGCCGCCGCTGCTGCTGCTGCTGTTGCTGTTGCAGCAACTTTGTTATCGTTGCTGCAGTTTCATTTTTGGGCCGCGTAACAAAGCTTATTAGTGTTAATTTTAATGAGTTTTCACTGCCTGGCCTTGTTTTCGTTTATTTCTTCTTTATTTTCCTTTTTTTTTCTGTCTTGTGTGCTCCTGTTTCGTTTTTTATTTGCTTACCCTATTTTCAATATCCTTGCAAATGGGCATAATTATTTTGTGAAGAAATGAGTAACGCACTGATTACATTTAATTATTTTATTTATATATTTCAAATGAAGTAAAAAATCGAGATTATATATATACATATATATATAATATATTAGATCATATGTATTCCATTTAAATAATTTAAAAATCTATACAACAATTTTTAGTTTAATCTTGTCAAAGAAGAGCTTATCTGTTGGCCATCTATCTATTATGTGTCATCTGACTGAAAGGGTATTTAATCTTCGTCTTCGTTTGAAGCCAACTCTTCTTTCGTGTTCTTTATTCGTTTTTATTCTCATTTTTCTTAGGAAAAGGGGGCGGTTGGTTTGGTTTACGCTGTTTTTATGCCCCAAATAATGCTTCTTAAGGTGCTGTTCTTGTTGCTAATATTGTTGGCTGGGATTTTAAGGTGCTTGTCGTAAACTTTTGGTTCAAAGTTCCCCACGCACACACACACACACACACTCACACACACACACACACACACACAGAGAGAGAGAGGCATACAGGTGGTTATGTTTATATGGGTGTTTGTGGGGGACTTTGGCGCCGTCTTGTCATGTGGAAACTAATTGATTTACGTTGTTACCGTCACGCCAATGCCGTTGCATACTTTCTAATCAACACAAGGATTCTGGCACCACACACAGCTGCCACACACACACACACACACGCACACACACACGCACGCATGGCTTTGTAGGCCGCGCATTTACTTATTTATTGGACCATCACATGGACACAGCGTGAGTGGCAGACAGCAAAGCGCAGATAGGCACCCAGGATGGGGCAGGTGCTGCATGAAAAAGAGAAGGGCATTGAGCCGAGGAGAGGGGAGGGGGCAGTGAGGATAAGGAGACGCAGGTGGTGGCATGTGTGAGCCACTTAACAACAACCGCATCAACACCAATATGGAACAACATTTAAGCACACACACACACACACACATATGTATATATATATATATATATATATAGACCTGCATATACATATTAATGTACTCATATATACTCATCTATATTTGCAAAGCGAAAGTCAAGATTGATTTATCATCGAAAATTATATACCCTAGAGAAACAGGAATATCCAAATACATTGCGACCTTGGGCTGTAAGAAATATGTAGAAAAAGCCTGTCAGAGTGTTAAGAATTAATAGAGATTTATGTACGATTTAGAGGATTGCAGCAAATAGGATTCTAATAGTCAACTTTAGGTACAGTAATCATTGCCAAACATTCCACAGCCATTGCATTAACCAGCTACGATACATTTCACAAGATCGGATAAGAAAATATATTATATATTATACGATTGTATGTTTGTATATGTATGTTTGTATATATATATATATATATATATAAATATATGTATATGTGACTTCAGTTGATGTCAGTGAATAAATCGATGCATTGCTTTATTTTTATTCATATTTAACAGCTGAGTTCAGGGTATATCGAAGTCGAGCTCTCTCGACTACCACATTCCCACTTGTTTAGTTTGTTTTTGATGTTGTTGTTGCTGTTGTTGTTGTTGTTGTTGTTGCTGTTGCTGTCTCGCACATTGTTTTGCATTTTATAATCGTGATATTTTATGCCTTAGTGCGCATTTTCAAAAGCCCACAACAAATCGCATTCAGCCACGTGTGGCACCTGAGCGGCGGCAGCGGCATCATTTGCTACAGCCTTCAATATGCGTTGAATGCGGAATTTGTCCTTGCCGTGCTGCCTTCTGCTGCTGCTGCTGCTGCTGCTGCTGCAGTGGGCGGAGGGCGTGGTGGGAGTGACTGGATTTAATGCCTTAGTGTCAACTAATAAGCATGAAAAGCTTGAAACAAAGTTTGATACTGTGTGTGTTTGTGTGTGTGCTTTGTGTGTGTGTGTGTGTGTGTGTGATTATCAGCTCTGTCCACTGAGCTAGTTGCTGTGCGCTGGGACTCTAAATATTGGACTAATCTTCCATATAAATAAAAGAGCAAATATCAGTATTGTGTCGCGGAACAAGAGATTACTGGTAGATTTATCAACTCTATTTTCACATAATATTCATTGTGGGGCAAAAATGAAGTTGAGTCAAAAATGCTAAATGTCAATTCAGTTTTATTTTTTTCCGATAAATTCTATATGAATTTAAATATTTTGTTGGAGAGCGAAAAATTTAAAAAAGGCCTTAAACCTTATTTTAGATTTTTCTTCTCTTTGCAATGCAACCTTGTTAAAACAAATTTGCTGAAATCTTTGTCAATATTTTTAGAATACACAAAAAATTAAAAATAAATTTCTAAATGGCATTTATAGATAATTCAATTAATGTGCCTACCTTAAATGACTAAGTCTCGAAGGCTCGTTGAACTGGCTTCAAGGCCTTAATTATCTTAAGTCAAGAAACGCAGGTTCTTTTGTCATCAAAATGAATGTTATTTAAGGATGTGTGCATATTTATTATGTATGTAACAGTAATGACAGGCACCCAGCTAGACAAGCACTGAACAGAGCGAGAGAGAGAGGAGAGAGAGAGACAGAGAGAGATAGAAATAGATATATGAAGTGAGATGATGATGATGCCGTTTGCAGCTGATGCCGCGTCAACTTTGTCATTATTTTTATGCTCCTTTAAATGTCAGTCGCCGACGCTTGATGAGAACGTCAACGTCGTCGTTTTGGCTGTCCTACTCCACATATGCCTAGGAAACAAGCACACACACCCACACACACACCCACACACACCCACACACACACCCACACACACATCCACACTCAGAGGCATGCACACACTCAAGAGTATGATTTTAAATTCCAGCAGAAAACAAGTAAGAGCGCTCAAGTCGAGAGCGCTCGACTAACAGATACTCTGAACTAAAAAAAAAAAAATGTGAATACGCAAGGCAAATACACATCTATTTTTATCGGTCGGTTATCGATTACTTAATCTGCGCATGCCATGGGAGCGTATTTATTTTGCAAGTTTAAAGACAGCATTCGCTGTTGATGCCAATCAGGAATATATAAACTTAATGCCGCCTTCCATTGCACAACTTGCCAAATGCCATTTGCCATTTGCCATTTGCCATTTGTAGGCATTGTCAATGGGCCCAGGCTAGAAAAGGTGCACAAAAGGTGTGCAAAGAGCAACTGTTTTCAATGTGTCAAGCACAATCGTTGGTGCCACGTGTGTGGCTGTGGATGTGGATGCTGTGGCAGTTGCGTATGTCTAAGTTGCACCTGAAGGCGGCGTAAAAACTTTTGCAATTCGAGGCCTTTGGCATACTTGAATAATCGTTATGCATTTAGTCACGTTTTATTTGCCATCGTCACAGCAAATGGAAAGAAGAACCTATTGAAGAGGACACACATCTCTCTCTGTGTGTGTGTGTGTGTGTGTGTGTGTGTGTGTATAGAACCACCCAGCCCAAGGGTGTAGTTCTACCCTATCATATGCATTTATCACTCATCTTGTCAAAGGGTGAGCATCAAACTGTAAAGTGAGTGACAAGTTGTCGTCAAAACACAATGTGGCATCCGTATATATATATATATATATATATTGTATATATGTCTGGCATATTGCGTAAACGCCGCGTTATACTTAAATATTCACAACACACACACACACACACACGCACACACACAGTTGCTTTTGTTGTTTTTATATATTTGTAAGCCGTTGGGGCGGCTTCAAACGTTCCGCAAAATTTTGGGGTTGGCTGCTGTAACAAATTTACAGACTTTTCATTCAAGTGGCATATTTTGTGTGTAATATTCATAAAACCCTGTGCGTGCCACCATGTGTGTTTGTGTGTGTGTGTGTGTGTGTGTGTGTATGTAAGTGGTTATGGTTAGTAATCGGGTTTTGTTGCCATTGTTGTTGTTCGAAGGTTAAACGAAGTGGGACTGGAGCTGTGGGGCTATGTGGAGGGGTTATGTGTCTCGCTCTGGGGATTAGCAGCAAATGTTGCACGTCGCATATTATTTACATATTTGAGGCTCATCCGAAGCTGGCAGCTGGAAAGCAACAAGTTGCCAAACCAAGCACCAGTCAACGCTTTCAATACAAATGAGTTAAGCGACAGGCAACAACAGCTGCTCAAATATTCTACATTTTTTATATCTTTCTGCATCTTTTTGTTGTTGGCTAATTTTACGGATTAAGCCCGAGACATTCCTGGGAAAATGCTCGTATTTGTTCGCACACACACACACACACACACACACACACACAATTATAGTCCGAGAGCTCGGAATGTTCCTAATCCTCTGACCATGCAGGACACTCAAGTGTTGGTAGATTAAAGTGATGATGCAACTGAGTGTGCAAAGAAGCAACTTCAGTGGTTCCCAGTTGATAAGGAAGGGAATACAAAAATAAAAGTATTTATTAATAGCCATAATATGTCTAAAATAAAATACATGAATCTAAAAGAAGAGGGAAAGCAATTTGTATTTTCCACACTTGTAATCACTTCAAGGAACTCTCCGAGGGACAAAGGCAACCACACGTGTAATCCACATCCACATTGCTGTATTAAAAATATGCCGACAAACTCTGCATTTGTCTTCCAATTAGCATATTAAAAAGACGAAGAACAAGAAGAAGAAGAAGAAAAACAAAATCATAAAAAATTAGAAGCTAAATGAAAATTTCTTGAGTTGTGCGCCTCAAAAGTTTTCAACGAAACGCCGCAAATTGAGTGGCAGAGCTGTGTCTATCTCTCTCTCTCTCTCTCTTTGTATATCTCTCTCTCTCTCTCTGGTAATGTATGTGCTCCTCTCATGTGGCTCTCTGTCATATACGTATATACATATCATAATATCCGAGTGGCTTCATATAATAGATTCTTAACAGCTAAGTAGATTCCGGTTTTTATTGCTTTTGTTTTTGGTCGTGGAACCCGTGAAGCCAAACAAAGGCACCAGAATAAGGCAAACAAAAGGGGGAATTTGGCCAATGGGTAGAAGAAGGGTAGACAAGAGGCGAGAGGGTGGCTGGGGTGACGAAAGAACCAGAAGATGATTTTCGTGGAACTTTGATGGAAAAACGCCTGCGAAACGCGGAGATGGCTTTTCGAGTGTCGGTACAAAACTCCATGACAAAGTTTATCACTGTGCTTGAGGTTCTACTCTTCCGCTTGTGTCCCAACAACCAGCAACCATAGCAAACAACAACAACAACAAGAAGAAGAAGAAGAGCAACAAACAGGACAATATGTAAGGAATTAAGCAGGCAGAAACTGGAAGCCTTCGAGCCTCGAAGCGCTCCCAAAACGAAATTTATGAAATGAAATGTTGAGCGACTTGGCTCGGATTTGGCGATAAGACAAGCGACAGACAGCTACAGCTTTAGCAACAGCAACAGCAACAGCGACAAAGCGAGGCGACTCAACAGGACATGCGACAGGACTCAAACATACGAGCACACACACACACACACACACACACACACACAGACACACACACATCTATATTTAAATGTACATATATTTATAGACAACAACGGGGCACGCTTTATCCATTTCCGCTTGCTGTGACGCCTTGTGGCGCCTCTGGCCGCCCGCCTCCGCCTCCTCCTCCTCCTCACCTACAATTTTGTTCATCCCGCAGCGCTTCTCTTGTTTACAGCTGTCCTTTTGGCGTTCCCAAGAAGAGTATAACAAATGTATCTGGAATCCTCATTCAGTTATTCACAAACAATTAATAACCAAGGAACAGCTTTGTAATTTTAACAACATGTTACTGTATAATCACAAATTGAATATATATATATATATATATATATTTATATATATATATATATATATATAATATATATATAAGAAATATTTGAAAATCTTAGTTGGCCAAGTTAAAATTTGTATATTTTTAGCCCACCTCTTCAGCTTTGTTTAACCCAAAACAATTTTGGCTTTAATTGATTGCTTACAAAATATGTGACTGAAATTAATTTTAGCGAAGCAAAAATAGTTAAGTTACTTAAAATATCAAAATAAATAATTAGTTATATTAACTGTATTTTATATCGATTCCTTTTTTAACTACACTTTTTTAACTGACAAAATAATAATCCTTAATAGTTAATTAAAGGCATAATTTCAATGAGTCATTAAAATTGTATAATTGTTGTACAAATTTTGAATAATTTAGAATGTAATAAATTTTCTAAAGGGCATTCCGTATTCGTTGTTTTGTTGACTCTCAATTCTCATTTTTGGTCTCATTTGAGTTTGTACTTTTTTAATTTTTGCATATCCTGCAGCCTTTTTACTGCTTCTTCGGAAGTTGCTTCGTTGCGCCGCGTATTTTATGTTTTACCATTTTAACTTTTTGAAATGCCCTCCCCTCCCCCTCCTGCTCCCTCCCTCCGTCTGTCTGTCTGTGTGTTGCCTCGCTGATTGCTGCACGGAGTGAAAACAAATTGTGTGTTAAAAGTGAGAGTCAAATCAAGTGAGACGCAGCAAACTATGAAGAACACTTGAGCTGCCAGGATCAATGTCCCTTCATATGTGCCACACTGCGGCCTGCTACCCTGTCTGCCTGTAGAGCAAGGGACAAAAGGGGTATATGCATTCGGAGATAATATTTATAATAGGTATACATATTTGTCTATGAGTTTTGCATTTATAATTGATTAATTAAATATAAATGAATAATTTAATTTATTCATAATTGATCTGTTTTGCTTGTGTTAGTTAGGCTTACAGATATCCGATATGTGGAGATGCACAAGAGTATATACCCTGTAAAACCACAAAACTGGAATGCAAGTTGCTCAAATGCAATCCAAATGGTGGTTCCCAAATATGGTTATTTATTTGTATGACCTGATCACAGGTTCAGCATTCACATCCACATTTTATATTCTAAATTACAAGTCTGGATAGCATAGAAGGGTCGATTTCCCACCAGTCACAATTAGTACAGTTAAGTGCCACGCCCACAATCACCATCAGCAGAGACAAACCCGGCTCAGATATACATATATCAAACGTTGTGATTCATTTGATTTGGTTTACTCGCAAAATTCACAACGACTGCTCGAAGAGGTGTCGCCGTGCCTCAAAATAGGGGAACTGGGAGTGGAGTGGGGCAGGCTTATGGAGGGGGCGGTGCGGGTGCTGTTTTCGCAACTGACAGCGATTTGCTTGCCAAAAGAGAAGAGCCCCAAAGAATTCTCTGGCACGCCGCAAAAGTTCAACTTGGCGAGTAAATCGATGACGTCACAATCGAAGGCGCCACAGATACAAATTTTCACCGTACTTGCCCCCCACGCGTCACTCTTGCTGGTTGCACCAAATGAGCCAATACGCAAAAAAGTAGCAGCAGCAGCAGCTCCAAAAATAAATTCCAGTTGCTTGGAGCTGCAGGCAGCAGGCTGCAGGCTGCAGGCTGCTTGCACCCTTTCCACATGCCCCAAGTATTCCTTAGGAACGACTGCTCATTCAAGTGGAATCGTCAGCTAGAATGCTGATGATACCACACACAGAAGTGCAACCAGGCAGTATCAACGATCCCAAAGAGAGAAAGAACAGCTCTTTTGAATACACCGAATATAACATACCGTTATTGACCAGATTCATCCTGCTACCATTCAGGGAAAAATATTGCGACCAATTGACTTGAAATTATTTGTTTAAGTTTGGTCTTTTTATCTTTTAAGAATTCTTATTTTTAGCGATTTATAAACATAGATTAATCAAATTAAAGTTGTTTTCAGATTAACTTATTGTTTTTGGGGCATTCCAAAATTATTCTCCAAGCCAACCGATTGAAGTAACTATTTGCCCCTTTTGTAGTCGCCTCATACGTGTGGCATATTGCAAAACAAATGATGTGGGCATTGGGGACTCAGATTTTGGCCTGTTTTTGTTGCAAGCAACGAGGCAAGCAATTTGCAGATAGTTGACAGTTCTTCGTACAGCATTGACCTTGTCAAAACTCCCTGTTAATGCTTGCAACATTTGTGGCATACCCATATTATATATAATACGCATACAACTCTTTCAACACTGGCGACAGATATTTATTTTGTCTTGAGGTATTTTTGTATATTTTTGCCAGCATCTGCTGCCCTTGCAACCTATAGATAAATGTACTCTTCTTCTTCTTCTGCCAGGTGGCAGATACATTTTATTCGTGGTGGCAGATATTGTAATGAGTTGAGCTGAAATTGAAAGGGAATTCGTCAGCAAATTGATTTCATGGCTTTTGCATAATGTGGCAACTTGTTAAGAGTCTAAAACAAAGTAACAGTCAAATATTATTGTTACCACAAGCGAATATCCAATCCCCCCCCCCTCCCCCCAACCCTTGATGCTTATCACTTGTCCTTAGTTATTGCTGCTTGCTTTGCTCTCCGCTTCCACTTCCGCTTCCGCTTTTCCACTCGCCGTTTGCCACATGCCATTTGCCAGTTGCCATTTGCATGCCGAATCGAAAGCACGCTTTGATAAGTACAACGTTAAAAGAGGCACCCCCACTCCCACCCTCCGTAGATGCCACTTGATTCCCCCCACACATTTTTTGGCATTTGTCGACTTGCGGCTCATTTGCTGCTCTCCTTAGCGCATCTTCAAGTGGGTGAAAATAGTTTTTGGCATTGCTCACGTGTGACGCGACGCCCGCCAGCAGAGTGTCGCCCCTGCCACATGCCACTTGCCCCATCTCTCCCATCCATCCATCTGCCACACCATTGCCTTTGGCACAATATCAAGTGTATGCATAATTTGATTGCCTGTGCTAATTCGAGATGCCAGCCATTGAGGCAGACGTGGAGACGCCACTTAATAATTCACACATTTCTGCAAATGGTAACGGTTCGCATATGACGCTTGCCACGTTTACCACGCCCACAAAATACAATGCTTGCCGGCCGCCTCCCTTATTTGGAGTGCCGGTCAAGGCACCTCTACCTCTTCTCCGCCCACATCTTCCGCGTTCAGCTTCCGCTTCCGCTTCTGCCTTCTCTTTGTGTGTTGCCTGTGTTCACCGATGCGTGTGTTGACTGTAAATTGGCGCATTTCGCTTGCTAAAACATTTCACACGCTGCATTTCAATCATCATTGTTTTGCTGAGATACACACACCAGCTGGGTGTGTGTGTGTATCAGTGTGTGTGTGTGTGTGTGTGGCGCGATTGATGCTGGTAGCACACACAGTCAGTGTATGGTGTACAGACATCTGATGCCACAAGGGGCCACAATCCGCGGAAATGGACAAAGACACGTCTTTGGCAACAACAACAAACAAATATTCACAGCTGCTGCCCCAGAACTCAAATCGGCCAATATGACATATCCTTCATATCCTTTTCCTGTACATATAGGAATTTAAAAAATTCAAATATTCTTAAAAGTTAAATTTCTATTTAATTTTTTATCGTTTTTGTTGTTAAATAGTTGCTTGGATTTAAAAAATAAATAAATATATGAGCTACTGAATATGGGAAAGAAAGTTAAGTTAAGAAAATTATATATAATTATAAGTTAAATTTCTATTTTAAAAATTATTTGCAAGGATTGTTACTGGTTTTCAGTGATTCCAAATTTTAGACTTATAAGTAAAGCTAAGATCTTTAAATTAAATAAACTAGTCTGTTTTGGCACATTTGTGGCAAGCTTCACTTACTGATATAGATTTAGATATTGATATATATATTAACATAGATATCGATTTAGACATACAAAATATATATAATATATATCTGATCAATTATGAAAATTGTTTATGTTGTGCAGATGACATCACTTCGAAAAATATCAAAAATAAAAATAACTCAATATTGTTACTAACTTTGCTATAATTCCAAGTAATAATATAATATAGCTAACATACTTATTAAGTACTTATCATAATTCCAATTAATAATATTTAGTCTTATTCAAAAATGATCACATAGCTAGAGGACCTTCTTCCCGGGGCAGGGAATGCATTCATCACTTGATTTGTTGGTTCGTCAAGTTGTTGAGTTGTTTTTATTTTTATTTTTATTCGTTTCGTATCGTTTTTTATCGGCCTTGCATTGCTCTGTGCATTCAGAGCATGTATCCATTTGCATTGTCAATCATCTGAATTGGCAAACATAGGATGCCCACATCCCTGGGACACACACAACACTCCACACACACCACACACAACATTGTGGGACCGAATGGTAAATGGCTGCAGATTATCAGTTTCATTCATAATATTTACTCAATTATGCGGCAATAAACGCGACCCCAACTTGGCCAATAAAAATGATACGTGTAGCGCATAGCAAATCAAGTTGCCCCCATTAGAATTATGGGACCCCTAAAAACACACCCACTATTGAGTTTAGCAATCCGATACTCTTGGCCTGGCCTGATGAAAATCTTTTTGGCTATTGTTATTGACCAGCAAGTTTGATGACTTTGCTGAATTTGCACTTGATGAAGATGGAAGAAGGAAGCGAACATAGATAAAGAGACAGAGACAGCGAAATAGAGAGAGAGAGAGAGAAACGCATCAAGTCACTTGCTTAATTTCCATGTGTGCGTGTGGCTAATAACCAAAAGTCCTTCGTCCTGTGCTGCTTGACCAGAAGAATTGTACAATTTATTGCTACAGCCTGCGGTTTTTATATCCTTGCAGGAGTATTCTCAATTTGTCGTCAAGCTTGTAACGTATATATATATATATATATATATATATATATATCTTGGATCAACATCAGTAACGGAGTCACTGTAGCTATGTCCTTCCGTTCTCCTGTCTGGGTCTGTCTGTGCCTCAGTGTTAAAGTTGAATAAATGGCACTCTGAATATATCTGTCTACAGCTAAAGCCAGTAGCCAGCCATATCCTTCCGGCTATATCACTATAACACTATATATATAGTCATATAGTTGTTATATTCACAATCGATCGAAAGATGACTTCTTAAATGAAACAACATTTGTGTTTCTCGAGAAATTTGTACAAAACAAGATTTATTGTTACGCTATCATTTTGACAAAAAGTCAGCAACTATTTATTATAAAGATTAATGTTATTTATTTATTTTTTTTTTAACTGATAATCTCTTTAGGAGAACTCTGTCTGGCAGGGTATCTTATCTTCGTCATACCCATCCTGGGTTGTTCCGTTTTGTTTGGTCTGGTTTTGGGTTTTGGCTTCTGGTATTTCGTGCATTGTATGCAAATTATGCAATTATAATCAATTTTGTGCAAAATTAGCAAATATATATTTGTGGCTGATAATTGTGCAGGCGGTGGCGTTGGGGGGGCGTGGTTAGGAAGCTCAAAGGACTACAAACTTACGGCAAGCACTTTTTCAAATCAGCAAGTGAAGGCAAGAGAAGCGGAGAACGGAGGGAAAGGGGAAAGTTTCCATGAATTAGCAATGAAATCAAATTAAAACTTTAAGCTAGCAAATATTTGCACTTAAATGTGGTTTTCCGAAGTGGGGAAATGGGTTAATGGGGGTGTTGGGTGTCTTTGAAACTGGAAGTCGTAAATTTTTGGTGGCAACAACAAGAAAATGCTTGAAAATTATACTCAAACGTGATTATTATGGCCATCAGTCGTTCACACGGCGGCAGAAAAGTTTTAACTGTTTTAATATTACGCATACGCCCACTCTTCCTCTTACAAGCAGTAACCAGTAACCAGTAATCAGCAAGGAGCAAGGATCAAGGAGCAAGGAGCAACCCCCAAGCGCCTCCTTTGGCACTTTTACGATTGATTTGCAGCAGTCGCTGTTCTGGCATTGCCCAAGTTAAGCAGTTTAGTTTTTGATCAGCCCCAGATTGGAGTGTGATGCGATTGATGCTGAGTGGTGTGATAAACCAGCCAAACAACCAAACAGCCAAACAACCAAACAGTCAAGACAAACAACGCAAGGCCCAACGAAATGGCCAACGAAAAGTTGAGAGCCAAGTCAAAGCCAGAGAGACGGCCACATTCAGCCCCCGACGGGCAGTCAAGCAAAGTCAAACAGCAGTCAACACACACACACACACACACACACACACACACACACACACACACACACACACACACACACACACACACACACACGCACACACACTTACACATGCTGGAAGCAATATAAATTGCGCCAAAATACTCATACGCACTGTGGTGCCTATGGAAATTGTGGTGCGTCTTCTGCTTTGTAATGTGGTGCGCAGCGTGAGTTTTGATTGAGGCCAAAATGTCTGCGACTGCTGCGAGGGCTGCACAACATGCAGC